>JASAUF010000322.1:5160000-5720000 GCA_030180095.1 Magnolia changhungtana | reverse complement strand
TGTCTTTACTTCATCCATACCTGTGCTAACTCATCAGCATTTTGGATAGAAAATAAACAGTATAAATATAACACATACATTGCCATGGGGCCAACAGAACTTGGTTTCGTCATCACGCGACCCATGTGGGTGGTGTGCAGCACACCAGGCAACGCTCCCATGTGTCTGAATAAGATTATGGACACGGCGGTTTGGCAAGTGACACTGGAGGTGTCTATTAGTCGAACAGGATTTCGTCCTACCCTTTCCCTCTAAGCCGGGAACGGGTAGTTCTGTGAGCGGGCTTACAGTTATGTATCTGTTTATCGATGCCGCCTGTCTCTTTTCTTACATCATTTTAGTGAATGAGTACAAAAATGAGGTAGATCCAACTCTCCAAGTGGACCATACTAAATAATAAGCTTTGTTGCATTAAATGCAAGAGTCATTTGTGATGTGGTTCACTTCAGTGTTGGATCTACTTCATTTTTGTACTCATACGTTAAAATAATATGAGGAAAAAAAAAAGACGATGGATGATATCAATAATAAGATATATCACAGTGGGCTCTATCATGATACACCATGATGTATTTATTTTATCCCCATTGTCTATCCATTTCATTTTAGGGCTTGATCCCAAAAATGAAGTAGATCTAAATATCTGATGGACCACATCACAGGAAAAGTACTGTAGTGATTGAATGTCCACCATTAAAAAGTCTTAGGGTCTACTGTAATTTTTATTTGACATCCAACCTATTGATTAGATCATACAGGCGATGAAGGGAAGAAAACAAATAATGGCTTGATCCAAAACTTTTATGCGCCAAGAAGTTTTTAACAGCAGGCATTCAATCAACATTATTTCCCGTAATGTGGTCTACTTGAGAATTTGATTTACTTCATTTTTAGGTTCATACCATAAAACGATCTAAAAAATGGATGAAGGATGTGGATGAAACATGTACATCATGGTAGGCCCCACTGGCAGGGTCAATAGCTGATGTGCATCCTCAGATGCGGTGTTAACCGGGTAACAAGTTGGTGGGTGTCACCTGACCATAGGGCCACCTCAATATATTTGTTGTATAGATCATCGTTTCTGATCGTTTTAGAGCATGGTACCAAAAATGAAGTAAATCCAAATCTCAAGTCGACCACACATAAGAAATTGTAGTCATTGAACACCCACCCATTAAAACCTCCCTCAGGCCCACTGTGACATTTATTTTCCATCCAAATAATTGATCAAATCACACATACCAAAGTGGAGGGAAATCACAAATATCAGCTTCATCTAAACATTTTGTGGCCCCAGTGAAAGTTTTTAGTTGTAAGCATTCAATCCATACAGTGGAGTCTACTGAGATTTGAATCTCTGCTTCATTTTTTATTTTATTTTTTTTTGAGACCATGTCCTAAATATAAGATTAAAAAACTGATGGATGGTATGAATATACAACACACAAATCAAGTGGGCCCTACGGCAACAGTTACTAACATGTTACCCCATTAGCACCTAATGGGCCTATGTGACGACCAGAGAGTCAGTGGGCTGATTGCATACTGAGTAGCTCAGAGTAAACTCTGTGAGGCCAAGCTGATGCATGTCTCTTACAGGTGCCATCCATCCATTTTTCCAACTCGTTTTTTTTGGCATGAAACCACAATTGAATCATATTCAATGCTAAGTGGTCCTCACTACAGAAAACAGAGTGAATTGAACACTTACCTCGAAACTTCTTGGGGCCGCATAACTTTTGAATGACGGTGTGATATTTGTGTTTTCCCTTCATGTATATCAGTGCCACCTCATGCATAGGTGGAATGACAAACAAGCATCATTGTGAGGGTTGGGAAGGTTTAAACCTTGTACGTATTGTTATCCTCACTATTTCCTATATTAGGGTTGGGAAGGTTTAAACCTTGTACGTATCGTTATCCTCATTATTTCCTATGTTGTGGTCCACTTGGGATTTGGATATGCTTCAATTTTGGAATCATGCTATGAAATGAGCTGAAAATATAGATTAACAGTGTGGATAAAACACATACATGCATGCGGGCTCCATAGAGTTTACTAAGTAGGCCATAAGTTTACTTAGTAACTTCTTGATTGCATAATGATGCTTCCAATGGCAGCGCTGCTATTGGACTGCTATGTTGTCCCCACATTGGTATATGTGTTTTTTTATGCTGTCCATCCATTTTGGATGATTATTTTAGGGCATGAGCCCAAATGAGTTAGATCCAAATCTGAGATGAAGCAAACCACTAAAAAAGAATGGTGATTGAATGCCACTATTAAAAACTTCCTAAGCCTTGTAATGCTTATTTTCCACTTAACCCATTGATCATGTTACAAGGATGTGGACAAAGGGAAAACACAAATATCATCTTATCCAAAACTTTTATGGCCTTGAGAAGTTTTTAGTGGTGTGCGTCCAATCACCACTGTTTTTCTGTATTGTGGTCTACTTGAGATTTTGATCTACCTCATTTTGAGTCTCATGCCCGAAAAATGAGCCGGAAAAATGAATGAGTGGCATGGATGAAACACATATATACATCATAGTGGGGCCCACCTATTGGGGGCCTTGTACAAAACCTTAGGATCTAGCCTCCCGAAACAAACCAGAATTATGGAATAATAATGCAATGAACTAAATCAAAACATAAACCATGCCACACTAGGAATTTTTATGTGGAAAACCCTCAAAGAGGTAAAAACCACGAGACCTCATCCAGATCAATAATCCACTATAAAGCAGAATGTTACAACCGATCACAAACACACACCGCTTGAATCAAACCTTCTTCACTTATGCAGGAGTGGATAAACAATAAGAGAATAATGAGAAAACAGAGGGATCTCATTGATCACAAGGATGTAAGCGCTGAGACGTAGACTGCGAAGTAGATCGCCTCTACGAGCAGAATCTCCCTTCCACAAGCTTCCTCTCTCTCTCTCTCTCTCTCTCTCTCTCTCTCTCTCTCTCTCTCTTTCTCTCACCTTTGATAACCCCAAGCCCTCCTAGAAAACCTTTAGGAAACTTAGAATACCTTGGAATGCCCCAATCCTGGATACACCCCTTTATATAAGAATAGAAAGAGGTACAACCCAAATAGGAAATAAAATCCGCAAAATCTGCGTTTCCGCAATCGCATCTGCGGAACTCGTCGATGATATCGAAGGTCTCTCGATAACAGCTTCGATATCATTTGAAGGCCTCTCGATGATATCGAGATGGAACAAAAACTGTCCAGCGACCAGGGGTAGAAATTCCAACAATTATCGATGTCATCGAGCCACTCTCGATGACATCCTCGATATCATCTGAAAGTCTCTCGATGATATCAACAAGATGAAAAAACTGTCCAACAACCAGCAGTGAAAAATCCTACAATTATCAATAATATCGAAACCCGTTCGATTTCATCGATCCCAACAATGAGGAGAAAAATCCCCATCACCACCAAGCATGCAGTGTCAGTAGGCAATTGGGTACCATGGTAATTGATAGACCTAACCACTTTCAAACATAGACGTAGACATGTGGCCCAATCAGATGTAGACAAATGAGGGTCTTGCATTGTTGGGTGAGGATGCCAATTAGGTGTTACGTGGATAAAACTTAGTGCGGGTAGATTGCGCAACAGATAACGGTGGTTATTGAATGTTGTTAAAAACTTCCTAGAGGGTACCGTAATGTTTATTTGTCATTCAACCTTCCATAAGGTTACAAAGAGTTAGATGAAGGGAAAACATACACAATTATCAACTTGATCCAAAACTTATGTAGCCTCCAAAAAATATTTAATGGTGGGCATTCAATCCCTATTATATAGTCCACTTGAGATTTAGATCTACTTCATTTTTATGATCATCCACTAAAATGAGCCGGAATAATGAATGGGTAGTGTGGATATACAATACATACCTTAAGGTGGGTCCCATAGTCCCGAAAACAACCACTAACGTGTTAATCGGTGACACATAATCCAACTCCCATGTAAGACATTAGCGGGTGTTTCCTTAATCGTGGGGCCCACCTTGATGTATGTATCATATATCTTGAGTATAAGTTTTAGGATTTTTAATATATATATATATATATATATATATATATATATATATATATATATATATATGGGTAAAGGTACAATGCGCTCGAGCTGACGATAAGCTCCCGTGAGGTCAAGCTGTGTGGGCCCCACCATGATGTGTTTCGACCATCAACACCGTGCATTTGATGGGTCCCCTTTAAATTATAGGATATCCCAAAAATCAGCCGTATACGGAACTCAGGTGGGCCATACCATCTAAAATTATGTGAAGACACCGTTAAAACATATAAAACCACTTGGTGGGGGCCACCTGAGTTTTGCATGCGCCTGAAACTTGGTCTGAACCCTCATTCAAGTGGGACACACATAATGGATGGGTTGGATTTGCAAAATACATCTCGGTGGGCCCTCAAAAATGGTTATGAATGTTTTAATGGTGCACGGCCCCTCCCCACTTCTGTATGTGGTGTGGCCAACACAAGTCACAGATTGACTTGATTTTTGAGACCTAGGTCCACGATGGAATGGTGCATCTGACTGATGGGGTAGATGTTCGAAACGCATCATGGTGGGGCCCACATAGCTCAACCTCATGGGGCGTTAAAATCAGCTTGAGCGCATTGTACCTTTTCGCTATATATATATGTGTGTGTGTGTGTGTGTGTGTGTGTGTGTGTGTGTGTGTGTGTGTGTGTGTGTGTGTGTGTTGGGGAAAAATATGGCAAGTCTGGAGACCCGGTTATGAAATGGACCAACTCTATTTACACAGCCCAGGATTCCGAGGCAATAAGCCCGACTGAGGGAAAAGAATGCCTCAAGGAGAGACTTAGCTCGGACAGTAAGGAAAGAACTCCGACCGAGGTTTAAAGAGTCATGAGCCATAGGCAAAATATATCAGACGCATAAAGTTGACTCGGCTAACGAGGCAACAACATCTGAAGGGACCAATTAAGGCCCAAATGTTAGAAGTCTCCTTACCGACCATAAAACCATCCCATATTAGGTTGGTTACAGTGTCGGCTATCGGATTAAGAAAAGATATCGGTTATAAACCGACCCTATCTTATTTGATAGAAGGCAAAAAGCTCAATCCTTCCAGCCAGCCGAAACTCAGTTATTACTAGAGTCGGTTAAGGCCGATCCGAGCAACGAAGAGATGATGTAAACACTAATACCATCCTGAAAAGCTTGTGAAAGGATTCCCGACCCCGAGGATCTTGGGATCGGATAAAATCAATAAACAGATTACGACCAAATCAAATCTACAAGTTATTCGGAAGAGAATCCCCGCACAACGAGACCCTCCCATTCCTATAAAAACAGAAATCTCCACAATGAAAGGTACGCAGAAAACTCTGTCAAAAATCCCTTTACACGATCCTGTCCCTGACTTTAGCATCGGAGGGTCTCTGGCTTGAGCCAGGGTCTCCTTTGTCTCCTTCTTGTGTAAGTGGTAGGACGTGGGAAGAGGACGCATCGTTTTTTTGCATCAACAATATATATATATATATATATATATATATATATATATATAGAGAGAGAGAGAGAGAGAGAGAGAGAGAGAGAGAGAGAGAGAGAGCAAGATCTCCTACAAACAATACCGCAAGAGATTTTGCGCGCACTAAGGCATTCACGTAAGCCGTAAGAGACTTCATACACATTGAGGCTAGCTTGTAGGCTAGGGGTGGGCCCAACACAATAATTTCGTGAAAACCACTATGACCACAAGGTCTGTGATGAAAATTTAGCCACATAATTCAAAACCCAATTAGACTAATGTTTTAGGTGGGCCACAATAAAAGAAAAAGTGGGAGAAGGGAATACTTACCGTTGAATTTTTAAAGGGCCCCACCGGATGCATTCCAACTATTATCTGTCTCATGAATATTCATGCATGGTTATAAAAAAATTAGGCACATATATAATTTATGTGGGCTACAACAAGTGAATTAATTTGGATGGTAAGCATCCTCCCACACTATTTCCATTAATGTGCCCTACCTAAATTAGGGATCATGTTGATGTTTGATCCCTACTGATAATTTTTTATCACCCACCTCATGGCTGGAGTGGATTTCACATACACATCGAGGTGGTCATCCCCAACACATTCTATTAGCATAGGATGGCAAGACTAGCAGGACGTGGATTCCATTATGCATTTGAACGTCTACCATTAAAAATTGTAAAGGGCCACGTAAGTTTTAGATCAAGCTTATAATTGTTTTTTTCCCTTCGTCCATGTCTTTAAGATCTTACTATCAGGTTGGATGACAAATAAACATCACCGTGGGATCTAGAAAGGTTTCAACAGTGGAAATCATTATCTCCACCGTTTCCTGTGGTATGATCCACCTGATCTTTTGTAACGCCCTGAAAAATCGGGGGTCATGCATACGCTCAACTCCCGAGTTCCCGAGTGTCACTTATCATGCATTTATGGTTTTTATGATTAATCAATTTCAACTGCACAATTTGGAATTACCTGAGGCACGAAGCACAATCACACCAATCTACTGAAATGAAGGATATCACACATATATACAGGTCCAAAAATAATAAAGGGTCGCCTAAGGCGTTGCCCAACGAACAACAAAAGAGGGCTAGGTCCAAAAGATTAAGGCGAGCCCGCGTTTAAAGAAATCAAATCCACCGATCTAGGCGATAGTGAGTCGCCCATCAGCTGAAAGTAGGAGAACTCGTTCTCCCCGTCAAAGCTCGCCTCGCCAGGTTTCTCATGCCCTGGGTCACCTGCATCTATGAATGGGTCTGGTTGGTGTTTTAAAACACCGTCCTAGAGTGGGAGTGAGTGATCAACTCAGTGTGAACTATTAATCTTAAGTTTTAACAGGCAGCAGCTATAGCATGAATTTAATGAAAGGCAACATTCGTAGATACTAAGCTAATCTTGATAATGCATATGCATGGTGAATGGTATAATGCATGCCCTCGCCACAACTCTCCCTCAAGCGACTCCATCTTACGATCGCATATGACAACACTCCCTCAGAGCGACCTCGACTGCCGAGTCGCCACCCTAGCTAATGCGATGCAATGATATGTTAGTCAAGTTCTTAGTTAAGTCCATTCATCCAGCAGGTTAGGGATTCTGATACACCCCACGTATCAATGCCCTAAACTAGTTGCGAGGCCAAGGCCCCATCAATGCATGGGGCCGAGACCCCGCGGTCCGTGATCCCGTCGGGTTCCTCATCCCCGACTTCAAGCACATGAGGAGTGCCAAGAGAAAGGGATCGCTCGCGGTCACTATGGGGAGGCGCGACACCCCGCCGTAGGGCCGACAAATGCTCGGACACGTTGTCCCATTCCACCATGCCCTACTCACGAGGCATGGAACCAATTTCGTGGGTTATTGATGGGGCTACAACGGTTGTAGGGTGGTTCAGTTCCATATATATGTGCGCAAACAGGGGTTAACAAACAGGGGTTGATCGACGTGTGGGCTAAACCACATGAATCAGCCGGACGTGGCGGAACGACATCGGTACAAGCGACCCATGTAGTCTAACTACTGTCGCCCACACGCACTCATCCAATCCATGGGTTTAGCCTCAAGACGGTCCTACCAACGGGACCGCCTTCGCTTTCCTCGCATTCCTGACCAACCCAAGGATTAGGTGGTGATTCATAACATGTTAAGTATACAAGTTATCAATTAACATATTAATACCATGTTCACATGCATCTCAACTATAAAAATGAGTACTTCTACCAAGTGAGCAAACATTATCAAGAACCAAGGTGCGTGTGAGTGTGTGGGTTTGTGAGAAAGTTAAGCTCTTCCAACACCTCAAGGAATTAAACACACAAGAGTCAAGATTCATAAACACTATGGAGCAATGCATATGAGCGAAACCAATCCAAACAAACATGAGCATGTAATCATTCCTATGCTAAATCATGTGAGAGACAAGATCAACATCAAATGTAAACTAATCATGCCAAATCATGCAATTCCAACAACACACCATTCCTAGGTTTCCCTAAATTCTTCAATACCACAACTCAACAAACAAAATCATTATATTCCTACTATAATTGGTGCTAGGCCACCTAAGGATAATAGTCCGCACCTTGGATTTGATGAAGGCTTGGAAACGACCTAGGAGATATGGATTTCGGGGTAGATCGGCCGGAATCCCTAAAACAACTTCACATGTTAGATTTACAAGCAAAACCCCCTCCTTACAAGGGTTTTCAAAGAAAAAGAGGGTTGGATCTTACCTAAACGATCCATTAAATGAAGAGGGCAATTTTCGGATGGGTTTCCCCTTGGAGAAGGTGTAGGGAGAGGAGAGATTGATTCCCTTGGGCCCCACCTTGGTTTAGGGTCCACCTTGTCTTCTTCCCTCTCTCTTTCTTCTCCTTTCTCCTCTTTCTCTTCTCCCTTTTCTCTCTTCTAGGGCAAAATTCGTATGGGGAGAGGGGTGCCCAAATGAGGCCCTTTTTATAATTCCAGATTTGGTGCAAAAGGCCCCAAGCTTCCACAATTTCCTAAAATAGACTTATGGGACTCCCTATTGGTGTTGGGGTGGCCCTAACACCCCTCTGGCCACCAAATTCGGCGTGTAGGTGCCTTATGGTCCGACTAGGGCCCATGCAAAAATTGAGGATGAACGGATGAACGGATATATGATCCGAGAAGGCGTTTCCGACCCTTAAATGACCTTATGGGGGCCATTCAGATTGATGGGGTATTTCTGGTGGCCCTCTGGCCATGAAATTTATAGGATAAGTGGTCCATGGTCCGATGAGGGGCCTTATAAAATTTGAGAACGAACGGATGCGGGGTTTGGTCATACGGGTCTAATTTGCGATCAACGGTCACCGTGCCACGATCGGGTCCCAGATTTGGTGGACGGGTGTAGAAAAATATATTAAATCACCACCGTAAATTTAGAAGAAATCCGACGGCTGGAAGGCCCGGAGTCTCAGTTTCTTTTGTATGTGCCAGATTTTAATCTGGCATTGGTGGGGCGCATTGGGCAAGCGCCAGATGGTACTTCTGGGTGTCCACTGGGTCCACAGTCTACGATGGACCACAAGCCCAGTGAGATCTATGATTTTCTAAAGTTTTAAATTTTTCTGACCCTTCTCGGTCGCTGGGTGGCCCACATGGGCTGTTGTTAAGTGTAAACGGGCCATTTGGCTTGGCGGCCCGCACTTGGTCCCATCATAAATAGACTGGTCCACCCCAGTATAAACTAACATTGAGTGATAATGGTCATTAAGTGATTTAATAAGTTAATTAAAAAAAATTTTAAGAATTTTTTGGAAATCCAAAATAGTGAAAATCCGGGATGTTACATCTTTGGATATGCTTCAATTTTAGGCTCAACCCCTTACATTAGATGAAAAAATGGATGGACGGCATAGATAGACCACATACATTCAAGGTGGTCCCAAATGAGTTTACTCAGCAAAATAAGAGTGTACTGAGTAACTCATTAGGCAATCCAATTTCACCAATATGGACCTTGTTATTAGTTGTGCTAGCTCGTGGCCCGCACAATGATCCATGTGTTTTATCTACATCTATCCACTTTGCTAACTCATTTTATGGCATGAGCTCAAAAAATGAGTTAGATCCAATCTAAGGTGGACCACACTACAGAAACAATGGTGATTCAACGTTGACCATTAAAAACTTCCTAGGGTCCAATATAACGTTTATTTGATATCTAACTTGTTGATTATATCATACAGACTAGGATGAAGGGAAACACAAATATTAGCTTATTCTAAAACTTTTGTAACCCTTAAAATTCTTTTAATGTTGGGCGTTCAATAACTACATTTTCATGTGGTGTGGTCACATCAATAGTATGTACGTATAAATTTTTCATTACCGTGCATGGATTTTAACAAGGCAGATAATGGTTGGAATGGATGTCTCAAACAAATCACAGTAGGGTCCACCCTCAACCTACTATCTAAGTAAGCCGACCTTAGTGCGCACGAAGTCTCATGCGGTACGGTTCGCAGGAGACCGGGATGCTATATATATATATATATATATATATGTAATTTATTTAAATATATAAGTATTTACAAAATATTTATGTTAAGTGAACATGATTCGCGTCAAATCAATTCGAACCCAATCAAGTTTTAGTCAAGTTATGAGCCAAGTCAAACTCGGCCTAGCCCGGATTTGGCTTTAAAAAAAAAACAAACAGCTCATGGCCTCAAATCCAGTTTCAAGGTGAGTCAAGTCAGTTTCAACTTGAGTTAAGTCAAACTTTTTCAAGTCTAGTCGAGCTAGCTAACTGAGCTAACTTGGTTTGTGTACAGCAATACATCGAAGGATGGAAACTGTATATATGCTCATAAACGAATAATCCATCCCGTGGCTGACGCAATAAATTGGCCACCAGCCAAAGACTGCACCTATGAGATATTCATGAGCGTGAACAAAGAAATTAGGCTTTCTCGTGGCCCATCCTTGTAACGTGAGGCCATCAAGACATAAGCTTCTCATCAGGGAGGCCCATGTACCCGTCCGAGAAATCACATGCACACTGAAACATGAATGTGGACCTCTTCTCCTTACCGTCCATTTCTATTGTACTTGTGTGGCCCACTTGAGAAGAAGATCAATCTGATTTTTGTCCAAGTCATTCAGCTACCATCACGGCTCCGTTGGATCTCTAACCGTGGGGCCCACCATGTTATATGCGCTGTACATCCACACTGTTCATCCCTTTTGACAACTAATTTTGGGAATAATCCAAAAATGAAGCAGACACAAATTTTTATGTGGACCACACCACAGAAAAAGTGGTGATTGAATAACATCAATCCATTAGAAGCTTCTTGGGGCCACTGGAATATTTATTTGCCATCTAACCGGTTGAAAATGTCACAAAGACCTCGATGAATGGACCGTGCAAATATCAGTTTGATCCTAAACTTTTGTGGCCCACAACAAGTTTAAAATAGTCTATTACCATTATTTCCTATGGTGTGGTACACCTTGTTATCATCTTTAAAATAGACTGTTTTAAAGAAAGATAGAGAGATGGCATGGATGTAAGGTAAATTATATATAACGTTGGGGCCCACAGTCAAGGATACAGCCATTATTCGTGGTCTCCTGACATCAGTATAGGCATTGCTTAGGCTTTTTGCGATTTCCTGTATTGATAGGCGTGGTCCGCTACCTTTTTGTTGGGAGCCGGCCTATTGCCTGCATCTTTGGATCATTTGATTGTACGATCCTAAAATTTATATATATAAACAAAAAAAATAATAATAATACATACACGCCGAGCCACCCACTCCGCTAACAGTCTGAATCTTTAACACGTGTAGGCCTGAAGTCCTTTGGATTGGTACCTGCACGATTTCAACATGAGAAACATTGTACTAGTCGTCGCTAAGGTGCCTCGAAGGTTTGTTGACCGGGGCAAATTTTGAGATTGGCCCACTAGATTCACGGCCGACTGTAGATGTATGTATCTTATCCATACCGTCCATCCATTTATCCAGATCATTTTAGGGCATGAGCCCAAAACTTAAGCATATCCAAGTCTCAAGTGGACCACATCAAGGAAACAGTAAGGAAAATGAAGCCCATCATTGAAAATCTTTTTTGGGTCCACAGCTATGTTTACTTCTCATCCAACCTATTCATAATGTCACGAAGACATGAATGAACCAAAAATACAAATATCAAGTTGATCTAAAACTTATGTAGCTCTAAAGAAGTTTTCAATGGTAGGCATTTAATTTCCACTATTTCCTATGGTGTGGTCTACTAATTAAGTTTTGGATATGCTTTGATTCTCTTTATACACCCTAAAAAAAAAATCGGATGGACCGCATGGATAAGATGCATCCATCAGGATACTCGTTACCCAGTCGGCTCTTCGGAGAGAATGAGTACGCAGATATTCTTTTACCAAATCCAACACGAATGATGGAATTCCTTTCGTTCTTCTTAAAAAATGAATGTAACTTTTGAATTAATCAATGCGAGTATTATATAAATAAACGAACTCGGCATGAGCCTCTTACGAATGGGTTCAAGTCGTCAACTTCGGCGACGTGGAATGAGTAGCGACGCGCTTACCTTTTTTACAATCGTGTGAAGGCTTGGTCGCCACGTGATGTATGCTTTATTCATCCGTTTTCCAAAATCATTTTAGGGCGTGACTTCAATTAAAGTATATCCAAAGCTCAATGCATCTTACCAGAGAAAATAGAGGGAATAATGAAATCCACCGTTGAAAACTTTCTAAGGTGATGTTTATTTGTCACCCGACTTAGTTCATGTGATCACACAAAACTCGACGAAGGAAATACAAATATCAGCTTTTTATCCAAAGATTCTGCAGCCGCTGGTGAAGTATTCAACGGTTGGCATGCAAATTTCACTGGCATTGTGGTGGGGTAGAATTATAGACAGATATTAGAAATTCCAAATATTATTAGGGTAGTCACCCGAGAGTTCTTGAAATTTTTTTTAACCAAATTGCCCTTATCATTCGATCAGTAGTTGATCGGGTTTTAGAGAAAGAAGTTACATGTTATTCAATTATGAGAAAATGGTGTGGATGGAAGTTATCATTGTACCTATTGAAATTTATATTCAATTCGTTCACTTTCTTTGAAGCCCTTTATTTATATAGGAAGATGGTAGCATCTTACTGACATCATCGTTGTGTGGCCCACAAAATCTGATAACCTGTAACGGTGTCCATTTGATACGAACTATTTTTGTTTAAATTTTATTTTTATGATGTTGTCAATCCAACTAGTGGATATTTATCATTTTTCTAATCATAGCCATTTATGAAATTCTAAGGTTAATAGATGGAGTGAATGGAGTAGATTTCACACATTTGCCATAAATAACCCTAATTGATAGTGTACATGCGGTGATATAAAGGGACAAATGTTGCCTTTATTCGCTTATATAAAGGTCCTTTTTTCTTTTCTAGAAAAGTGAAGATCATGGAATCCACTGCCACTGAGGGTCATTGTTTCTCTCTGGCATTTCTCTCATCTGAAAGCTCTTCCACCACGATGTTAGCATTTTCCAGCATCCTCCTGCGTTTATCTAACAGTTCTTCGGTTACCCTAATATGTTAGTCTTTTTTAAAAGTAAATAAGTAAAACCTTAAATCTCATCATTGTTGCATTGCGTAAAGGAGGATCGAAGTGGAGAAGTGGTTTCCATCCACTAAGGGTCATGATTATCACCTAGTAAGGCATGATGGTCAAAACGTGAAGGGTCGCGATTGGGAGGTGTGAGGGATCGAGCTTGATAACTGGAAATTGAAAAACTCAACCCTGTACATTTGAGAATGTGAAGGGTTTCATTGTCACACGAAGGGAAATTGACAACCGAGGGATCAAACCTCAACCAGTGTCAGTTGACAACCACGACCCTTCACATTGTCAAACCTCGACCATTGTCAGTTGACAACCATGATCCTGTTAACAGTTGTCAACATCGATCATTGTTTATTGACAACCACAACCCTGCTAACAGTTTTCAAACCTCGACCATTGACAATTGACAACCACGACCCTTTACATTATAAACCTCGACCCTTCAAGAGTTCAAACCTTGACCATTGTCAGTTGACAACCACGACCCTTGACAATTGTCAAACCACGACCATCGCAACCTCGATCATTGTCAGTTGATAACCACGACCTTACTATCAGTTGTTAAACCTCAACCATTGATAGTTGTCAACCATGACCCTACATGTTGTCAAACCTCGACTATTGGCAAATGACAACCACGGCCCTACACATTTTCAAACCTTAACCCCTTGTATTTTCAAAACTCGACCATTCACGTTGTCAAACCTTGAACTCTAGTTGATTACATCCTAGACCCTTCACATTTGACAACTACGGCCCTTAATAGATGACAACTAGGGGTGTACACCGAGTCGAATTGAGTTAAGTTGGCCTCAGCTTGACTCAGCTCGGCCACTAGCTAACCCTAGCTCGAACTCGGCTCAGCTCGGTCCTCAAGCCTAACTGGCCAGCTCGGCTTGGATCGGTCAGCAGCTTGGGCCAGTTCGAGCCTCTGCAGCATTTTCACAAATACATGCTATGCACTTTCAATTTCTCACTGTATGTGAAACATCAGTAGCTGTTTGCAAGTATTTCATCAAACACCCTGTATGCAACATCAAAATCAAGAAAAAAATGGTATTTGTTTCATATACATACCTTCCTTGCCACTAGTCGACACTTCATTCAGTCATTTCATCAAACACTTGGTGAGCAACATCAATATCAAAATAACCGAGTTATCGAACTAGTTCAATCCGAGTTTGATTCGAGTTGGGGTTCAATCTGAGTCGAGTCGAACTCAGGCAAGCTCGAACTCAGATCGAAATTTTTTTCGAGCTAAAAAAATCAACTCGACTCAGCTCAAACTTAGCTTCGAACCAAGTTAAAAGGAAATTTTTACAGTCGGTCGTGGAGAACAATAGCAGAACACTTCTTTAGATGGAGAACTTTACTTGATATTCGAACTGAATCCAGCATATGACCATATACTTGAATTACAGGTAAATTAATAATTACTTGATTAGTGTTATGGATGACACTAAAGAATGTAAATGACAGACAAAGGTAAAGTTATACTAAGAAATGTAAATGATAAATAATTGAAAGATACATTTGGTTTGTTTTAGTTGGCATGAAACCATTTCTCTGGTAAATTACTTTTCTATTTATAACTTTAACTTGGCCTTCTTGATTTTTGTCAAGTAATAATGGTTACTATAATCATTTTAGTACTGCCGACCCTTTGAAGCCTTTTTTCTTCTTAACTTGTCACTTGTATAAATAATCACTCCAAACTTCTTCGCTAACTCGACCAAGTTCCACTCAAACACTAATGCTTTATAGATGATGTGTATAGTTGGATAAACACTGGTCATATATTCATGAAATCCTATTCAAGTTTCTCTACGAGCAAACTCCTCTAAAATTAAGGGCCTGTTTGTTAACGCTGAATTTTTGTACTTGATACGGAATTTGGAAAATATTCCTTGTTTAATGGTGTTTGTTAACGCATAAGAAGGAAAGTGCTCCACGATTTTGTTTTGAAAATTTTCCGTGATGGGAGTCCTTTGTGTTGAAATTTTTCTATGATGGGAGTCTAGCTTAATGGGGATTGGAGAATGCGCCCTATGATTATTATTTTTTTAATCCAAAATAATCATTTGTGAGAGAGATTTTCTCATTTGTGTTGTACACATCTAGGGGTGTACACGGGTCGATCCGAGTCGAACTGGGCTCAACCCGATCCGACCCAGTCACCGGGCCAACATGTCCGGCCCGAACTCGGCCCGTTAGGCCGAGTTTGGGCCAGTTTCGAACCTTCGAGTTCAGGCCAATTTTGAACCTGAGTTCAGGCCAGTTTCGAACCATACAGGAAGTTCATGGGAAGGGTTTTGGCAGGTAATCCGCATCCCATTACAAGTTTATGAGAGAGAGAGAGGATATATTATAATTTTACTACATTTACATACATTTGACAAAGCATAAAATAAAACATTTTATACAAATTGAATACAGTCATACACTACTGACTACTGTCGATGAGATTCATCTGCTAAGCCTGGGCTTCTATCTAAATCTTTATATACGTACTCATTCACCTCTCCCTCTTCAGAAGGTGGAGATAACTTTTTATCACCATCCTCTCGTATAGTTTGAATTAGAATTTTCAAACTATTTTTGCGAGAAGATTTATACGTAGTTCCCAACGTCCTATAAAATACACCTAGACTTGAGAGAAACTTAATTGAATTCTTACTATTCTTTTTTTACCCATGCAACTTGAACCTGCTTCGACATCACGTGGTCTTAGAGGACATCATTGATGTGTAGAAGCCTCTTCCATATTATACTTTAAGGCAAGTTGGAATTGTTCTTCTTCCAATGCTAATAATTTAGCTTCTTGCTCTGCCTCAGAAAATTTGGATTGGGGAGTGAAAGTTATTTTGTTTGAATCAATAACTGCTTGGAAACGAACTTGGATTTCTTTTGAGGCTTTAGGACACGGTTTTGCATCTCCACCCCGACTGGATAAGTGTAATCTGAGCCGATTAGTTTTGTTAACAAACTTACCTCCACACAAATTACCCAAAATCTTGAACTTTCCAGACTTTGGAGAATGGACTAAGGAACCATAGTCTCAAACGTCAATTGATGGTTCGCTTGAAGACATATCTACATATTGTGTTGGAAAAATATTTTAGGCTTTTTATCAATAATGAAATATTGACATAAAATAAAAATAATTTATGGATTAAAAAAAATAAAAGTCAATATAACAGATAAATAAAAATAAAAGTCAGTAAACAGATTTAGAAATGTATTGCGTGGCTTACAAAACATTCATCAACATAAGAGATAAATAAAAATAAAAGTCAAAAGAGTACCCATTACAGCATTTGCAAATTCAAATAAATTAACAAGATCATAACATCCATCCCAAACATTCATCATATTGTTGTTGTTTCATGTGTTGTGGCTTTATTCGCATTCTCCTCCTCTTTCTCATCAAGATCATAACCTCCTAGACTCGGACGTAACCAATCTTGTGTACAAATTAATGCTTCCACTGTATTTGGTGCAAGGGAACTTCTAGTCTTGCTTACGACCTTACTCCCTATGTTAAACGCAGATTCCGATGTCACGGTTGAAATAGGAACTGACAAAATATCTCGTGTCATTGTCGATAGTGTAAGGTATTTTTCTTCACTAACTCTCAATTTCTACCACTCCAAAACATCGAACTCTGAACCTGCCATAGTACGATTGACTCTTTAAGATACATGTCTAACTCTAATTCTTTCGTATCTATGTATGTATTTTCTTTTACTAAGAAAGACATGTAATCATCATCGAAGCTTGAAACAACATGCGATCTAACTTTAGAAGTACTTGGTGTGGACACGATGGTTATGTATGCCCTGTACAATGCTTCGATTGCGTCACAAACCTTTGAGGTTTCAGATATTGCCTTTTCATTAGGATAAATCCTCATGAAGATATACTTAACATAACTCATCTTACACTGAGGATCAAGAATAACAGCTAAGGACAGTATCAAATGACAATCATCCTAGTACTTATCGAACTTTATTTGCATACCACTTGTCATGAGTTGGAGAAAAAATGGACTGTCATTAGCAGCTTTCTTTAAGGCATCCTTGATCTTTCACACAACTGGAAGAAACATATTTACTGTAGGAAACTTATTACCTGAAAATATTTTCGTACAATCATAAAAAAACCTTCAAAAATTTGTGAACTTCTTTTGCTTTCTCCAATAATCTTCAGTAAGCAACTAAGTATATGTTCTATCATGCGCTGCATATTCTGGAAATGCATGTTCCAATTCCAAGGCCGAATCCAACATCTCAAAAGTCGAATTCCAACATGTGCATACATCTAGCTTCAATGTTTTTGGAGACTTCAAATTCAAACGTTGGACGATGTTATTCCATATACTCAATCTTGATGGCGAGCCTCTTATGCACTTTACACTTTCCCTCACATTTTCTATAGTTTGGTTAATTGATTTTAACTCTTCTTGTACAATTAAGTTGAGAATGTGTGTACAATACCGAACATGAAATATTTTTCCTTCAAAAAATAAATTGTCGGTTACCTTGAACTGGTTACATGAGAAGGATATTACACTATCATTTGTCGAAGCATTATCTAAAATTAATAAACTGACTTTTTTTCAATGCCCCAATCTCGTAGACAGTTGTAAATTCAATCTAAAATAACCAAACCAGAATGTGGAGGTGGAAGGTAGTGAAAGTTTAATATTCTCTTGCAGAGTTTTCATTTTTCATCAACATAGTATGTAGTCAATGAAATGTAACACTTTCTTTGATTTTGTGCCGTCCACATATCAGACGTCAAACTTAACTTTGAAACCGAATCTAAAACTTCTTTCAGCTTCACTTTCTCACTGGCATACATCTTCATGCACTCCCTCTTCACAGTAACACAGGAGACCTTCTCAAACTGAGGATTAAAGAATTTACTGTGTCCCATAACTATTTTACTCTCTACCATCTTAAATGGCTACTTATCAATAATAATAAGCTTTACAAACCACTCCTTCAGCTTCCCTTTTTCAAACTTATGAGTGGTAAGTGTACCTTCAGAAGTAGATCTTTCGGACTTTGTAAACGATAGCAATTGTTGGCCTGAAGGTGAAAGTCTAGGTCTCCTTACACAACTTTGTCTATATTTATTTAAATAAGACGTCGACCCGCTAACACTTTTGGTGTGTAGACTTTTGCAGTGCAGGTATCTGATCTTGGTGACATTGTTAACTACTACTTCTTCAAAATCATTCAAGACAGCTGACCATTTCTTTCCTTTATTTACAGCTAAAGACCCCTCTCCCTCAACAATAAATGGTGATGTGGCTGAGGCACCGGCACCAGAGGTAGTTGGGACTTCATCCTCACTAGTCATCTTTAAATATATGAAATAATTTCATTTATCCTTAGACCTTAATAAAAAAAATCTTAAACGGATAAATCAGTTACCCATTCAATGTTGGATAAATGGTAATGCTTTCATTATTCAATTTAAATGACACGCCAAAATTTCGGCAGCATCTCCCCTTATCTCTCCAGAATATATTAATCTTGGATTTGATTCACATGTCAACTATCCACACAAAGTGTGGATATTTGATGAGAAAGTAAATGCAAGAAATATATCCAGAGATAATTAGGAGAGACGAACTGAAACAAGCATATGTATTTAAATTAAAATAAATGAAAATATTAATATTTATCCAACATTGAACTGTCCAAAAAGGAATAATTTGAGAATTTCTATGCATCTATGAATACACACTACTAGAAAAACAGGCAAAGGCTACGGATTTTATCCGTAGCCATAGACCTATGGCTACGGTTTTAGTCCGTAGCACGACCGTAGTCATAGGTGCAGTAATAATAGGTCTGGAACCTATGGCTACAGATCTAATCCGTAGTTATAGGTTCCAACAGCTACGGATATGATCCGTAGCAATAACTACCAAAAATGGGCAAAGGCTACGGATAAAATCCGTAGCCATAGACCTATGACTACGGTTTTAGTCCATAGCACTACCGTAGTCGTAGGTGCTGTAACAATAGGTTTGGAGCTACAGATTTAATCCGTAGCAATTATATCTGTAGCAAAAACTTCAAACAGCTACGGATATTATTTGTAGCTAAAAATCCGTTGCAATATGTCAAATTTAATAAAGGCTACACCTGTCAGATTAGCGGCTACAGTCAATATCCGTAGCTATTTTGTACATTAACAAATTACATATAAGCATTTGTTCATTCAATTACCATATGTACAATCATTCATTCATTCAATTACCACCTATACAATCATTCATTCATTCAATTACAATCATTCATTCATTCAATTATAATCAATTGCAATCCTTCATTCAATCAATTACAATTACAATCCTTCATTCAATCAATTACAATTACAATAATGCTGAAAATACAAATCTTTGGCTCCATTAGAGAAATGTGCTCGACTTCACCATGAAATTTCAACAGCTTCGTATATTCCATCATCCTACAAACAGTCATGTCATTCATAAATTAGAATGCCTATCGGGGAAAATAAAGACAAAGTGAAAGAAGTGCATCATGTATAACCATTTTTTCTTAATGAATTTAAAAAAAAAAAAAAAAAAAAAAAAAAAAAAAAAACCTCAAAGAGGAATGAAATTAACACAAAAGAAATGGTCTCACCATATGATTATAGGTTTTGATTTAGGTTTAGGTTAAGGTTAAGCTATAGGTTATAATTAAGTTTAGGTTATAGGTTATAGGTTAAGGTTTAGGTTATAGGTTTTGGTTTAGGTTAAGGTAATAGGTTTAGGTTAAGTTTTAGGTTATAGGTTTAGGTTTAAGTTATAGGTTATAGCTTTTGGGAACTTGATTATAGGTTAAGGTTTAGGTTTAGGAAATCGGGTTCGGGTTCGGGATCGGGTTTAGGTTTGGGTTTTCAAGATGAGATTGGGATTAGGTGTAGGTTTGAGTTTAAGGATTTGAGAATACATTTAGGTTTTAAGTTTAGGTTTAGGTTAAAGGTTTAGGAAAGGTTATAGGTTTAGGTTTAGGTTTAGGTTATAGGTTATATCTTTAGGGAATTGAGAATGGGTTATGGTTTAAGCTTGGAAATCGGGTTCGTGGTTCGGGAGTGGGTTTAAGTTTGGGTTTTCAAGTTTAGGTTTAAGTTATAGGTTTTGGGATTTGAGAATGGGTTCGGGTTTAGGTTATAGGTTTTGGTTTTGGTTTAGGTTAAGGTTTAGGTTTAGGTTATAGGTTTTTGAATTTGAGAATGGGTTCGGGTTTAAGTTATACGTTATGGTTTTGGTTTAGGTTATAGGTTTTGGGATTTGAGAAGGGGTTCGGGTTTAGGTTATAGGTTATAGTTTTGGTTTAGGTTTAGGTTATAGGTTTTGAATTTGAGAATGGGTTTTGGTTTAGGTTTAGGAAATCGGGTTCATGTTCGGGATTGGGTTTAAGTTTTGGTTTTCAAGTTTAGGTTTAGGTTTAGGTTAGGGAGTTGAGATTAGGATTAGGTGTAGATTTAGCTTTAGGGAATTGAGTTTAGGTCATAAGTTTAGGAAAAGGTTAGGTTTAGGTTATAGGTTTTGGGATTTGGGAATAGTTTTAGGTTATAAGTATAGGTTTAGGTTAGGTCATAGGTTAAGGTTTAGGGATTTGAGTTTAGATTATAGGTTTTGGAATTTGAGAATGGGTTCGGGTTTAGATTATAGGTTTTGGTTTTGGTTTAAGTTATAGGTTTTGGGATTTGAGAATGGGTGCGCTTTTAGGTTATAGGTTTTGGTTTTGGTTTAGGTTAAGGTTTAGGTTTAGGTTATAGGTTTTGGGATTTGAGAATGGGTTTGGGTTTAGGTTATAGGTTTTAGTTTTGGTTTAGGTTATAGGTTTTGGTTTTGGTTTAGGATAAGGTTTTGGTTTAGGTTATAGGTTTTGGATTTGAGAAAGGGTTTGGGTTTAGGTTATAGATTTTGGTTTTGGTTTAGGTTATAGGTTTTGGGATTTGAGAATGGGTTCGGGTTTAGGTTATAGGTTTTGGTTTTGGTTTAGGTTATATGTTTTGATTTTGGTTTAGGTTAAGGTTTAGGTTTAGGTTATAGGTTTTAGGATTTGAGAATGGGTTCGGGTTTAGGTTATAGGTTTTGGTTTTGGTTTAGGTTATAGGTTTTGGTTTTGGTTTTAGTTTAGGTTATAGATTTTAGTTTTGGTTTAGGATAAGGTTTATGTTTAGGTTTTATGTTTTTAGATTTGAGAATGGGTTCGGGTTTGGGTTATAGGTTTTGGTTTTAGCTTAGGTTATAGGGTTTCGGATTTGAGAATGGGTTCGGGTTTAGGTTATAAGTTATGCTTTTGGTTTAGGTTATAGGTTATAGGTTTTGGATTTGACAATGGGTTATGGTTTAGGTTTAGGAAATCGGGTTCATGTTCGGGATTGGGTGTAAGTTTTGGTTTTCAAGTTTAGGTTTAGGTTTAGGTTAGGGAGTTGAGATTAGGATTAGGTGTAGGTTTAGCTTTAGGGAATTGAGTTTATGTTATAGGTTTTAGGAAAAGGTTAGGTTTAGGCTATAGGTTTTGGGATTTGGGAAAGATTTAGGTTATAAGTATAGGTTTATGTTAGGTTATAGGTTAAGGTTTAGGGATTTGAGTTTAGGTTATAGGTTTTGGAATTTGAGAATGGGTTCGGGTTTAGGTTATAGGTTTTGGGATTTGAGAATAGGTTCGGTTTAGGTTATAGGTTTTGGTTGTGGTTTAGGTTATAGGTTTTGGTTTTGGTTTAGGTTTAGGTTATAGGTTTTGGGATTTAAGAATGGGTTTGGGTTTAGGTTATAGGTTTTGGTTTTGGTTTAGGTTATAGATTTTTGGATTTGAGAAGGGGTTCGGGTTTAGGTTATAGGTTTTAGTTTTGGTTTAGGTTATAGGTTTTGGGATTTGAGAATGGGTTCGGGTTTAGGTTATAGGTTTTGGTTTTGGTTTAGGTTATAGGTTTTGGGATTTGAGAATGGGTTCGGATTTAGGTTATAGGTTTTGGTTTTGGTTTATTTTATATGTTTTGGTTTTGGTTTAGGTTAAGGTTTAGGTTTAGTTTATAGGTTTTGGGATTTGAGTTTGGGTTCGGGTTTAGGTTATAGGTTTTGGTTTTGGTTTAGGTTATAGGTTTTGGTTTTGGTTTTGGTTTAGGTTATAGGTTTAAGTTTTGGTTTAGGAAAAGGTTTAGGTTTAGGTTATAGGTTTTTGGATTTGAAAATGGGTTCGGTTTAGGTTATAGGTTTTGGAATTTGAGAATGGGTTCGGGTTTAGGTTATAGGTTATGGTTTTGGTTTTGGTTTTGGTTATAGGTTTTTGGATTTGAGAATGGGTTATGGTTTAGGTTTAGGAAATCGGTTTCATGTTCGGATTGGGTTTAAGTTTTGGTTTTCAAGTTTGGGTTTTGGTTTAGATTAGGGAGTTGAGATTAGGATTAGGTGTAGGTTTAGCTTTAGGGAAATTGAGTTTAGGTTATAGGTTTAGGGAAAGGTTAGGTTTTGCAATTTGGGAATAGTTTTAAGTTATAAGTATAGGTTTAGGTTAGGTTATAGGTTAAGGTTTAGGTTATAGGTTTTGGGATTTGAGAATGGGTTTAGGTTTAGGTTATAGGTTTCGGTTTTGGTTAAGGTTATAGGTTTTGGTTTTGATTTAGTATAAGGTTTAGGTTTAGGTTATAGGTTTTTGGATTTGAGAATGGGTTCGGGTTTAGGTTATAGGTTATGGTTTTGGTTTAGGCTATAGGTTTTGGTTTTGGTTTAGGTTATAGGTTTTGGGATTTGAGAATGGGTTCGGGTTTAGGTTATAGGTTTTAGTTTTGGTTTAAGTCATAGGTTTTAGTTTTGGTTTAGGTTAAGGTTTAGGTTTAGGTTCTGAGTTTTAGGATTTGAGAATGGGTTCGGGTTTAGGTTATAGGTTTTGGTTTTGTTTTAGTTTAGGTTATAGGTTTTGGTTTTGGTTTAGGATAAGGTTTAGGTTTAGGTTATAGGTTTTGGATTTGAGAATGGGTTCGGGTTTAGGTCATAGGTTTTGGTTTTGGTCTAGGTTATAGGTTTTGGGATTAAGAATGGGTTCGGGTTTAGGTTATAGGTTTTGGTTTTGGTTTAGGTTATAGGTTAACGTTTAGGTTAAGGTTTAGGTTTAGTTTATAGGTTTTGGATTTGAGAATGAGTTCGGGTTTAGGTTATAGGTTTTGATTTTGGTTTAGGTTATAGGTTAGAGGTTTAGGTTTTAGGTTTTGGATTTGAGAATGGGTTCGGGTTTAGGTTATAGGTTTTGATTTAGGTTATAGGTTATAGGTTTATGGTAAGGTTTAGGTTTAGGTTATAGGTTTTGGGATTTGAGAATGAGTTCGGGTTTAGGTTATAGGTTTTGGTTTTGGTTTTGGTTTTGGTTATAAGTTTTGGTTTAGGTTATAGGTTATAGGTTTAGATTTAGGTTATAAGTTTTGGGATTTGAGAATGGGTTCGGGTTTAGGTTATAGGTTTTGGTTTTAGTTTTGGTTTAGGTTATAGGTTTTGGTTTAGGTTAAGGTTAAGGTTTAGGTTTAGGTTATAGGTTTTGGGATTTGAGAATAGGTTCGAGTTTAGGTTATAGGTTTTGGGATTTGAGAATGAGTTCGGGTTTACGTTATAGGTTTTGGTTTTGGTTTAGGTTTAGGTTTACGTTATAGGTTTTGGATTTGAGAATGGGTTATGGTTTAGGTTTAGGAAATCGGGTTCAAGTTTGGGATTGGGTTTAAGTTTGGGTTTTCAAGTTTAGGTTTAGGTTTAGGTTAGGGAGTTGAGATTAGGTTGGGTTTTCAAGTTTAGGTTTAAGTTTGGGTTTTTAAGTTTAGGTTAGGGTTTAAGTTTAGGTTATAGGTTTTTGGATTTGAGAATGGGTTCGAGTTTAGGTTAAGGGTGTGGTCCCTGCAAATACAAATATAAACATGCCCTGTCCAAATGGCCAGGCCCTTCCAATGCCGTCTATAGGAAATGGACAGCTTCATCATGGTCATAACAGCGGTTCCCACCATCCAGGGACCCCACTCATCCAGATAGCTCCGACGCACATCCGGGTCTGCTCCATTAATTTCAAGCAAATACATAAACATGGCCGGTCCAAATGGTCAGGCCCCTCCAATGTCATTCATAGGAAATAGACAACTTCATCATGGTCATAACAGCGGTTCCCACCTTCTAGGGACCCCCGCTCTTCCGGATAGCTTCGACGCACATCCGAGTCTGCTCCATCAATTTCGAGCAGTGGTTCATAAATACGGCCTGTCTAAATGGCCAAGCCACTCCAATTATGTGCATTCTTGACAAGAGACATACCAGATGCTTGAATCTGAAATATGCAGCTCCAATCCTCCCACATGCAACATTCACCTGAAAGAATGCGCATAACCGTCATGCTTGAGTAATGAATACAGGAATGTACAAGTAAAACCATAAAACCAAAGATACTCACTGCATTTTCAGGATCTCCTCCATAGTTAATGATCTCATTCTAAAGCCCTTCTCCCTCCTCCTTTACCCGGGCTTGGGACCGGTAATGCAAGGTTTAGGTTTAGGTTAAGGAGTTGAGATTAGGATTAAGTGTAGGTTAAGATTTAGGGAATTGAGAATACATTTAGGTTTAGGTTAAGGTTATAGGTTATAGGTTATAGGTTATAGGTTATAGGTTATAAGTTTAGGGAATTGAGAATAGGTTAAGGTTTAGGTTTGGGAAATTGTGTTCGGGTTCGGGATTGGGTTTAGGTTTGGGTTTTCAAGTTTAGGTTTAGGTTAAGGAGTTGAGATTAGGATTAGGTGTAGGTTTAGGTTTAGGGATTTGAGAATACATTTAGGTTTTAGGTTTAGGTTCAGGTTTTAGGTTTAGGTTAAGGTTATAGGTTTAGGTTAGGTTTAGGTTATAGGTTATAGGTTATAGGTTTAGCTTTTGGGAATTGAGAATAGGTTAAGGTTTAGGTTTAGGAAATCGGGTTCGAGTTCGGATTGGGTTTAAGTTTGGGTTTTCAAGTTTAGGTTTAGGTTTATGTTAGGGAGTTGAGATTAGGATTAAGTGTAGGTTTAGGTTTAGGGATTTGAGATTACATTTAGGTTTTAGGTTATAAGCTTAGGTTTAGGTTTAGGAAATCGGGTTCGGGTTTAGGTTTGGATTTTCAAGTTTAGGTTTAGGTTTAGGTTAGGGAGTTGAGATTAGGATTAGGTGTAGGTTTAAGTTTAGGGATTTGAGAATACATTTAGGTTTTAGGTTTAGGTTTAGGTTTAGGTTTTAAGTTATAGGTTTAGGTTTAGGTTATAAGTAGTTGAGATAAAAAATTTAGCCACATACAAAAAATATTGAACCTAGTATTATCTACTACATACTAGTAACATATAACCAATATTGGGGCACCATACTATAATCTACAAGAATTTCATGTCCCCCTAATCAAGGTATCCTCCATTGATAACATATATATATATATATATTATAGGTTGTTTATTTTCATTCACATTTGTAAATACAATGCCATTCACATTTACAACAAATAAATGTAATTATAATCACATAATGTATTGTTTGTTGAATTACATATATGCATTCTTGACAAGAGACGTACCAGATGCTTGAATCTGAAATATACAGCTCCAATCCTCCCACATGCAACATCCACCTGAAGGAATGTGCATAACCATCATGCTTGAGTAATCAATAAAAGCATGTACAAGTAAAACCATAAAACTAGAGATACTCACTGCATTTTCAGGATCTCCTCCATAGTTAACCATCTCATTCAAGGCCCTTCTCCCTCCTCCTTTACCAGGGCTTGGAACCGGCAATGCAAGGAGTTGCATTGGCGGAGTTAAAAAAGGGCTTAGGCTCCATTTATTTTATTTTTTTTTTAATATTTTCATAAATACTAATGTGATGACCAAATGGAGCCTAAGACTATAAATACGTTCAAATATGGTTGCGAGTATTCCCCTTGCAAAACATATATCTTGGGTTGTTAATTCTTGTTACTTGACCAACTTCCAATAGAAACTAATAAAATACAAATAACCGATGTCATTTAAGAGAGCTCATCACTTGTAAAGGAAACATGAATCATAATAAAGGGCAATAAAAGATTTTTTAAAAATGAAAGAAGTATAAACTTACAGTCCAATAAGTGAAGAGCCTTGTGTTGTTGTCTCCATAAAGATATGGGTGACTGTTTTTGCATTGTTAACGCATTAGGAAATGGATTTGGGTTTGCATTGTTAAGCAATAATCCACATTAAATTTGCATGTGTGGCCCACCTGATGAGTTGACTGGCCTAATTTTTGGGCCAGGGCATGTTAGTGATGAGACCCACCTGATGGAAGTGCAAATAACATCTGATGTTAGCATTCATCCTTGAATTATAATGTTTTGATCCTCTCTTTTTTTCTCTGACAAACAGTTGCTATGGTTGAGGACTGTTGGAATTCTTATTCCAGTTTATATAATGGCAAGAGCACTAACTATAATTCAACGCAGGCTCCAACAACAGGTAGCTCCCCTTTTCTAAACCTACAAGCGGGATCCAAGCTGATCACCAGGTAGATCCCAGCAAATTACCCATGAACCAAAAATCAGGTCAGGCCTAGCACCAGGTAGGCCACATTATATATGGAAAAAATGATGATATTTGAAACTCATCAATGGCTACACATGTGGACCATCTGATGATCATGCTGCAGCACATAACACTAATGGGCCCCACTAATGAATAGCTTAGAGCTCGCATGGGGCAAGAGCACAACTTCCTCAGCAGATGTAACACTTTATGCTCCAAAATTCACTATTTTGTTGTGGTACAGAGCTTGTCACTAGATATAGAAAGTACAAATTCCAAAGGTTTAATTTATTGGCTACACTAGAGTTCACATATTTAAAGGAGAAAGGAAGCTAAAAGTGAGAAAGCACATGATGAACCATACATATTGTTGGATGGCAAGACCTAGATGATAAGTGCAAGGACTTTGGAGTTGCCATTAGATGATAGAAATCGCCTTTCTTCAAGTCATGCCATAGTAATCTTGCATTCTGATGGCCCTCCACAAAGAAAATAGTTGGATGAAACTCAAAAGTGAAGCAAATACTAAGTAGCTAGATAGGGGGACTTTGGATGCCAAATTTTCTATACACTTAGCTAAATAGATTGTTTCTCAAATTTGAATACTCCAAAGATAGTGATTAACTAGAAGAAACCGCTGACAAGTAAAGCATGTGAGCCATTGTTATACTTTTCTAAATCATGTATGCTTAGAAGAATCAGATGGATTGATCATCTGTAACAAGGGAGGTCCTTGTGAGTATACCACTACAAAAGGAAATGGTAACGAAACAAGAAAGTTGATGAGGTAGAGCCATTAGAACTAGAACGTGGTAGTGTCATCCCTTTATTGCACATATATGGGTTATGGTCATGTGTCAATTGAGATCGTCCATCCAGTAGGATCCATCTTAAATCATGTTCGCTCTAATTTTTTATTTTGCTAGGTAATCCTATCCTAAATTTATTCTCCTCTAACCAAATGGGGGCCATTGAGCTTTTTGTTTTTTTTTTTTTTTTTTTTTTTTTGGGTGGGGGGGAGACTGTTAGTTTAGAGTCTGCAAACCAAATGGCCAGGACCATCCAATTTATATATTTTTAATCATGTTTCATCATCAACAAGGGCAATTAAATGAAAATATTGAATTGGCATGTCACCCCTATCATGTGTACTATGGAAAGGTCACTGTAATTCTATACTGGTTCCACCCGCTTCGGCTTCTTCTTCCTCTTCTGTAGCACCTTTAAGAAGCAAGCCTAAAAAGGTGGAAAAAAGGTAGAAAAAGATGGAAGACACTTGAAATTTGAAGAATCTACATCTATAGTAATTGGATTCTTGAGAATTTCAATGTGTTAAGTTTTGTTTGGCACCTTTAAATTTAAATCATCTACATTCTACAATTAATATATTGGAAATGCACATCCTACAATCATATCCCATATAAATAATAATAATAATAAAGAACATATTTTTTTAGATAATCAATGCATAGAAAGCTAGAAACAATAGTTGATTTCTACTTTCTAGAGAAGTTTGCAACAAAAGATGAATTCAGGCGGAAATTTCACGAGATCAGAAATAACACTTTATTTGGATAATAAGTGACATGAAATATACATCAAGTGTTCTAGATTAGTCGTGTTTTTTATTAGGACTATCATTCCATACAAGTTGCCCTAAAATTCAGCAGGAGTGCACCCATGAAACTCAGCCCACCACAGATTTATTGGGACAACAAAGCAAGCAAAAATGGAGTCCATTTGGCACTCCCCAAATTCAGGTTTCAGCTATTATGATGCATAGAAATGTCTCACTATGACATTGACATGCTCAGAATTTTTATTAACAAATAGGAGAAGTGTACTTTTACATTTACATGCATACACAAGTAATGGAGATTAAATCTAGGAGCTTGATCCAGAATCAATATTCATTCCAAAGCATTGCAGGATCTTAATAGATTTTTTCAACCTTTAGAATGGGCAGATTATATTCTTTTTTTAAGCTTAAAATCTGATTAGTCCACACATAGATTTCCAACTAAAAACAAACAAACAATTAAAATATAATTTTCTCAAGATTTGCTAATTTAACTTCACTTGCAGCAAGCTTTAATAAAAGGGAAATCAAGAAGTGGTGCCCTAGAGCCATTGATGATATACAACCTTTTCACAATGTTGACAAACATCCTACAGGAATGGAGAGTTAAAATTTCAGTCATTTGATGATCATCCTAACTCACACTGTCACACATGTATGAATGAGTTGCATTTTTATTTTAAATATGATTGAGATGCAGCGGAAAACACACGGCGTCATAACAGAAATGCAAAATCAAATGTAATAGACATACTACCATGGCACATTGCCGACAAGCATTTGATCTCCTTCATTGTCTTCATAAATAAGAACATAGTTGGGAGTTACTACCTTGCCTTCTTCATAAATAAGAACAAAGAATTTCAGAACTAAACCATCAGATCTGATGAAATCAACAACAAATCGAATTTAAAAAGTAAAAAAAATCCTCAACCATAAAAATGCTATAAAAAAATCATAAAATTAACATATTTCCAGCAGAAAAAGGGGATTGGATCATTTTGAGGTGGGATCAAAGCTACAGATATATCCAAATTGCATTTGAATTCTTGCAACTAAAATTAAACTATAGCAAATCTGAGCTCCTTATGGCAAAATCAACTAACTAAACCAACCACTATCATAAAAATCCATCTATCAGCCATCATACAATGCCATCAACAATTTCTGCTTAGGCAACTGTCTTTAAGGAATGAATCTGGACTGTCCATAGTTACACACTTACAACCTATGAGACACCATGAAAGAATCACACTAGTCAGATGATCCTATCCACCTGAAAGCTAGCCATCTGTTTTTTTATGGCCATCTTCTATCTAAGTTGTAAGCCATATATGGATGGTTAGGATCATTTGTTGAAAGTGATTCGTTAGAATCATAAGCAATCCATTATCCATGATGAGAAAAAAAAAAAAAAACCCTAATTAGGGATTTTCAATTTCGAGTTCCTCACCTCCAGACACGGTAAATGATGATCAACCATACAAGATCCCAATCTAGGATAGAGCTCCTCCAGAAATAAGGAATTACAAAATCAGAAATACCAATTAGGGATTGAAAGTTCAAAAGGCCCCAATTAGGGAATTGGAATTTCAAAAATCCCCAATTAGAGATTTTTAATTTCAAAGCCCTATTAAAAAAAAAAAGAAAAAGAAGACAGAGAAGAGGAAGAGGAGAATACCACTGCTGCTGCCGAGAGAGAGAGAGAGAGAGAGAGAGAGAGGAGAGAGTCGTGGTCGTGAGGTCGCGAGTGAGAAGGAGATAACGAGAGTGAGAAAGGACGAGGATTGCGTGATGACCCCTGCCACCACCGAATGAATGTGGATTGTGATATAGGGTGGAGAGATCAGAGAGAGAGAGAGAGAGAGAGGAAGAGAAAGAGAGAGATAAAGAGAGGAGGGAGAGGGTGCGAGAGAGGCAGAGACAGAGAGGAGAGGGTGCGCGCGAGAGAGACGAGAGAGAGAGAGTTTTAGGTTTGGGTTTTGGGAAGATGGGTGTGCGCGGCCAAGAGACAAGGAGAGAGGGTGAGGGAGAGCGGGAGATCGAGAGAGGGCGAGGGAAAGAGAGAGAGAGAGAGAGAGAGAGAGAGAGAGAGAGAGAGAGAGAGAGAGAGAGATGGAGATTGTTTTCGTGCACATGGGAGAAAATGGCGGACGAGATGGGTTTTTTATTTTGGGAGGGGGTTTGGATTAAGGAGGGGCGGGTGACGAACAGCTCCTTGAGGACGTTGAGTTTTAGGACCGTGGGGCCCACTGTGATGTATTTCATATATCCACTCCGTCCATTAATTTTAAATTATTATTTTAAGTGCTGATACAAAAAATAAGTTAGATCGAATCTTTAAGGAGACCAGAAAACATATTAACAGTAGAAATTTAATTTTTTTTATTTCTTATGGTGTGGTCCACTTAGACATTTAATCTATATAATTTTTGGACTCATACACTGAAATTATATATCAGAATTGTTAGACGGCTTAGATCAAACATATATATTCCAATGGACCCCATGGATCCCCTTAAGCACCATCTATGTTTAATATGGTTTAGGTGAGGAGGTATGCTTTAGTTACAGATCACTTAGGCTTTCGCTATGGATTAAATTCATAGCTATATTGCTACGGATTTAACCCGTAGCTAAAAGCTTGCAACGTCCATAGCCTTTGCTCGATTTTTTGGTAGTGACACTCAAATTATGTCTGGTAACATAGAAATCCTCAAATGGGCAACTGATTATCCTATATATACTACAACAACAAAATAAAAAATAATTAAATCAGTTACTCATTCAATGTTGAATAGATAGTAATGCTTTCATTATTCAATTTAAATGTCACGCCAAAATTTCGGCAGCATCTCCCCTTATCTCTCCAGAATATATTAATCTTGTATTTGATTCACACGTCAACTATTCACATAAAGTGTGGATATTTGATGTGGAAGTAAATGCAAGAAATATATCTAGAGAGAATTAAGAGAGACGAACCGAAATAGGCATATGCATTTAAATTAGAATAAATGAAAACAATACTATCTATCCAACATTCAACTGTCCAAAAATGGATAATTTGAGAATTTCTATGCATCCATGAACATACTCAATCTATGTCTGACAACATAGAAATCCTCAAATGGGCAACTGATTATCTTATATTACAACAAAAATAAAAATAAAAATAAAAATATATCCAATAGGTAATTGGTATAACCTATTTTAAGACTAAAACAAAAAACATTTGGCAGATTTGGTAGTTGACAATTCCAAAATCAATCGTAATTGACATTCAACATCTAGCTAACTAATAACAAAATGTATTTAAACTAATTTTCTAAATTTGTTTTAATAGATTAACCTAATAATATTTACTATATACTAGTAACATATAAGCAATATTGGGGCACCATACCATAGGTTGCAAAAATATCATGTCCCCTTAAAAACTAAATCCTCCTAGAATAACATATATATATATATATATATATATATATATATATATATATATATATATATATATATATATATAATAAGTTGTTTATTGTCATTCTCAATCTCAAGTATCATTCATCATCAAACTAACTATTAACAGTATCTACAAAAATATAAATGACTACTTAATATGCACATATTTATTTAGCCAAACTAAAATCAATTATGAGAATGTGAACAGTTCCTAACAAGCTATGGAAAGAAAGAGCTCATTTCCAATTGGGATCATACCTGTCCAATTGCGACTCTGAGAGCCGTTTTGATCCATCGGAGGTATGTTTATAATCAATCAATTGAAGAAAATATTTCATTGACATAACAAATGCACTAGAAAGAGAGAGCTCATTTCCTCCAAGATCAAAAGATCAAGGTATTGACTATTGAACATTTTTCTTTAACTTGACTCAATATAGATTAATGAACATTTTTCTTTAACAAAAAAAACTCATTTTTGATTGATTGAGAATTCAAAGCCATATAGAAATAAATTGCAAATGATTAGTCAACATATTTTAAAATTTATTAACCCAATATATCATTTTGCATTTTTTTTTTCCATTTCATAAGAAGGCTAAAAAGATGGTTTTAAATGGAGTGGATGGAAATTTATTTATTTATTTTGGTTTTTTTTTTTTTTTAAAACTATCTGATACAACAGCTATATCATAAGTTATGAGACATCCTTTTTTCCTGGCAGTATGTTATATATAATATCCTATCTGCGAAAGCAATAGACGACACCACAATGATCACCTGATATCAAAATTAGACAGATCCACTCATGGATCTAGATATAACATCAAAATCACTAGACAGACAATGGTATGACTCACTGCACTTGTGTGGCCTACAGAATGAGTAGACCGACCTGATTTTTCTACCATATAGTAATCATGGTGCGTGCCACCTTTTGCATAGATGGGATATTCTACACGTGTGACAAGTTGGAGGAAATTAAAAAGGTGTACAGTAACTTATAACAAAACTACTGAATGCTTGAATCTGATCACTCTCACATATTGCCTCCATCAATTTTCTTGCTGTTGCTTTTTCCTTATTCCGTGTTCTTCATTTTTTGAAGTCTTTGTGAATACACTTAATGTTGACACTCCTAAATTATTGAATTTGATATACACATATTGCTACAAGACAAATAGGTAAAAACAATACTTCTTTTGCCCTTATGTCTTTGTATCACACTGCTAGATGAATTCGTGGTCATCCAATTGCAATATTATATGATACACAGACACTGTTCACTGTTAGTTATATCGGATCCTCACAGCTACTCGTCACTCATTCCTTGATTAAATTATGCTAACTTTTCTATAAATTTCAGGCATGCAAAGCCTCTTTCTGATTCCGATCCCACCTCAGGTGAACAGTGCCTGTACAACCCATTTAAAAGAGAGAGAGAGAGAAATCATACCGTGGTCGGACGGACGAGAGAGAGAGAGAGAGTGAGATTAGAGAGGTGAGAGCGTCGAGTGGGGCGTCGGACTGTCGTCGGACGAGAGTCCTTGCCCAGAGAGAGAGAGAGAGAGAGAGAGAGAGAGAGAGAGAGAGGTGAGCGTGACGGGGCGCTGGGGCTATGGTCGGACGACATCCGCCACCGGTCGAGAGAGAGAGAGAGAGAGAGAGAGAGAGAGAGAGAGAGAGAGAGGGTTTGGTGGGGTCGGGCGTCGGGCAGAGAGAGAGGGAGGATTTGGTGGGGTCGGGCAGGGCTTGCTGGGGTCAGGCGATCTCGAAAGGGGAAAGGGGAAAGGGATGGGTAGGGCAGGGCTTTGAGATATATATATATATATATATATATATATATATATATATATATACACACACACACACACACTACTCAGGTCGGGCCGAGCCGGGTCGGGTTGAGTCGGGTTTCGGATTGAGTTGGGCCGAATTGGGAGCTATTCGAACTCGGCCCGAACTCAGTTTCGGGCTGAAGAAAACGGCCCATCCCAACCCAAACTCAGTTCCGAGTTGGGTCTAGTCTAGCAAGTTAACCGGGCTAGCTCGGTTCGTGTACAACCCTACGCATCCCAACTTTTAACATGGGGCACCTCTCTAAGCCCACCATGATGTATGTGTTTCATCCATTCCATTCATCCATTTTAAAATATCATTTTAGGGCTTGATACCAAAAATGAGAGTAATATAAATCTCAAGTGGACCACACCACCGGAAAATAATAGTAAGTGATTGGATATCCACCATTAAAATTCTCCTAAGGCCCAATGTACTGTTTATTTGACATCCAATCTGTTGATTAGGTCATATAGACCCAGATGAATGGAAAAAACAAAGATAAGCTTGATCCAAAACTTTTATGGCCCCCAAAAAGTTTTTAATGGTCGACGTTCATTTAACACTATTTTCCTGTAATGTGGTCGACTTGAGATTGGGATATACCTCATTTTTGGTCTCATACCATAAAATGATCTAGAAACATAGATGGACGGGATGGATGAAACACATATCATGGTGGGACCCACATAGCACCGACCATTGGTGGTAGGGGAGTAGCCAATCTGTTGCCGCGGATGCAGATTGGATACTGACGAGTTGAGTAGCGAGACTCGCCAACTTAACTAGACCCATCATAATATATGTTTTGTATCCACGTCGTCCATCCATTCGGAAATTAGCTAAAGATCCAAAGAATGAGTCAAATCCAAAGCTTCGGTAGACCTCACCACAGAAAACAGTGGGGAGAATGACGCCCACCATTAAAAACTTCAATAGGCCACAAAATTTTTTGATCAAGTTGATATTTGTTTTTTTTTTTTCCCTTCTTCCATGTCTGTGTTAACTTGTGAACAGGTTGGATTTCAAATAAAAATCACGGTGAGCCTTAGGAAGGTTTCAACAGTAGGCATCAATCTCCCCACTGTTTTTTATGGTGGGATCTACTACATATTTGGATCCGCCATTTTAAATCATGCCCTAAAATTAAATCTCCAAATAGATGGACAGTGTAGATAAAGCACATACATCATACTAGGCCCATAGAACTTGGTGACATCACTTCCATAGCGAATCTCGCTGTTCAACTTGTTAGTAGCTAATCCGCATCCAAATAGGATGAAGATGGGCTGGTGTACGTCACACCAGCTATATAGCTGCTCTATTCATGTCAGGAAGTTCTATGGGTCCCATCATGAGGTATGTGTTATGTCCAAACCGTCCATCCATTTGGCAAGCCCGTATCAACGCTTGAGACTAAAAATAAGACATGTTGAAGCATCAAGTGGACTACACTGCAAGGGGATTGAACGTTTACCATTGAAACCCTTTTTGGGGTCACAGAAGTTTTGGATCAATATGAATTTTAACTTTTTTTCCTCTTCATACAGTTATTTGTGACCTTATAAACATATTTGATGGAAAATAAATGTTATGGAGCACCCTTGAAGCATTTTTACAGCCATAGAAGTTTTGTATCAAGCTATATTTAAAGTGTTTTCACTTCATCCAATTGGGAATGAAGTTATAAATGGTTTGGATGGCGTATAAACATCATGGTGGGCCTTATTTGAAGTTTTGCTGCTACTGATGGTCAATCCTACACCACACATAGTGACAATCTTTCTTAAGAGGAATTGAGGACATTATGAACAATGATATTTTAGTTTTCTATAAAGTATTTTAATTTATTTGAATTAAATATAATGATTTTATTTTCATTTAATAAAAAATAATTTCTTTATAATATAAAACATTTTCAGAAAGGAGACCGAGGCAAATGTATTAAATTAATATATTTCACACATTTAAGATGTTTGTTAACAAACAGGTTGTTTCAAATTCAGTGCTTAATTTTCAGACTTCAATCAAAATTATCAAGCAAGTTTTTTGACTTCATGTTTCATATTAAGGATTTAAAATATGTACCTGCTTCATTTTAGGATCATACCTTAAATTAATCTGAGAAAATCGATGAACACGGTTTGGATAAAGCACTTACATCACGGTGGGCCTCACAGAGCCCTGCTCGGGGGTAGGACGCAATCCGCGTCCGTGGATAACACGTACATTGTGGTGGGGCCCACTGAGCACCGACCAGTCGCCGGGTCAATACAGTCCGCGTACACGTGGATTAACATTTTTTTCTATGCAATCTGAAACTTGGAAGGTTTTTTTTTTCCTGAGATTCTAAGTTGATCGACACAATGACAGCTTGAACAGGATCCACGCGATTCATCAGTTGGGCTTCCATGAACATTCCTGCACCAAAAATCAGGTTGGTCTGTTCATCAAGTTGTCTACACGTATTTGAGGGAAACAAACGTTCAGGAAAATATGACTAACGTTCTATATTCGATGTGCACGTTTGTCTGCCTGATCTTGAGCCAGGGCATTTTCATGGTGGTCCTCACATGATTAACGACTCAGATCCTGTCACGTGTCCCATATTAACTTGTGTGCCGTGAATCTCCTCTCCGAACTATTGTTACTAGAATTACTTTCGCACTTGCTTTGGCTCTTTCGAGGAAGAAGTCTCACCGTGCGATTCCTCAAATACAGCAAGGGAAATACTCTGATACTCTGGCAGCGCGTGATACATACGCATGCGGTTAAAATTTTCTAAAAAATTGCACACGTTTCATGCAATTAATTCAAATTAAACCGTCCAAATTATGTTACCAGTTTATACGTATCATTATTAAAAATTACTCTTATTTTATTATCAAACTACTTGATCTAGACATTTATTGGACGGTCAAAAATGAAAAAAATAAATCTAATGGTCTTGTTTCAGGAAATAAATGTCAACGAATCAGAGTATAGGATTATTTGAACAATATGATTTTTAGAATATAAATTATAAAAACCGTATTAAAAAATTTAGACGGTTAGCTTTGAGGTAATGATTGCCACGTGAAACATTTCTTTGTGCATAAGTATCAAGAATCATAAACATTCAGAGTATAAAATAACTACCCCGCGGCAACCGTGATGAAGACGTTTTTCAGGTTGTCCAGAACTTTCACATGCAAAGCTTTAGTTAATGATAACCAACACCAAGGTGGGCCCAGCCACTGTGCAGCGTACATGACACGAGAGCCTCTGGATGGACTGGCCCCACCACCTAACATAAAAAAAGAGGCGAGACTGTTGGTGATAGTTCACCATCATCTTTCAAGCCGTGAGTCGTAGCCAGTCTCAGATGATAGCCAGGACGTTAATTACACTGATATGACTATCTTAACCATCGGATCATTTCGTGGCTATTAAATGGATGGTTAGTGATAAAATAATCAGTGGTCCAGGTCAAATTAATAGAATAAGATGGTTAAGGTCGTTCAATCAGTGGATGCTTTGGGCCGGGTTCCTTCCACAGCAGGGCCCACAATTTGAACGCTTCATATCCATACGTCTACAACACCACAACTGGGAAAATGGTGATGAACTAGTACATAAGTTATTCTTTCAGGATGTTCTTATCCATTCATCCAGTGGCCCCCTCTACGAATTGTCCATATCACGCAGATCATCTGATTGGGGGACATTCACATATCTAACTCGACATTTCAAGTAGCCAGGATAGGATTGTTAGGATAGATTCTTAGGAAAAAAAAAACAATATACATGGATGGTTAGGATTACCGAAATGGACCAGTTCCTGGACTATGGCCATTCTTAATGTGCAACATGTAAAATGGCGTGTATCGTTCTCAGAGTAGACCCTAAGTTTCCATGATAGGACATCATGTGGAGGCACCATGAGAGATTATCATAGCATCTTACAGACTGTGGGCATGTGATCTGTGTCTGAGATCCAAGCCGTCCATCAGGTGGGTCCCACTCTGTGGAAGCCCTGTATAAAATATCAGGCTGGTTCACTCGTCATGTGGGTCACAGTTTATGAAACAAATTGATAGCTAAAAAGACTTTGCTTCCTAACACCGTGGCCAACTTATGAAGTAGTACAGATTAATTTTTTGTTCCACGACGTCTACAGATTTTCAGGCCTTGCAGATAGACGGTTGGATCTACAAGAACAGAGGCTAACCTCTTAAGAAGGCAGGAAATGGTAGAGAGTACATGATTTTCTAGAAGCTCAATCACGTACGCATCTACTAGAAGATGTGAATACGCGTGAACGTTCTTCTAAAATAGTCATCTATTGTAATTAACTAATATAATAGTTTACTATACAGCGCATGTGGGAGTTTAATTATGTGCTCTTATCATCGGTCCCAAGCCTAATAAAGAAAGATTGTGTCAAAGTTGGCAAATGATTTCTATATCATAAATCTAATGGCTTCAATTTAGACGCGCACAGCCACACATGTAGTGCTTGACCGAGATTCGATCACTCGTGCGCAGTGTGTGTGTGTGTGTGTCTATATATATATATATATATATATATATATATATATATATATATATATATATATATATATATATATATATATTCGCCGGGCATGTTAAAGTTGAATACGATTAGAATTGAACCGAATGCTTTCTAATCCCATGCACTGAAATAAATTAATTAAGAACAAAACTAAGGAGATCAGTCATCTACCCAACCACCAATGATAACAAATAAGATGGTTTTGTAAAGGGGAGGATTAGTCTTTCAAATGAGTTTTTTTTGCTTTAGAAGCAAGGGATTTTACTGCAACGGTAATAGCTTGTATTGTTTAACAATAATGCGATACTCAAAATCAAGAAATAATGCCAAGTGCCAATTTTATTGGATTGATGAAGAATGTAATATAATCGGCAATGTAATAAAAAGAAGGGAGAGGAAAAATTACCAATGACAGTTTGAACAGGTGAATTGTCCATAAATGATTTATGGTCATCTGAACCTTGATAGTTAAGGCCACATGCACGCACCTGTGAAGGTGATACTTTTCTCCATTCTATCGTCTTTTTTTTTTTTCTCGTTTTTTTTTTTTTTTTTTTTTTTTTTTTCCAGTTGGGTCTTGGTTCATATTCATCTTACTCTCTATGTGGCTTAAGCGACAACTATTTAAGTGACAGAAGTTCATGGTCATATTATTAACGTTTCTACCCCTTGGTTATAACCTTCAAGGTGAGCTGAGATAGCAAAAGGTCCGAAACTTGAAACGACTTCACAAAATATTGACATTTGACAGTGGTTCTGTTAGTTCTGGCCATGACTTGGATTTCATACTTTATATGTTGCAAGATTTGTTATGTACTTCTTTTTTTTTACTCTATGAAAGGATGATGTTTAATGACCCACGTATACTTTTTGGTAAGTACAGGACATTTGGAAATATTATTGGCTCAGGAAATTCACCTCATGGTGTTGCAACTGTGGTTTAATTTTGGTGTCATTTACTTTTTGGAACTGGGCTGCCGTGGTCTCATATTTTAATGTTGTAGGGGTCTCTTTTGCATTTGGAGGCAATCTTTTTTCTTGTGTTGTGTTTTTCTTATCCTTCCGGTGGTTGTGGATTGGGGTCTTTGTGATAGGTGAGGCCTGTTATTTTTGTGGTGTGCACCTATATGTTTGTGCGTCCTGTTTTCATATCAACGAAGTTACGGATGGTTTGCTATATATATATATATATATATATATATATATATATATATATATATATATATATATATATATATATATAAATATTTTGACAACGAAAAAGATTTTGGAATTATTCCACAAATTCATCAACCAGTTCTTATGACCTGATTATTGGATTAGGAGATAAATTTTGGCCTGTGTGGGTTAGATGGCATACATACAGGTATAATTATTTTCCTTTGGAGCATTACAGGTGCTCGATTTGAAAAGTGCAGTCGGTACAATGCCTAGCATCGCAAGTTAGTTATTTATTATTTTATCAACGCTGACGGCTTTCCACTGTCGGCATTGATTAGAAAGGCCACCAGTAAATAAGAAAACAATATCGTTACATCAATAGTTTTAAGGCCATCAGAATTACAGATGGTTATAGCCGTCGGTATTGCTAACGGTTATAATTGTTGATGAGTAACACCGACGCCCCCTTTCCTAATGGCCTTTCTAACGGATAAAAGCCGTCGGGAAAAGTGACGCATATGGTTTTTAGCGGTCGGTATTACCCTATTTTTTGGTAGTATGAAGTTTGGATGGAATCGACTCACAACTTCCACATGCGCCTCTATCGAGGGCTTTCACACTTGGTGCATTTGGAGGGTGTTATGTTCGACCAGAGTTGCCACTAACTAATTACCTCATTCTTACAATCGACAAGACCCAATAGAAATGCTAGGAAAGAAGTTCTGAAGATTTTTCACCCTAATATGACTCTTTGATTTGTGTCTAGAGATTCAGGGTAAGGACTGCAATTACAGAGAGAGAATCCCTAATATGACTCTTTTATTTGCGTCTAGAGATTCGGGTAAGGATTGCGGTTACAGAGAGAGAGAGAGAGAGAGAGAGAGAGAGAGAGAGAGAGAGAGAGAGAGAGAGAGAGAGAGAGAGAGAGAGAGAGAGAGAGAGAGAGAGAGTGTGTGTGTGTGTGTGTGTGTGTGTGTGTGTGTTAGGCACCCCACTTTGCTCGTATAAATGTATGATCTTTGCTTCGCAGGATTAAACTATCTTCAAGGATTAATTCTATTTCTTACACTTTGATAATGTAATGGTGTATAGTGTAGTGTTAAATATAAATTGGCACAAGTTTTTGATGGGCAAGATCCGAATATATTAGCAAGCCGTAGAGCATACATTTGTATTGACTAGATGCAGGGATGTAATTATATATGTGATGCGATATGTATGATGCAATAATTATTTGACTAGGATTTATGATGGATAGGATCTAATTATATCAGCAAGCCACTGAGCATACGCCCGGATCGATTAGGTGTAGAATGCAATGTAATACAAAGTTACTGACTTTGTCAACCAAGGGGGTTAAGGAGGGAGTAGATGTTGCACAATGTTAATATTGGAATTGGACGAAATTGCTTAGAATTTGGATGGTTGGATGGACAGTTTTATCACATGTATTAGATTGACCGGCTTGGATTGAAACTTCGCTGGCTTCAGAGGCTAGGATTAGGGCTAGACTAAGGCAAGACTCTCTTCCTCACTCACACTTTCCTTGGAGGGATGAGATGGCTAAGATAGCTAAGATGCTAAGGGGTGTGAGAACGTATGAGTTTTAATGGATGATTCTTGAATGCTTGAAATGAGAAGGGGAGAGGGCTATTAATAGGCCCCAAGCTTGGTTTTCTAGTAATTCTCTGAAAGTCTAGGATTAAAATAAGATTGAAGGGTTGAGATTCTAGATTGCCACATGCCACAACTTGTAAGACTAGATTTATTGGTAAAAGTATGATTTGGGACTCAAATAAGAGATGTGGATATAACTCCGCACATCTACACGTGCCGACGTTGTAAGGGGAGGTCTGGCACTCGTGGGGATCTCCCTACCAAAGTAGGGGTTTGCCATGTGTCAGGCGGCAGTTAGACTGCAACCAAGGAATGAGGTTCCCCCTATTTTGGCAGGGGGTCTCCCACATGTGTGAGAGATCTCTGGTCGTTGTGATGTTCACTTGCTATTTGAGAGCAAATCTCTTTTGAGCCTATGGGTTTCGACTTTTTAAGCTTTGTCTTGGGCTCGTTTAAGGCTTTGGGCTGACTAGGCAAGTTGGCTGGATTTTGGGTCAATGAGTCAAATTGCAATGAGTTAGTGAGTTGACTCGTTAGTTAATTCGGTTAAACCTAGTTTTGGAAGTCCTACGGTTTGGGTCAAGGTTTAGAATTTGAATTAGGGTTTGGATTTATCCATCCATTGTGATTGTCCAGTGATGCAGGACATGAAAATTAAATATGATATGCAAGATCTCAGGCTTTAGATTATACTAATTTAGAAACAATCACATAAAATTCAACATCCTACACAAAAGTTCAAACATTCAAGCAAGGGGAATCTATGTGGGTCTAGACCTACATAGGCTAGGGCTGGATCAGTAAAATTATGGACCAAACGATATTCAAAGGGAAGTAAAAATCATCCACACATGCACAACAATCAGTCCCTAATCCAAGGGATTCACCAATTCTAATTCAGAGAACCCTAGGGTAAGAAAAGGGGCAAATAAATTAAAAGTAATGCAATATAGGGTTAGGGTTAGGGAGAATAGGTATGAGAGGAGTAAAACAGGTAGAAATCTGAATTTACATATAGTCCCCGTGCACGGACAGCAGGCCAGGCCTATCACACATGCGCAGGGGTCTGGCCGCACATGCAATGGGGCGCCGAACATAGAAAACACTTCCTTGGCTCTGGTCGGCCAGGGGAGGGCTTCAAAACTCCCAAGTTTTATGTCGATCGAATGTGTGGTCTGTGCGGTCTGTGTGTGGTGTTCCGCCGAAGTTTCAACCCTCCTATAGGGCAAAAATCTGAAATTCTGTTGTAAAGAAGAAAACTGTTGCAATAAAAGGTTTGATTTGAAGTGTGGATAGTGGCAGGAGATGAGAAATAGAGATGGTAGAGAATGAAGGCGAATCGAGATCGATGAGGCTTCGCACTAGGGTAGTTAGCCCTTCACACCCAATTGGATTTCCACAACTCGAGAGCTCAGAGAAGTAGAAAAACGCAGAATTTTTATTAAGCTTCAATGAGAAAAAAAACCTACAAGAGGTGCCTATTTACATGAAAACCCTATCCCCAAAACTTGGGCTATGTGCGCAACCTATTACTTAGCGATGGGGTAAATAAAAATAAAAATAAAAACTAATAAAAGAATTTTAAACCGTCCATGATACTCTAAATAACATTAATAAATAAAATCTAAAATATGAGATTAATCAGACTAGTGGGCCACGATCATGAGATTCCATAATGGGCTTTACTTGACTATCGGGCACACTCCAATGAACAAAAATTCCGTCTTCTAAGTAGGAGGCCCTTCCTGGACATCGTCATCAATACAGATCAGCGGTGAGACCCTCCTTCTCCTTACATACATGTGTAGGGGGCGTCATGTGTGTGCGTGTGCACGTGATGTTCCCATTAACTCTCCCCGGCTACGAAGATTTTGTCACTGGCGAAACAAAACTCTTGAACCGCTCTAAGATGTCAGGATCAAGTCTCTAAAACTCATCCTCAGTGAGCCACGTGCTGTCTAAAGCTGGGCGTGACTTCCATTTAACTAGGTACTTTTAAAATCCACCGTCTGACATTGAAACTATTTGATGGTCCAGAATATCCTCTATTTCCTCTCTTGGTGTGTAAAGGTTAGGTACGGGAGGTAGAGACTGGAAAGAAAAGTCTAGAAGAGGTCATGTATTAAGGGATAGATCTGAAAAATCAGGATGGGTGGGCGAAGGGTCAAACAAAGTATCAGGGGTCCATTGAAAAATAACTAGATCCTTCACATTAAATGTGGAACTAATTCCCATGAAAGGTGAAAGATCTACCATATACGTATTGAGACCGTTCCTTTTATAATTTTGAAGGGTCCAGCGCTACGTGCGTATAATTTATGAAGGATCCCCTGAGGATACCCTCGGGCTTAATGCGGACTATCACAAAGTCTCCTACATTGAATTCCTTAAAATGTTTATGTTAGTCTGTAGAAATTTTGTAATGTTCATTAGTAGTAGTGATCTTTTGCCTGATTTCTTAATGCAATAAATGGATGTGATGAGCAAAAAACTCTGCAGACTTTGATGACCTATGGGACAATGACACAGGGACTATAAGGCCCATCTCCTAGTCTATACCATTCCTTAAACTTCCGCGATTCTCCCTGTAGAATTCCGGCACCCTACGACCTGTAATCCACATTTGCACATGACCCTGAGTCGCATCCTGTCATCCTAAGTCGACTCGACCCGAGACTTGTACCCTAGCGACCACGCCGTCGCTGCGGTTCCAACGCAGTGACTTGCGCTCCGATGCGGTACCCAGGCCCATGATCCTGCATTTATTTTGAGGAAAACGTCGTGCATTGCGAATTCCAAGAGAATCTCTATCATCCATCACATCAATCAATCAAGTACAACCCATCCCTCTCTTACCAATAATGCATGGCAAACCATACCTCTTCCATTCCCAATGTCAACCAAGCCCATACCTCTCATGTCACTTCCCTTACAACCCCCATTCCTCCCATCTCCCTTACAACAAAAATCCTATTCTCTCTCTCATTCTCTACCCATTCCAAGAGGGAAGACCATCCAAGCTCTAAGGAGAGCAAGGAACCAAGTGTGGCCCACTTTCTAGCCCTCCATCTCTCATCCTAGCCCTTCAATCTTCATCATCCGCCATTAAAATCGAAGTCAAGGAGCTTGGCATTCTAAGGAGCCTAGAAGATTTACATCGGTGGGTGCTTGTCTAGGATTAGATCCTTCCTTTCTTTCTTTGATATTTAATTTTCATTTGCATGGGACCCATCTTGATGTATGTTGTAAGTCCTAGAGGGGCCCATAGTGGCAGGGTCCCTCCATCACGCTGTTCTTTCTCCCTCTTTCTCCCTCCTCCTCATTTCATTTTTTTATGGTGATGATGTATGATGGCCCGCCTAATGTGTGCAGCACATCCAGACCATCAATGAACCCCATTGTAATGTATGTATTTTATCCGTGCCAGCCCTCCACACCTTGCTGGACTGTCCAGCGGATTGGTTTGCTGCCTGTCCGTCTAGACAGGCCCGCATGAAGGAAAGCACAAATATCAGCTGATCCAAGGCCGGTGGGTCCCACACGTGTGGACCCACCTGATGCATGCGTTATATATATCCATGCCATCCATCACGGTGGGACCCACCTTGATGATGTGATGAACATCTATGTTGTTCATCTGGTGGGCCCTTTAGAATGTGCAGGGCCCACCCCAATATGTGGCATTTGAGGCCAATATGTTAAGGCCCATGTAATGTATAAGTTGCCTATTTGGCGAGGCCCAATTGATGTATTTGCGGTCCATTTGATGAGGCCCAATGTGATGTATATTAGCCCATATGTTAAGGCCCATGTGATGTATTTGTGGCCTATTTGGTGAGGCCCAATATGATGTATTTGTGGCCTATTTGATAAGGCCCGATGTCATGTATATTGGTCCATATGATGAGGCCCAATATGATGTATATGAGGCCCATGAGTGAGGCTTGATGTAATATATATGAGGCTCATGAGTGAGGCCCGATGTAATATATATGAGGCTCATATGGTGAGGCCCGATGTGATGTATATGTAGCACTTGAGTGAGGTCCATGGTGATGTATATTAGGCCCTTGTGTGAGGCCATGGGCCCACTATATGTTAGGATCTGTGTGGGCCACTCCTTGGGAGCAATGTTGGTTAAATCAACGTCGATGGGCAATGATGGTTACATGTCCACATTGTGACCATCTCGTAGGTCTTATTTGGCCCATTCGTATCCTTCTCTAAGTGGGTTGACCCTAATTATTGGGCCCCATTGATATGTGCATGACCCATCTATTCATATTGGGATAACCCATAATATTGGGCCCCCATTGGTTGCTAGTATGATTATTTTAATCTTGGAGTCCATCTATGGACCCCGCCTTATATATAGGCCAACTATCGATACCAATTATGAGCATGCTTAGCATAGTATCATGATACATGCCCATACGCGTCATCTACATGCTTGTGATGAGACGTGGTTGACTACTGCATATGCTTTCGGGCAAGTAGTTTATGAGACTCTCTGATAGGCGATGTTGTCCCTCATGAGTGCACGATACGCATAGGATTGATGCATGACTCGATTGTATGACTCATGCATCTTGTATTGTGTGATGTAGTTATTATACTCCCTAGCGACATTAGGGTCGTGGCCTCCATAGGCACATCGTGGAGGGACGGATTGGATATCGAAAATACTGTTATTAGCCTTGGGGCGCCATAGATGTCCCTGGGTGAAAATTCTTAAACCCGATGGTACCAGATGATGACTCCAACATCGAGAACGAGTGGATATATGAGCGCACGAGGATCGTATACCAGTAGGCCGTGTCTCCCACTGTATCGTGGTCAGTTAGAAAGGGGTGTGACCTTACCCGCCTAAGTGAGGGGGCAATATCTATAATGAGTTTGACCAGCTTGAGGAATGAGTTTGCTATCGACGAGCCAGGTCCAATATTGGCAGGTGAATAGTGAGGTCTCTTCCACTTACCCAGTTATGCTCTTGGATAGGGGCGGCAAGCTATGTAGAGTATAATAGACCCCGATGATTGTCCAGAGTGAGATCTGTACTAATATTTGATGCTCTAGCGATGAGCTGTATGGTTATGTGAATTCATATGATGACTGGCATGCGTGTGTTACATCTTGCATATGACATTCGGCTACATAGGCCTTGCATCGCATGGCCTTAGTATGGCTGACATCATTCATGCATTGTATCGCATAGCCTTGGTATGGCTGATAGTAATCATGGACTTACCAACATATTTTCACATTGCTCTTATATTGCATACTTGACACTTGCCTTATGCACACACTTACACCACCCTCTAAGATTTTTGTAAGCTTATGCACGACCGTTGTGTACAGGTGACGCTAGGACGCCCCGATAGCCTTGAGATTGGAGCATGTAACAGACTTGTGAAGCTTCCGATTTTGTTATTGTATTTCCTTTTATGCATTGTACCTTAAAAGTTTTTGATAATAGTGGATTTTGTGATGGTGTTCTGGTTATTGTTCATGGGTTATGCTTATAGTTATGCTTATTACGAATCAAATTCATGTTCAAAATCCTCCTTGTAGGATCCCAGGATCGAAACCTGGTATATAGGTGTCAGGAACCGAGAATGGGGTACTACAGAGGCTATCAGCGCTAGATTCGGCGATCGAGAATTTTGTGAGCCTGGTTTTTGAGTTTGGGGCATGACAGGGACAAGATCAATATACTTCCTAGGCTTGTAACCAGTAATGACTTCAAAAGGACTTACACTTGTGGACCTATTGACAGAACTATTGAATGCAAACTCGACTATGGTAGTACGACGTCTCATGTCCGAGTATGCTCCCCCACTAAACATTTGAGCAAAGTCCCTATGCTCATATTAACCACCTCAGTCTGACCATTGGTTTGGGGGTGGTAGGCAGAAGAAAATTAGAGCTTAGTATTCATCATGTGCCATAGTGTCTTCCAAAAGTAACTCATGAATTGCACGTCACGGTCAAACACTATTGTTTTTGGTAACCCATGCAGTTTGATAATCTCACTAAAGAACAGCTTGGTAACATGAGATGCATTGGAGGTCTTAGAATAAGGAATTATGAAATTGTGTTTCCAAATAGTCTTGGGAAGTCCAAGCACGAAGTCCATACTGATGTCTTGCCAAGGAATGAATGAGACTAGCAAAGGTGTGTATAATCCTGTATTTTGTTTCTTTTGCTTTGCCAATTGACAAGTATAATATTGCCTTATAATTTTGGCCACGTCTCGCTTGAGACTTGGCCAATAAAACCTATCCTCCACTAGGGTAATAGTCTTGTCTCGACTGAAATGACCCGCAATCCCTCCTGAATGTAACTCTCAGACAAGAAAATTGCGGACGGAGGTGTGTGGTATGCATAAGCGGTCACTCCTAAATAAATATCCGTCTAAAATCAAATACTCACAGCTAGCTCCTGACGAACTTTCTAAAAACAACGCATACACAACTCCAAAATCTGGACACTCAGAATAATCTTCTTTAATGTGCTCGAGGCCCGTAACTTCGACGCTCATGGAGTTGAGTAATGCAACTCGACGACTTAACGCGTCAATAGACTTATTCTCTACGTCGGCCTTGTGCTTAAGCATAAAAGTGTACTCTTAAAGGAATTGAACCCACTTGGCATTCCTAGGGTGTAATTTCTTCTAAGACTTCAGATATCTTAAGGCCTCATGATTTGAGAATAATATGAATTCTTGCAGCAATAGGTAATGACGCCAATGACACAGTGATTACACTATCGCATAGAATTCCTTGTCATAGGTGGAATATCTTTGTTTTACCTCATTTAATTTCTCACTAAAAAAAGATGGCAGGGTACCCTTCTTGACTAAGTACTCCTCCTATGCCGACTCCTGACGCATCACATGCGACTTCAAAAGCTTTTGAAAAATCTGGAAGTCGCGTGACTAGAGCTTCGGTTATCTTGACCTTTATCTCCTTAAAGGCCTTCGAGGCTGCCTTTGTCCATTGAAACTTTTCCTTTTTTATACAATCTATGATGAGAGGCATAATGGAACTGAAACCTCGAATGAATTGCCTATAGAAGTGGCTAAGCTGTGAAAGCTGCGCATCTCATGAATATTGCGGGGTTCAAGCCAATTAACGATGGTCTTGACCTTCTTGGGATCCTTCAATATGCCCTCAAATGACATAATAAAACCTAAGAAGATCAACTACTAGATAAAAATGCACACTTGTTTAGGTTAGCATACAACTTCTCTGCCCTAATGATCCCACAAACCTACTTCAGGTGATTGAGGTGTTGCTCCTTGGTCATGCTATAAATCAAGATATCATTAAAGTATACGACCAGGAATTTCCCCATGAAGGGCCTCAACACTTAAATCATCACACGCATGAAAGTGTTTGGGGCATTAGTTAACCCAAAAGGCATAACTAGTCACTCGTATAACCCATCCTTTATCTTGTTCGACTCATCACCCGGGGTACATGGATTTGGTGATAACCACTTTTGAGGTCAATTTTTTAGAAGATAATAGCATTAGCTATCATATCCAACATGTCATCAAGATGTGGTATGGAAAACCAATACTTGACTGTGATTTTATTAATGGCCCTACTATCAAAACACATCCTCCATGTGTCATCCTTCTTAGGTGTAAGAAGGGCAGGCATGACACACGGGCTCACGCTCTCTCGAATGAAACCCTTCTCTAGGAGATCATCAATCTACTTCTTCAACTCAGCATGCTCCTTTGGGTTCATTCTGTAATGCAGAAGGTTTGGTAGAGTCACTCCAGGGATTAAATCAATAGCATGTTGTATATCTCTCAAAGGGGGAAGCGCATTCAGTAGATCATTAAGAAAGACATCACAAAACTCATGCACTACCTGAATGGCCTTTGTGGGTAACTCTACACTAGCCTCTAGTACACTTTCCCTAGCCACAAGGGCGTATACCATCAAGTTCGCCTCCGTTTCTTGCTCAAAGTCTTTAGCATTTAGAATATGGAGACGTTTGGACTTGGACTTTGACTTCTTCAATTCTTTTGAGTCGTTCACACCACTCTGTATGGTGGACTCCTTTTCAGTAGTGTTCTTGGGTGGCAGCAAATTTAGCTTGACCTTCTTGCCCTCGAACTAGAATGTACACATATTTGAATGACCAGATATGGTAACATCGTTGTCATAGAGCCATTGTCTACCCAGAATGATATAGCCAACATCCATGGGAACAACATTACACCAAAGTGTATTTTTATATGACCCAAACTAGATTGAAACAAGACAACGGTGCGAGACTGGAATGAAAGTTTCATCAACCTAGGAGATTCTATAGGGTTGAGGATGGGCATCCAGCTTTAAGCCCAAACGGCTCACAGTGCTAGTCGATGCCACATTGGCACAACTACCACTATCCATGATTATCTTACAACACTTTTCTCCACACTTTGCATAAGTATAAAAGATCATGTTACGATGCCAATCATCAGTATTCTTGGCTTGAACAAAGGCGTAATGCATAACTGTGAGTGTTGCTGACTCTTGCGCCCCCTCTTCATCATCACTAAGGGTTTCTACTAGCCCATATTCTTCCTCCTCACCGTCACTCTCTGGGGGCACTACTACTTGCCCATCAATAACGAATACTTTGGTGCCCGCTCTCATGCCGCACTGGTGGAAAAAGTGACCAACCCCTGATACCTAAAACACCTAGTTGCTCCACTTTCATGTGAGCTAGACCCGACAATTTCTTTACCCTTATCATCCTTAGGCCTAGGTTGAAAACTTTTAGAAGGTTTGTTCTGGTACCCAGTGTTAGGTTTAATCTTAGAGGGGTTGGCCTTAGCAGTAGAATCGAGAAAATCAGATCGCCTTCCCACAGATGCCTTGAGGTATTGCTCGGTGTCTAACACTACTTGATACAACTACTCGATAGTGTCGATATCTTTGGCGAGAAATTCTCTCCTAATGTCAGGATGGAGGCCCGTTTTAAAATGAGCAAGGGTGAGTATGAGGTCCTCATCAACCTTACAGCGGGTCAAGTACTTTTCGAACTTCTCAATGTAGTCAGCAACACTCGTGTAACCCTATCGAAGAGACTGCCACTCCTCAACCAACCGCAAGTGATAAGAGAAAGGGAGGTACTTCTTTTTAAGTATTTCTTTCATTTTCCCCCAATGTACTATTGGGAGTTTTCTCGATCTTTCTTTCTTTTGCTCTACCATCGCCCAAAACCTCTTTGCTTGACCCACAAGCTTCATCTTGGCGAACCAGACTCGTCGAGTATCTGACATGTCATACCACTCAAAATAGTGGTTCATATCCACCAAGCAATCTAAAAAGGCTTTAGGGTCCAAGTGGTCATCAAACGTAGGGGCATCTACTCTAGCTCCCTTAAGGAGTTGCGTGTCTGGGTCATATTGTCATGATGTCCCTCGTGGGGTGGGTGCACAAGTGCGCGCCCATGACCAACTCATTGGCCGCCTCCAATGCTTGTTCTAATCTCTTGACTACCTTCCTGAGATTGGACATCTTCCACAATGGTGGGGTTTGCCTCGAGGGAGGCCTCTAGTTGGGCAACGCGATCATTAAATTGGTCAAGGCATTGATCTATGCGTTGTTCCAAGCGTTTACTCAAAGAATCAACACTTGTTCACTGATTCTTGCAGTTACTCCATGTTTAGTGTAGGGTGCAAACCAAAACCAGGACCCGTACGTGTGGGCATACAACTGTTAACTCCACCTAAGGACTTTCTGCTATAACTATATGCAACTAAATGGGACTAAATGATCTTATAAGACTCTATATGAAGGAAACTACGCAGTGCTACTAAAATCCAGCAATATAGTTGTCAAAATAAGGGAATAACAAAAAGTTATAGCAATGTGAATTGCTAGCTTCCTGATAACAGAAATATCAGTAATTATGGACTTCTAAACAACTATATATGATGAAACTGGATGCATGATGGACTTAAACAAACTACCCTAAACATGTAATGTATTCCCTTATAAGAACCCTAGGCTTTGATACCAAATTTGATGCAAGACATCAAAATTAAGTATGAGATGTAAGATATCAGGCTTTAGATTATACTAAATCAGAAACAATCGCATAAAATTCCACATCCCACACAAAAGTTCAAACATTCAAGCAATGAGAATCTATGTGGGTCCAAACCTACATAGGCTAGGGCTGGATAAGTAAAATTATGGACCAAACGATACTCAAAGGGAAGTAAAAATCATCGACATATGCACAATAATCAGTCCTTAATCCAAGGGATTCACCAATTCCAATTCAAAGAATCCTAGGGTAAGAAAAGGGGCAAATAAATTGAAAGTAATACAATATAGGTTTAGCACTAAAGAGAATAAGTATAAGAGAAGTAAAGTAGGCAGAAATCTAAACCTAAAGATAGTCCTCACGTGCAGACAGCGGGCCAGGCCAGTCACATGTGCGCAGAGGTCTGGCCGCATGTGCGAGGGGCACCGAACGTAGAAAGCGTCTCCTTGGCTTTGGTCGGCCAGGAGAAGGCTTCAAAATCCCTAAGTTTCGTGTCAATCGAATGCGTGGTCTGTGTGTGGTGCTCTGCCGAAGTTTCAACCATCCTGCAGGGTCAGAATCTAAAATTTTGTTGTAAAGAGGAAAACTGTTGCAATAAAGGACAGATTTGAAGTGCGGATGGTGGTAGGAGATGAGAAATAAAGATAGCAGAGGATAGGGCGAATCGGGATCGATGTGGCTTCACACTACGGTAGTTAGCCTAATTGGGATCGATGTGGCTTCACACCACGGTAGTTAGCTCCTCGATGAAGGGAGGGCTTTGCACCCAATTAGATTTTCACAGCTAGAGAACTCAAAGGACTTGAAAAATGCAAAATTTTTATTAAGCTTCAATGAGAAAATAAAACCTACAAGAAGTGCTTATTTATGGGAAAACCCTATACCCAAAACTTGTGCCATGTGCGCAACCTATTACTTAGCGATGAAGTAAATAAAAATAAAAACTAATCAAAGAAATCTAAACCGTCCATGATACTCTAAATAACATTAAGAAGAAAAACATAATATATGAGATTAATCAGACTAGTGGGCCATGATCATGAGATCCCATGATGGGCTTTACTTGAATATCAGACCCACTCCAACGAACCAAAACTCCATCTTCTAGACAGGAGGCCCTCCCTGGACATCATCATCAATCCAGATCGATGGTGGGGCCCTCCTTCTCCTTGCATACGTGCGTAGGGAGGCAGCATGCGCGTGCATGTGCGCATGATGTCACCATCATCTAATTTCATCAGCTTGTCAACCTAGGGTGGGGCATCTACAGCTAGATAAAAGTGAAGAGGCTACACTAAGCTAGACTGAAATAAGCGTCCATGTGAGATAATAAAGATAAACAATGTTGTATTTAATAATAGATATGGGTATTGGCAAGGGCATAGAGCTCTTTGTTCTATACTGCTTTTATGAATTTGGATAGACGATGGCCTTGCATATGATCTCCTTGACTTACAAGATTAATTGATCATCATTTAGTAGCTTTGTTCTACTATAATTTTAAGTCCTCATAGCTTTTCTTTCTCTCCGCACCGCTAATTAGTTTCTAGATTTGTGTGGCCAATCATGTTTAACCATGTGTCAATATGCATTACTGTCTTTGCATTCCACTTGTTTGTGCATTCTTCTATAAGCTTTATGCATACACAATCTATCTCCTTCCACCACATGTCACTGGAAGAATGACGACATCTGGGGTTTGTGTTGTGCATGTCTCCAAGCCATTATAGGACTCATGGTCTCTCAATCTACCTAATGTGTGATGGTGTCTTTGATGAAGATGTCTCTTAATCCTCACAATAACCTTCTATTAATCTAAGAGCATCTCATCCTAATATTTCTTATGAGGTGTTAACACGTGGTAGTATCGCATCCATTGGATCTAGCCATGGCAGATCAGATTAGGTATAAATAGAATCCAAACAATATGACATTCCAAACTCATGATAGGGCATTCTCTATAAACATTGTGCTGCATTTAAACCTTATTATTATGAGAAATAGGCAAGGGTTGGCTAGGCCATCCCCCTGAAGTGAAGTGTTTAATAATGCTCGATTACTGTAATACCATTCACATCTCTATCACTCTTCACATGTATCGGTACATGCGACACACATGTGAACCTCTCATGTGGAGGCATTGAAGCCGTGAATAAGATGATCACTAACATGAAGATTTTTTTTTTTTTAAAAAGCCAAAATAATAATGGTCAACTTAGCAGGTATGCCATGCATGTACATAGAATGTGGATCATTGGAAAGTTTAACATAAATGTCCATTCTCTACATATGAGGGTGGTCCACTTGATTAGTGAATAAGTTTGTCTTATGTGATTCTCCACCCTTGTACATGTATTACGTGTAAAGATGCATATAAAAAGTTGCTCGCAAACCTACCAAGACTGTTGTGAGGCTATGGCTGGCTCAAGACCATTTCAAGTATAATTGGAAGCCTTACTCTTAATAAAAGTTACCTTTAAAAACATCATACTCTTAATGCAATTAAAAAAAAAAACCTAAAATAAGACTCTTAACTATTCTACTAAGGGTATGACACATGCAACGCACATAAAAGGAGAGTAAGGGAGAGAGAAAATATAGGAGAAAGGAGAGGGAAATAGTGCAGATACATACTACAGAGAGAGAGAGAGAGAGAGAGAGAGAGAGAGAGAGAGAGAGAAGAATGCTTTCAATAACAAGGGAGTAATCTCCACTTTTTCTATTTCTATGGCCAACTCATGTTTCATATCTACCTAGTTTTAAGGCTTACGTCCCTATATGAAGCGGCATAATAGAAGTAATCAATGGATTTCATCCAGTCATCTTAAGCTTTAAAATTGGATATGGTAATCTAAAGTTTTTCACAAACGAAATTACCTTGAATATGTAACCATGGTCATCTTCTTTGTTGGATGGAAACACACAAGCAAATCAAGGAAAGCCCACTAAAGATGTAGATTCTTAACTACAAGAGAAGATAATATTATACACACTATGTAATCTTTAAATTTTGTTGAGTACATGTAATAATTCGAAATTTTTTGTTCACGACTAGGTCCCACAAGTTCTTTTCCACGTGAATAATTTAGTGTGTCAAAATTTTTTAAAGATGTTCTTAGATAAAGCCGCAAGCACAAACTCTTAGACTCACATATACACTATAATGAACTTCAAGCTCCCATATATCTTCATACACACGATTGTGTTAGTGCACTATGCTTTAATTAAAAATGTGTCTATGAGATTGGAATATTTGTATTATAAAAATAATAAGGAAAGCTTGAATAAAAGAATATTCGTTGGCACATTATTTTTTTAATATGATTTCCCATTACATTCCTTGTATTGCCCTTGATTTTAAAATAAGATGCAATTGACAATATCAAATAATAATTGGAAGAATAATTTCTCCAGCATTTCGGTTCATATTGTATGTTCGTTGGAATGATAGAAGAGTTGTGTGGGTTTTGACCCCTTTCTGCATACTTCAAAATGGAATTATCCCAAACTTGTAAAATATGCAAGCCAATTCATCTATATAACAGTTGCGCGGCTGCGCAAGACTGACAAGTTGCACGGTCATGTAACTTATCCAAAAGCCTTCTGCTTCATCTATGATTTCTTCCACCCCCGGAATACACTGACTATGGTCAGTGCACAACTCCCGAAGAGGAGTTATTGTACGAATCATCCTTGATACCTTTCTCTTCTTCTTCTTCTTCTTCTTCTTTTTTCAAATGAGAAGGCTAAAGAGGTATTTATAAGCATTCTCACATGCGACACCGAATTCTGCACAACTAAATCAAATTTCATAAATGTCATCGAATCTTATGATTGTGTGGCCGCACAACTGCTTTTTGCGCGGTAATACAATCACCATTTCTTATGGAATTCCAATCGTGTGCCCCATCATCTCTTTCTTCATGGTTTTGCTCCCTCGCAACCGTGTAACTTCATCTTATTACGTGGTCACGTAACTTATGTCCCAGATAAAGATTTTGGTGTCTCAATATATTGATTTGTGCACTTTATTTGTCAATCATATGAGTCTGTGTGTCATGTAGTCGATTAAGCCCTTAAAAGTTGAAGACTGAAGACACAAGAGGACACAAAGTATCATGGAGCAAAGAACATGTATATGAGGTGCCTTGATGACCCTTACATTGACCAAAAACAACCCAAAACCACTAGATGATCATGGCTTAATAGGTAAATCTTGATTGATCATCCCTTAGCCTTAGGAGCGTAAATATTGGAACATGATAAGTAAGGTAAAAAGATGTGCAAAGCAGCTGCGAAATTGTATGCCCAAAACAGCAGTTTTCAAGTGCTTCTCAATCCCATCGATAGACTGTTAATGGGATCAATTAGAAAACTTAAATATATCTACCAAGCATTAATCTATTTTTTTATTTTCCTTGATGGGATCTACAACCTACTTGATCCTATCGAAGGGCCCTTCGATCCCATCAAAGATTGTTTTGACTTGATCCATGGAGCCATTAACTATCTACTTTATAGCTGTTACAAATCGGTTTTCTTATAAAAGGGCATTCGATTCTTGGGCAAAATGATAGGTCTTTGGTGCATTGGAAGCTTACCAGATTCCCCACTCATATCCCGCATTCCTTGCCTTTAAACTTATGAAATCTAAGTCATCTTCCTTGTAATTCATTACTTGAAAGAGGATTTCAACCTCAAGGAAGAAGATGAACTTGATATCCACCTTGTTTTAGAGATTAGACTTGAACCAATAGTCAAATCCCTTATGTAACTAATAGTCAAATCCTTTATATAAATCCTCCAGGACACCCATCTAGGAGAATCTCTTACGAATTATAACATTCCCATGAGTTGTGTGAAATTCACGAACATCCCATCATCTTGGTCACTTCAATGGATCATCACATGTAAGGTGTTTGATCTTGAAGCTGAAGCATTAGCAATGCATCAGCATCAACGATTAGAGAGAAAAAGGGGAGCTATTGAAGCATGAGAGAGCATCAATCAATTAACCTGAGACAGTACATCAAAGTGGCTCAATTCGACAAGTGTTAATTGGTGAGTCCATACTCTCTTTCCTTATATAGAATTGAGGTTAACAGTTTATAACTAAAATTCGATAGGTTCTTGTGTAAGACATAGCTCTTGTGTAAGGATGAATTCATTGGACATGAGTGTGTGTGTGTGTGTGTGTGTGTGTGTGTGTGTGTGTTACTCTATGTGGGAGCCTCTGAAGGGAGTGAACATAGGTCCTTGGACTAGGATTGATGTTGTTGGGATTGTAAAGCTTTCTAATGTCAATGCCAGTGAGATATTAGATATAAGTAAACACTCACTAAATTGATTAGGTGAGCATGTCGGGATTGTAAAATATTTTTAATGGTAGTTCCATGCGAGTCAATGGGTGAAAGGCATAGATCAAACATATATATCATGGTGGGACCTATAATTTATTTTTTGTAGTAAGATAGTGTGATGAAATCATGTTTCTTGAGATATATTTACCTTATAAATTTCATCATTCTTCAAATAGAGATTAAAAGTAATCCTTACTCATTTACCATTATTTACCATAGTGAAGGGTTAAAAAATGCCCTTAAAGACTAACTCATGCATATCTTAAGTTATGGTTGTAAGACCCATATCCTAGTTCGTACTGTTCCGTCGACTTCCGCGATCATTTCCGTCGAATTCCGATAACCTGCGACGTTAATCAACGTTTGTGAACGATCCTAAGTCATATCCTATATATTTGAGTCAGCTTAACCCGGGACTTGTATCTTAGCGACCGCGCCGTCGCCGCGATTCCAACGCCGCGTCTTATGCGCCAATCCGACGCTTAGATTATAAGATGTGAACCGTATATTATAATGACCATGGACCGCACATTGCGGGACCCACCCATCCCATGTGGCATAAATCCCGAGGTAATTATGAGAGTGATGGATGACATCACCCTAGCTATAGCCACCCTAACCTAGCTATAGCCACCCTAGTCTAGCTATAGCCACCCTATCCCCTAGCCTTCTTACAAGCACTTATGACTAGCCACCCTACCCTTAGCCCTCTTACAACCATTTATTGCAAGCCACCCTCTCTTACAAATAATCATGGCTTACCTAAGCTACTCTCTCCCTCTCTTTACTACACTCTCTCTCCCTCATTTCTCATCATTCTAAGCAAGAGAAGAGGCTCTCGTCCAAGCCTTCCCATGGAGAGAAAAGAGTGATTTTGGTGGCCCACCATTCCCATCCCTTTAACCATCATCCTAACCATTCAAACATCATCTTCCACCATCAAAGTGAGACACTAAGAGATTGGCTTTCCGACGGACCAAGAAGATCGACGGTGGGTGCTTATTAGGCTAGATTTTTCATGTTTTTATGGTGGACCAAGTGAGGCCTACCGATCAATGGTATGGATCTCACTTGGGACCTTAAGATGTGGCCGATGGCCCACCTTGATCTTCATGATCATTCCGTGATGGGGCCATTCTCCATGGACCCCATCATGATGTTTATTTTCTAGCTTGTAAAGGGTCATCTAGACCTTTCATTTTTGGTGGAGAAGGGATCTCCACCGTTGATTCTTGATTTGGTGGGCCCACATGCAATGGGACCCACTCGATGTATGATTGCTTGTAAGGGAGGGCTCATAGTGGCGGAGCCCTCCATCATGCGTGACCCATCTCTCTCTCTCTCTCTCTCTCCCTCCCTTTTATTTATTTATTTATTTATTTATCTTTGTGTGTGATGAGGTGGCCATGTGACCCACTTGGATGGACCCCACCTTAATATATGTTTTATCCTTACCATTCATCCATTTAGTGGCCCACAGGAGCAAGGCCCACCTGGTGCATGCATTATGCCTAGGCCGTCCATGTCCAGGGGTGTCCCTGGAGTGAAATGAAAACACAGATATTAGCTTGGTTCACAAGCTTTTGGGGTGGGTTACTTGTCTATACCCCACGTTGATGTATGTAGTCAATCCACGCCGTCCATTCCATGCCTTAAATCATTTTAGGCGTTGAGCTGAAAAATGAGCTCAATCCGATGTCCTGGCGGGCCTTAGCATTACAAACAGTGTTTTTTACCGTTGAAATCCGCCCTGATATTTTTGTACCCCAAACCATATCCAATATTGGACTTGATGGACTTGTCATATGATACAGAGTCCAATGGCTGGGGTGGATTTTGTTGATGCGGGCCCTACACCTGAAAAACCTCAAGAAAATAGTTTTTTTTTTTAAATATATATATAAGCATGTAGCGATGTTTTCTGCATTGCCGTATCGAAGCAGCGCGCACTTTGCTTTAAGGCGGCGGCGGCGTGGCAGCAGGTCCCACGGCCCTCAGCCGTGGGCCCCACCATGATGTATTTATTATATCCACACCGTCCATTTGGTGGGCCACCTACTAAGGTGGGTCCCCTCCAAATTTCAACGACATCTAAGGCTCAGGCGGCCCACATCAGAGAAAATAGTGAGATTGAATGGTTACCTTTGAAATCCATTTTTGGGCCACTGGAGTTTTGAATCAAAATGAAATTTGTTTTTGCCTCTTCATTCCAGGTCCGTACGACCTTATCAACGGATTGGATGGAAGGTAAAAATTATGGTGGGCCCCACATGGAGCTCACAGTGATGTACGTGTTTTACCCCCCAGCGTCTAGCGGACAGTGGAGCCCACATTGCTGTACGTGTTTTACTCCCACCGTCCAGCGGATGGTGGAGCCCTCTGTGATTTGTGTGCGCATGTGTGTGTGCGTGTGTGTGTGCGCTGTGTGCATGCGTGTGTGTGGTGTGTGTATATATGTGTGTGTGTGTGTGTATATATATATTTTATTATATTATATATATTATATTGTATGTATTACATATTATATTATATAATATATATCTGTTGGTGGGCCTTAGGGATTTTAATGGTGGAAATCATCATAACCACTTACATTTTTGTGTGGTCCATCTTGGTTTACATGAAAGGCCCATGTGATCAGGCCCATCTGGATGTATTTGTGGCCCGTTTGTTGGGGCCCACTTGGTATATATATGAGGCCATATGATTAGGCCATCTTAATGTGTTGAAAGCCCATGGGTTATGGCCCATTGCAATGTACATAAGGCTCATTAATGCGGCCCACTTGATTTATACAAGGCCCATATGAGGCAGCCCATCTGATGTATCTGAGGACTATGGGTCGAGGCCCAATGAGATGTATATAGGTCCATTGCAATGTGTGATTCCCCATGGTTTGTGTAATGATATTTATGGCGAACCGTGCCTTGGGAGCAATGTTGGTTTGACGTCCACATTGTAAGTACAATGTTGGTTAAATGTCCGCATTGTGACTCTCCCTTGGACCCATTGATAGGCCCATACTGGCTATGTGTAGGCCGTCTAGGCCCATTTTCAGTGTAAGGATAGTTCATTACTTTATAGCATGCTTAGTACACTTCCATGATTCATGCGCATACGCATCATATGTATGCTTGATATGAGAAATGTTTGATCATAGCATAAGCCGTTGGGCTGAGACATTTACGGGACTCCTTATGAGACGGAGTGCCCCACATGATCGCGTGGTACGCGTGAGATTGCTGCATGATTGTACGGTGTGACTCATGCATCTCGCATATGTGTGACTTGATCACTGCACGCCCTAGCGACATCAGGGCCGTGGCTCCACAGGCACATCGTGGATGGCCGTATCGGATACCGAAAATACTTTGTTCTAGCACTGTGGGCACTTAGGATGTCCTTGGGTGAAAGTCCCAGAACCTTTTTGGTACCAGGAGATGCTCCAACGTCTAGACCGAGTGGATACACGAGCGCCCGAGTGCCGAATACCAGTAGGCCGCGTCTCCCACTGTGTCGTGGTCGGTTGGAAGGGGGTGTGGCCTTATCCGCCTGAGTGAGGGGGCTATAAGCTAGGCTGAGTTTGACCAGCTCACAAATGTGTCCGCTATCGACGAGCCGGGTAGGTATTGGCAGACTACTGGTCAGGCGGATAGTGTGGTCTCTTCCACTTGCTTGACTGTGCAGCTAGGGAGGAGGCAGTCAGTGTGAGGTGTATTAGACCCCGGTGATATCCAGAGAGGAACTGTACTGATATGTGTACTTGATGAGTACTGACATGCTTGCTTTGCATCTCGCATATGACATTTGGCTACATAGGCCTCGCATCGCATAGCCTTGGTATGGCTGATAGCATTCATGCCTTACATTATATAGCTTTGGTACAGCTGATAGAATTCATGGACTTACCTGCATACTTCTGCATTATTCTGATATTGTATACTTGGCACTTGCCTTACGCACACACTTACACCATCCTCTAAGCTTTTGTAAACTTATGCACGACCGTGGCGTGCAAGTGCTTGGTTAGACAGACGAGCCCTGAGGAGGAGAGCGCATACTGGGACTATTTTGAAGCTTTTCGATCACCCTGTATTTCCCTTTCCACATTGTACTTAAAAGGTTTTGATATAGTGGATATGTGGTGATGTCGTTTTGTGACTTGGTTATGCTTGTGGTTATGCTCCATTACATTACAAAAAAAAATTCATACTGAAAATGCTCCTTGTAGGATTCCAGGATTGAAATCTGGCGTATGGGCGCTGGAAGCTGAGAATGGGGTACTATGGAGGCTGTCGGCGCCGGATTCGATGATCAGGAATTTTGTGAGCCCGGTTTTCGAGTTTGGGGCGTGACAAAAGTTGGTATCAGAGCATAACTTGGGAATACCTGAGATCACAGCTCATATCTATTATGAACTTACAATGAATAGGTTCCGAGTCTTGATAACTTAACAATTTTCCGACATAAACCCTTGACGTTTATGCCTTCGAAAATTCTCAAGGCTGATAGGCCCTTGTTACTTCTTGTAGGACGTAATGGCTAGAAGACCGACCCGAGTGAATCCCGCTCCACTTGCGACTCCCGCTCCACCACCTGCTACTCTCGCTCTACCACCTGTGACTCCTGCTCCACCACCGGATATTTCTGATTTCCAGCCTGTAGATGTCACCCCTTTACCTGAGATTGGTGCGGATCCGACCGTACCTGTGAGTGCCACCCAGGTGCAGCAGATGCTTCAAGCGATGACCGTCATTCTTCAGGGGCGGCAGCGGGCGTCCCATTGTTACACCACTAGGCCGCCGAGCAGAGCGTGCGAGCGCCCTTCTCAAGGACTTCCATAAGCATGATCTTCCACGTTTCCGGGGTGAGCCAGACCCTACTGCAGTAGAGATATGGTGCTCTGAGGTGAAGAAAATATTTGATACCATGAGATGTACGACCCAACAGCGAGTCCCCTTACCTGTATTTCTTCTTCAGGGTGAGGCTCAGCATTGGTGGGCATTTGTAGCCCGATCGGTAGCGGCCGATTTCGAGTGGACCTGGGAGGACTTTATAGACCAGTTTGACTGAAAGTTTTTTTCCGAGCATGTGCGACAGTAGCCCGCACTAGAGTTTGAGACTCTGGTCCAGGGGGACATGACTGTGTCCCAATATGAGGCACGTTTCGTCGCATTATCGAGGTTCGCGACGTACCTTGTTGATGATGAGGAGCGGAAAGCTTGCCGTTTTGAGAACGGTTTGCGTCCTGCCCTCCAGAGTCGTGTGATTAGACACATGCTTCCGACATTTGATCAGATAGTGGAAAGAGCCCTGATATATGAGACAGATTGGGCTGGTGTGCAGAGAGCCCATGATCAGAGGGGAGATCAGAAGAGGTAGGCGCCCTCGGTTTTCGCGGCCGCAGCGGCACCATTCACGAACGCGACGTTCGACTCGTCCCGGCATTCAAAGATTCCGAAGCACCGGCGGTGCCCCGCACCACCTTCGGGACCGTTCACAGGTACCTGCTTTGGATGTGGCAGGATGGGACATCGCGTACATGAGTGTCCCCATCCGCAGCGTCAGCAGCCGAGGACACCGCATCAGCCTCCACGACGGCCACCACCACGGCAAGCGAACGGCCGGCCTCACCTCATCAGCTCCCCCGCGTACCTCCCCCGCAGCGAGGCAAGAGGGTTAGGCCTCCACGGCGGCCACGGCGGCGGCGAGAGACCTCGAGGGGACCTGCACCTCCCCAGCAGGCCCAGGGTAGATTTTATGCGGCACAGCAGGACCCTCAGTCATCAGGAGGGGTCGTCAAGGGTACTCTCCCTGTTTCTGCGTGCATTGCATGTGTATTGTTTGATTCTAGTGCATCGCATTCCTTTGTGGCCGATGATTTCTGTCGATCGACTGGTTTGCCGATGGAGTCTGCCCGTGAGGGTTTGTCAGTATCGACGCCCTTAGGGAAGACTGTAGTGTTGGACTGATTTTGTGCATCTTGCCCCGTTCTGATTGGGGACATCTTTTTGCCTGCTGACTTGTTCGTATTACCGATGTCCGATTTTGACGTTATCCTGGGCATGGATTGGCTCACCGAGTACCACGCTATATTAGACTGCTCCACGAGGATAGTCACGTTCTATATACCCGGCATGCCAAAGTTCTAGTTTGTTGCCGAGCCTAGAGGAGAGCAACTTTCTTGCCTGTTATCGTGTGCCGTTGAGGAGCCAGCTGCTTTGAGTATCGACCAGCTGCCGGTCGTTTGTAGTTTTCCTGATGTATTTCAAGAGATTCCGGGGTTACCACCTCGTTGGCACACTGAGTTCCAGATTGATCTTGTGCCTGGTACTGCGCCTATTTTAAAGGCCCCGTATCGTATGGCACCATTAGAGTTACGGGAACTGCAGAAGCAATTGGACAAGTTGTGTAAGCTAGGATTTATCCGTCATAACAGTTCGCCGTGGGGAGCACCAGTACTCTTCGTGAAGAAGAAGGATGGCTTGTTGAGGCTTTGCGTAGATTACCGCGAGCTCAACAAGGTCACAATCAAGAACAAGTACCCGCTTCTAAGAATCGATGACTTGTTTGATCAGCTGCAGGAGGCGCAGTTCTTTTCAAAGATTGACTTGCGGTCCGGTTATCATCAGGTTCGGGTTCGAGATGAAGATATCCCGAAAACAGCCTTCAGGACGCGCTATGGTCATTTTGAGTTCCAGGTCATGTCCTTCAGACTGACCAATGCACTCGCAGTGTTCATGCACTTGATGAACGAGGTCTTCCGTTCGTATCTCGATCAGTTTGTTATGGTGTTCATTGACGACATTCTGATATATTCGAGGACCCGTGAGGAGCATGAGCGGCGTCTAGAGATTATATTGCAAACCCTCCGTACACACCAGCTTTACGCGAAGTTGGAGAAGTGCGAATTCTGGTAGAAGGTGAAGTTCCTCGGTCATGTAGTGACGAGGCAGGGTGTCGCAGTGGACCCCTCGAAGATTGATGCCATGCGTCAGTGGGGCCAGCCCACGAACGCATCCGAGATCCGCAGTTTTCTTGGTTTGGCAGGCTACTATAGACGTTTCATTGAGGGATTCTCTCTTATTGCAGCCCCATTGACCAGGTTGACCCAGAAGGGTGCCGAGTTTGTATGGAATGACACTTGTGAGCATGCATTTATGGAGCTGAAGGACCGCCTCACGTCCGCTCTCGTCCTCACTCTTCCCTCTGGGAGTGATGGATTTGTTGTATTTACCGATGCTTCACGAGTTGGCTTGGGTGCTGTCCTGATGCAGCACGGGAAGCCGGTGGCTTATGCATCTCGTCAGCTCAAGGTCCATGAGCTGAACTACCCCATGCATGATTTGGAGCTAGCAGCAGTAGTCTTCGCACTGAAGGTATGGAGACACTATCTTTATGGGGTGAGGTTTGAGCTCTTCTCCGACCACAAGAGCTTGAAGTATCTGTTCTCTCAATCCGAGCTGAACATGAGGCAGAGGCGTTAGATGGAGCTCCTGAAAGACTATGATTTTAATCTCCAGTACCACCTGGGCAAGGCGAATGTAGTGGCGGATGCCCTCAGCCATCAGCCACGAGGCCTGGTAGCGCACTTGATGATTCGGGGAGTGGAGGATGCTCGAGGATGTAACTGAGTACGACTTTGAGTTTGGCCTGCAGTCTTCTATCGTCCAGTTATCGAGCCTGTCGATTCAACCCTCTCTTGTCGCAAGGGTGATCGAGGCTCAGCAGGCAGACGAGTCGTTATAGGATTACCGAGTAGAGGCAACATCTGAGAGTCAGTTAGACTGGCAGGTTAGTTCTGATGGTGGACTTCGCTTTAGAGGCCGATTATGTGTCCCGGATATTCCTGAGTTGCACCGAGATCTTATGACCGAGGCACATCGATCGCATTTCTCTATCCACCCTAGCTCAACGAAGATGTATCACGATATGAGGCGTCAGTATTACTGGTCGGGGATGAAGCGCCAGATAGCTAGCTTTGTGGCCAAGTGTGACACGTGCCAGCGTATCAAGGCCGACCATCAGAGAACCCCTAGTCTATTGCAACCATTGAGCGTCTCGATGTGGAAGTGGGAGCATATATCTACCGATTTTGTACTAGGCTTGCCGAGGACTCAGCACGGTCATGACTCCATCTGGGTTGTCGTGGACCGTCTGACGAAGTTGGCACATTTTCTTGCGATTCGTGAGACTTGGCATACGGACCGACTTGCCAAGATGTTTGTTAATGAGATCGTGAGGCTGCACGGTGTTCCTGTTTCTATCGTTTCAGACCGAGACTCGAGGTTCACATCTCTGTTTTGGAGGAGCTTCCAGAGAGCAACGGGCACTGATTTGCAGCTCAGCACCGCGTATCATCCGCAGACCGATGGCCAGACCGAGAGGGTCAACCAGATCCTTGAGGATATGCTTCGAGCCTACGCGATTAATTTCTCGGGTAGTTGGGATGAACACTTGCGATTGGTTGAGTTCGCGTACAACAACAGCTATCAGACGACCATTGGCATGGCTCCTTTTGAGGCATTATATGGCAGACCGTGCAGATCTCTGAGTTATTGGACCGAGGTTGGAGAGAGGCGTCTCCTAGGTCCTGAGCTTGTGTTGCAGACATCAGAGGCTATTGATATCATCAGGTAGAGGATGCACACAGCTCAGAGCCGACAGAAGAGTTTTGCTGACCGTCGGCGTTGTCCCTTGAGTTTGCTTGTTGGGGACCATGTGTATCTCAAGGTCTTACCCATGAAGGGTGTGGTTTGTTTTGGAGTGAAGGTGTAACGCCACGAAAATCGCCCCAAGTATTATCGGACCCGAGTTCCCGAGTCACATATCACACATTTTATGGTTTTATGATTAATCAGGTTTAAAATTTGTGCATCTGGACCAACCGGAACATGAAGCACAACCACACGTCTATGAAATAAAATGGAAATTAATAAAGTGTTTATACATGTTGTTTTTATTACGAAGATGAAATCGCCACACAACCAAAATATAAAAAAATATAATGTCCAAAGAATGGATTTGACTCTAGCCAGAAGACACTCGACTCATCTACGGGTCCGATGGACTCCGAGAACCATCAACCGAAAATGTACACGCTCCTCCTCCTCCGAGGAAAGCAAGCCAAAGGGGCAGAAAAGTGTCTGATCATCACCACAGCACATGTTTCCCGCGTATCCGGTTGGTGTTTTAAACTTCATACATGTGATCAACTTAGTGTGAACTATTAATCTTAAGTTATAACAGTATCATATAACATGAATTTAATGAAAAGCATTGATCGATCTCTTATTAAATGCGTCGCAATGGATGAGATATGATGCATGCCTAATCCTCGATCAATTCCATCTAACGATCACATATGGCAACATCCTCGGCGACCTCGACCGCCGACCCACCCTCTAATGCGAAAATTGTTACCAAGTTTTTAGTTAAGTCCATTCATCCGGCGGGTTAAACCAACATGAGAAAAGGGATGGGCGGCCCCATCAGCGATTTCTCATAAACATTGAAGTGGACCCTCACACCATGATGCACGTACACCATGCATATAAACTCGAGGGAGGAATCGCTCGCGGTCACTACGGGAGGCGCGGTACCCCGCGTGGGCCGTGCGACTCGGACACGGTGTCTCATTCCACCATGCTTCTCACGAGACAATGGACCAGTTATAATCTAGTTATCAATGGGGGATCGAGGTTGTAGGGTGCATCGTGTTCCATGCATATATGGGCGAACATGGTTAACAAACAGGATGATCGGGTAGTAGGCTAGTCCGCACAAACCAAGCGAGCATGAGACGAGTGACCTCGGGCACTGGGTCCCATGTTGTAAATCATCACAAGAACCCGAATCTCCGCCCAATCGCGAGACTAACCTTAGCGTAGCTCTCTACGTGGGACTACCCTCTCGTCGTTTCTGACCATCCCAAGAGAGTAAAAGGGGATCAATTCGCTATGCCTACGATCATATTATCATCTAACACATCCATATCATATTCTCATGCATCCTAACTCTGTACAAATCAAATACCTTTAATAAGTAAGCAAGTATCATCATAAAATTAAAGCGCATCGGTTTGACGTCCGTGAGGAAGTCATCACTTCCTCCATCTTGAGAAATCGGGAGCATAATGGCAATTAATCACACACGCAATGCATAAGAGGAAATGAATCAACCATCACAAACATCAATATATATCACATCGAGAATTAAACATGCATGTTCAACAAATCCAACAAACATCGTGTCCCTAGGGTTCTCTCTCGAGAATTCCAAACATAACATCCATTCCACTCCCAATCATTACCACGCTAAATTTGGTGATAGGCCACCTAAGAGCAATAGTCCGCACCTCGAATTTGATGGAGGCTTGGAAACGACCTAGAGGTGAGGGTTTTGGAGATTTCTTCCCTAAAACAATTCAAGCATGAGATTCAAATCCATACCATTCCTTCTTTCTTTCAAGGAAAAAGAGTGAGGGATCTTACCAAGATGGCCACTGGACGGGGTTTGGGCGGAGGGTTTTTCTTGGAGGAGGGACCTGTTGAGGGCCGATTCTCACGGGCCCCACCAACTCGATTTGGGTCCACCACACTTCTTTGCCTTCTCTTCCTTCCTTCTTCACTCTCCTTGGTCTATAAATGTTACAAGGGAGAGCCTTTTGGATGTGGGAAAGGCATTGAGAGATAGATCGAAATTGGAGATCTGAGGGAAATTAGAGAAGAAGGAATGGAGGTTGAAAGAGAAGGGAGAAGAGAGAGAAGGTTGTTTTTGAGTCTTCATTGGTTTGGCGTTTTGTTTTGATGAATTTTGTTTAATATTTTTTATGGATTTTATGGGCCATGTAATCTCTCCCAAAATAGACTTATGGGACTCTTTGATTAGCTCTTGTATTGGCCCTGATTTACCCCTGAATATTAATTAATTGGAGGTTCTTTGACTCTAAGTGGATCTTGATTGAGTTTAAATTCTATACTTCTCCATCTATGAACTTGATCAAAAATGTATATATATGGATGTTGTTCGGATGCTTATTATAGGTAGGTGTCGATGGCCCGATGAAGGGTTTCCTATAAGGAACAAACGGATGCTCTTTGAATGTACATTCCATGTACGATCAAGGGCATGGGATATGTCATTCCCGGCATTGGTAAAGGAAAAATTATTAAACCATGCACCACAATTTTGAGGAAATCCGACGGAGACACAGTTGTGCTTTCTCTGTATAAGTGGTATCAATCTAGATCAAGGTGGATCAACAGAAAAAACAAGGGTTAGGATAATTAGGGGCGGATTCGAAAGTCCTAGTGCTCTTTCTCTGATTGAATTTTCTTCCCTGTTCTTAATTGTTTTTCTTTCTTTTCCTATAATTTTTTTTTCTTTGTTGGATTAGTTAAGGAGAATCATAGATTTGAATTGTGACAACCGGCCATCGTGGGAATGCGATCCCATCATGTAATACGCACCCGTGCGTTCTATGGGCCGATCCTAGTTTAATTTTTCGGTGGTACTCACCCCGAGTTTAAAACGGTCATTTAACTCCCCGGGATCGTGTTGGTTTAAATAAAACACCTCGAGATCACCATGGGAGCGTTGGCGCCGTAGCCTATCGGCTTGTCTTGCCATCTCAGTTGTCTGGCGTCCATAACGTCTTCCATGTCTCCATGTTGAGGAAGTGTGGGTCAGACATCGTTCCCGTTATCGATTGGCAGCCGTTAGAGGTTCGTGAGGACCCTTCTCACATTGAGCAGCCAGTTCGTATCCTCGATCGAAAGGAGCAGGTCCTGCGGACCAAGGTCATCCCCTTAGTGAAGGTGCAGTGGGGCCATCATAGTGTAGATGAGGCGTCTTGGGAGCGCAAGGCGGAGATTCGCGAGCGCTATCCCCATCTTTTCGATGGTTGATTGCATGTTGTACTGTGTTTTGATTATATATGATGATATGTTTCCTAATTCCTTATGATTTACGTTTAGTTGCGATGGTAGTGCAAATTTTAAGGACAAAATTTTATTAGGTGGGGAGAGCTGTAAGACCCATATCCTAGTTCGTACTGTTCCGTCGACTTTCGCGATCATTCCCGTCGAATTTCGGTAACCAGCGACGTTAATCAACGTTTGCAAACGATCCTAAGTCATATCCTGTATATTTGAGTCAACTTAACCTGGGACTTGTATCTTAGCGACCGCGCCATCGCCGCGATTCCAACGCCACGTCTTATGCATCAATCCGACGCTTAGATCATAAGATGTGAACCGTACATTATAATGACCATGGACCGCACATTGCGGGACCCACCCATCCCATGTGGCACAAATCCCGAGGTAATTATGAAAGTGATGGATGACATCACCCTAGCTATAGCCACCCTAACCTAGCTATAGCCACCCTAGTCTAGCTATAGCCAACCTATCCCCTAGCCTTCTTACAAGCACTTATGACTAGCCACCCTACCTTTAGCCCTCTTACAACCATTTATTGCAAGCCACCCTCTCTTACAAATAATCATGGCTTACCTAAGCTACTCTCTCCCTCTCTTTACTACACTCTCTCTCCCTCATTTCTCATCATTCTAAGCAAGAGAAGAGGCTCTCGTCCAAGCCTTCCCATGGAGAGAAAAGAGTGATTTTGGTGGCCCACCTTTCCCATCCCTTTAACCATCATCCTAACCATTCAAACATCATCTTCCACCATCAAAGTGAGACACTAAGAGATTGGCTTTCCGACGGACCAAGAAGATCGACGGTGGGTGCTTATTAGGCTAGATTTTTCATGTTTTTATGGTGGACCAAGTGAGGCCTACCGATCAATGGTATGGATCTCACTTGGGACCTTAAGATGTGGCCGATGGCCCACCTTGATCTTCATGATCATTCCGTGATGGGGCCATTCTCCATGGACCCCATCATGATGTTTATTTTCTAGCTTGTAAAGGGTCATCTAGACCTTTCATTTTTGGTGGAGAAGGGATCTCCACCGTTGATTCTTGATTTGGTGGGCCCACATGCAATGGGACCCACTCGATGTATGATTGCTTGTAAGGGAGGGCTCATAGTGTCGGAGCCCTCCATCATGTGTGACCCATCTCTCTCTCTCTCTATCTCTCTCCCTCCCTCCCTTTTATTTATTTATTTATTTATCTTTATGTGTGATGAGGTGGCCATGTGACCCACTTGGATGGACCCCACCTTAATATATGTTTTATCCTTACCATTCATCCATTTGGTGGCCCACTCTAGAGCAAGGTCCACACCACCCTGCATGCATTATGCCCACCTAAGGGTCCATCCACGTATGTATTGTGTCAGGGCGTCCCCGGACACTTTGGTGAAATGAAAACACAAATATTAGCTTGGTTCACAAGCTTTTGGGGTGGACCACTTGTCATGCCCCACCTTGATGTATGTAGTCAATCCATGTCGTCCATTCCATGCCTTAAATCATTTCGGCGTTGAGTGAAAAATGAGCTCAATCCGAGCATGTCTGGCGGGCCTTAGCGTAACAAATGGTGTTTTCTCCACCATTTAAAGTCCCACCGATGTTTTTGTACCCCAAACCATATCCAATATTGGACTTGATGGACTTGTCATATGATACATGAAACCAATGGTGGGGTGGGATTTTGTTGATGCGGGCCTACACATGAAAAACCTCATAAAAATAGGTTTTTTTTAAATATATATATATATAAGCATACGTGACAGCTATTGCCGCATTAGAGAAACGCATGACGTGCTGCTACGCAGTGGGCGGCGGCGGACAGGTCCCACGGCCCTCAGCCGTGGGCCCCACCATGATGTATTTATTATATCCACACCGTCCATTTGGTGGGCCACCTACTGAGGTGGGTCCCCTCCAAATTTCAACGACATCCAAGGCTCAGGCGGCCCACATCAGAGAAAATAGTGAGATTGAATGGTTACCTTTGAAATCCATTTTTGGGCCACTGGAGTTTTGGATCAAAATGAAATTTGTTTTTGCCTCTTCATTCCAGGTCCGTATGACCTTATCAACGGATTGGATGGAAGGTAAACATTATGGTGGGCCCCACATGGAGCCCACAGTGATGTACGTGTTTTACTAGACGGTGGAGCCCACATTGCTGTACGTGTTTTACTCTCACCGTCCAGCAGACGGTGGAGCCCTCTGCGATTTGTGTGCGCGTGTGTGTGCGTGTGTGTGTGTACATGCTGTGTGCGTGCGTGTGTGTGGTGTGTGTATATATGTGTGTGTGTGTGTGTATATATTATATTATATATATTGTATTGTATGTATTATATATTATATTATATAATATATATCTGTTGGTGGGCCTTAGGGATTTTAATGGTGGAAATCATCATAACCACTTATATTTTTGTGTGGCCCATCTTGGTTTACATGAAAGGCCCATGTGATTAGGCCCATCTGGATGTATTTGTGGCCCGTTTGTTGGGGCCCACTTGGTATATATATGAGGCCCATATGATTAAGCCGTCTTAATGTGTTGAAAGCCCATGGGTTATGGCCCATTGCAATGTACATAAGGCCCATTAATGCGGCCCACTTTATTTATACAAGGCCCATATGAGGCAGCCCATTTGATGTATCTGAGGACTATGTGTCGAGGCCCAATGAGATGTATATAGGTCCATTGCAATGTGTGATTCCCTATGGTTTGTGTAATGATATTTATGGCGAACCGTGCCTTGGGAGCAATGTTGGTTTGACGTCCACATTGTAAGTACAATGTTGGTTAAATGTCCGCATTGTGACTCTCCCTTGGACCCATTGATAGGCCCATACTAGCTATGTGTAGGCCGTCTAGGCCCATTTTCAGTGTAAGGATAGTTCATTACTTTATAGCATGCTTAGTACACTTCCATGATTCATGCGCATACACAGCATATGTATGCTTGATATGAGAAATGTTTGATCATAACATAAGCCGTTGGGCTGAGACAATTACGGGACTCCTTATGAGACGGAGTGCCCTACATGATCGCGTGGTACGTGTGAGATTGCTGCATGATTGTACGGTGTGACTCATGCATCTCGCATATGTGTGACTTGATCACTGCACGCCCTAGCGACATCAGGGCCGTGGCTCCACAGGCACATCATGGATGGCCGTATCGGATACCGGAAATACTTTGTTCTAGCACTGTGGGCACTTAGGATATCCTTGGGTGAAAGTCCCATAACCTTTTTAGTACCAGGAGATGCTCCAACGTCTAGACCGAGTGGAAACACGAGCGCCGAGTGCCGAATACCGATGGCCTCGTCTCCCACCGTGTCGTGTGTCGGTTGGAAGGGGTGTGGCCTTATCGCACGAGTGAGGGGGATATAAGCTAGGCTGAGTTTGACCAGCTCGCAAATGTGTCCGCTATCGATGAGCCGGGTAGGTATTGGCAGACTACTGGTCAGGCAGTTAGTGTGGTCTTTTCCACTTGCTTGACTGTGAAGCTAGGGAGGAGGCAGTCAGTGTAAGGTGTATTAGACCTCGGTGATATGCAGAGAGGAACTATATTGATATGTGTACTTGACGAGTACTGACATGCTTGCTTTGCATCTCGCATATGACATTTGGCTACATAGGCCTCACATCGCATAGCCTTGGTATGGCCGATAGCATTCATGCCTTACATTATATAGCTTTGGTACAGCTGATAGCATTCATGGACTTACCTGCATACTTTTACATTATTCTGATATTGTATACTTGGCACTTGCCTTACGCACACACTTACACCATCCTCTAAGCTTTTGTAAGCTTATGCACGACCGTTGCGTCTGCAGTCTTGGATTGACGGCCAGCTGAGCCCAGGCGGAGAGCGCGTACCAGACTATTTTGGAGCTTTTCGATCACCCTGTATTTCCCTTTTCGCATTGTACTTAAAAGTTTTTGATATAGTGGATATGTGGTGATGTCGTTTTGTGACTTGGGTATGCTTGTGGTTATGCTCCATTACATTACAAAAAAAATTCATACTGAAAATCCTCCTTGTAGGATTCCAGGATCGAAATCTGGCGTCTGGGCGCTGGAAGCCGAGAATGGGGTACTATGAAGGCTGTCGGCGCCGGATTCGGCGATCGAGAATTTTGTGAGCCCATTTTTCGAGTTTGGTGCGTGACAATGGTGGTAATAAGATGTATTGAATTACCACACGCTATCTCACGATCATAATAGGAAGACCCAATTTACATCTTCAATCAAGTAGATCTAATGTGAGACCACTAAAACTATAATATTCTCTAAGGGAATGACATCACACCAAATCCACAACTGGACCAAAATGATTTATCCCAATCTCCAACTGTGTATCATAGACCATTAGTTTGACCATACTTAATTAGGCATTTTTTATTCCATATGTGCTTGTGCATAAATCCCAATGTTCCTATTTTTTTCCCACACTTATCTATGTTTTAGATCGAATCGATTTTATCTTACAAAACTTAATTAATTAAAGTTATGAAAAATATTTAATAATTTTTAAAATATTTGGCAATAAAATTTGATCGTTTATTCGATCTAGTGCCTTAGATAAGTCTCATGTGTGTTATCACTATTGTACGATCATCTATGATATTCTTCTACTCATCTTCTTAATCTAATTTTGATTTCACCACTTTCCCACCTTGCTTTTAAGTCAACTAAATATGTATTCATGGCCTTGGGAATATGCACCAAAGTATCACTTCATAATGACCTTCCTAAGTAGTATATAATAATAAGGACACAAAAGTAACCTATGGAATTGGCATATTCATTCAACAATTGAATTAAAATCGATCCCTCTTATAGGTAATTGGTCTCACAACACATGCGACTCATTTCACACATCATGAATGATCATGTGTTTGTTTACGTGATCAATGTGGAATCCATCTAATCTAATGATCCATCCTCACTGCTATATATAGGCTTACATGATTTAACCGGGTAAGGAGCAGATCAAATCAATTTGTGTGAGATTTTATCCTAATTATCTCATAAATTAAGAAAGAGGTAAATCTCATATTCACATGCATCACTCTTATTATGAATACTTCTATAATGGTCTACACCATACAAGAAGCAAACCATGCCTTTAATAAAAACATGTTACCCCCATCTCATCGTGATGACCAATCCGAATATCCATGTCCTTACATCATCATAAAATAATCACATCCATACCCATAAACCAAAACATTGAAAAATCTTAATATAATCTAATAAATAAATATATACATGTATTAGTAATAGTCTAATGAACTGCACAATGTCTAACAATCTCTCACTTGGCCTGAAGACCATAAAAATCATCGCTTGTAACCCATCAACCCTAACATTCACCACGAAGAGAATCATGTGCAGGTGGCTTAATTAATAGGTGGGCCAACATATCCTATGTAGAGATGTGATTAATGGGCATTTATCATTAGAGACTTACTCCCTTATAAGTTGATAGCTCCTCTTGATATGCTTTAATATCTAGTGAAACTTGGTATCTTTTATTATTGTTATGCATTACGTGAAAACGTGAGAAAAACAACTGCAAAATTCGATGGTGACTATTGTCGAATGCATATTTAGTTCTTTGACGACAAATGTCATCAATAATTTGAAATTGGGTATAAAAGAATTTAGGCCAAAAAGCCATTATTTCGCCCCCTCTCCCTCCCTTTGAACCCTAGCTCGTCGACCTCTCTCTCTCCTCCGCCTCTGTCCCTCCCTCCTTATGGTCGACGTTTCCTCGCACCCTCTTGACCTCTCTCTCTCTACCTCCCTCGATTAAACCCTAGCCCCCCATCTTTCTCTCTCTTCCTCCCTATACTTGCCACTCCCGTGCGTTCTCACTACTTCTCTGTCTCTCAGTCTCTCTCTCACCTTCTCTCTTAGAGGTCTCCGCTCTCTCTCTCTCTCTCTCTCTCTCTCTGCTCTCTCTCTCTCTCTCTCTCTCTCTCTCTCCGGTGTGCTCTCTCTTGGAGCTCTATCGATGTTCTTTCCCTTTCAGCTCATTCCCTCTCTAGGTGATCTCTATATCACCGTGAACGCTAATCATAGCAAGTGGGGCCCACTGTAATGTATGTGGGGTCTACAATGGACCCCATTGTGATGTTAAATTAACTTATTTATTTTTACTCGTTAAAGCATTGTTTATATATGTGAAATTGTTATTGCTTGGACCCACTGACTTCTGGATTTCATATATATGTACACTATTTTGGAATTCATATATATGTACACTATTTTGGATTTCATATAATTTGTTCACTTTTGAATTTCATGTAATCTATCCACTATTTTGGATTTCATTTAATCTGTACACTATTATAGATTTCATGTAATCTGTACATTATTTTGTATTTCATGTAATATATATATGTACACTATTTTGGAGGTCATATAATCTATCCACTTTTGGATCTCATGTAATATGTCCACTATTTTAGATTTCATTCAATTTGTACACCATTTTGAAGTTCATGTAATCTATCCACTATTGGATTTCATGTATTTTGTATACTATTTTGAAGTTCAGGTAATTTGTCCACTTTTGTATTTCATGTAATCTGTCTACTATTTAAATTGCATGTAATCTTTACACTATTTTGGAGTTCATGTAATTTGTCCAATGTTGGAATTCATTAATCTGTAATATGTCCAATTTAGGCATGCACAAATTATAAGACCTGTACCCTAGTCTGTACCGTTTCGTATGCTTCCGCAGTCATTCCGGTCGAATCCCGGCAATCCTCGACCCATTTTCATCGTTTACGCGCGATCCTAAGCCGAATCCCGCATACCGAAGTCGGCTCGAACCGAAACCTATACCTTAGTGACCGTGCCGTCGCCACGGTTCCAACATCATGACCCGCGTACCTATCTGATACCCAGGGTAGAAGATGTAGGCCCACGTTCATTTTGAGGAAAACGTCGCGCGTTGCGGACTTTGAGGGAATCTCTACGGAATGTCACATCAAATCAAGTTAAGTACACCACCTTACCTCCATGCCACCTCACCCAACAAAAGAACAAGTGGCCTCTCTCCCTTTTTCGACAAGTCAAACCTCTCTCTCCCTTCACCATTCCTCCTTTTTACAATTTTCAAACATAACCATATTCCTTTTACAAATTTTCAAAACTCACCCATACCCATCCATCTTCCATCCTTACAACACCACTCCATCCATCCTTACACCCATTATTTCTATCTCCCTCTCTCATTCTCTAGCAAATATCCTAATCCCATGAGAAATTCCACACGTCCAACACTCTCTCTCAACTCCAAGTGTGACCCACCCTTTCATCTCTCATCCCCACCATAAAAACTCCATCATCCACCGTTAAAAGTCGAGCATAGGAGCTTATCAGCTTGCGGGAGCAAGATGAAGGCTTAGAGGTGGGTGATCCTCCGTTAATTTTAATTTTTAAGGGCCTACTTGTTGTGGGACCCATTTGATGTATGTGTTGTATCCATGAGGAGCCCATAGTGGCGAGGTCCCTCTATCATCGTCTCTCTCTCTCTCTCTCTCTCTCTCTCTCTCTCTCTCTCCCCCTCTCCCTCTCTCTCCTTCTTTGAATGGTGATGATGATGATGAAGGGGTGAATGGCCTACCTGGTGTGTGTATGTGTGTGTCCCACCAGCATATGTTTTCCCATGCCATTCATGTGAGAACCATCTGATGGGAGTGATGAATCTACATCATCCAACCATTAGTGGGCATGGATGGAAGGGAAAACACAAATATCAAGTTGATCCAAATCATGTGGGCCACATCCACGTGGGACCCACCACGATGCTTGTGCTATATGCAGACCGTCCAGCGTCTCTAGACGCTGGACATGGTGTGGCAAATAGAGAAGTGTGATCTGACGCTAGTGTACTAGCTGGCTTTAAAAATAATAATAATAATAATAATAATACATATATTTTTGGGCCACTCATGTAGGCCCCACCTAGATGTATGTATAAAATCCAAGCCGTCCATTCTTTTCTTCAGATCGTTTTAGGCGTTGAGCCAGAATTTGAGGCCAATCCGATCATCGGGAGGACCATAGTATAGCAAATAGTGTTTTTACCATTGAAATACCTTCGGATGTTTCGGTACGCCAAAACCTGTCCAATATTGGACTCGTTGGGATTGTCTCGATTCATAGGGACTAATGGTTGGGTAGGATTCGTCCGAGGTGGGCCCCGCCTACCAAAAACCACCAGATTTTGTTTAATTTACAGGAAATGACAGAAACTGATGAAATTTCCCAATATTTATAGCGAGGAGTTCTACCTCAAATTTCAGTAGCATTTCCCAGTATTTGGCCCTGCATGAAGGACACATGATGCAAAAACTTATCTGATCTACTCATCATGTGGGCCACATTATAGAGGAAAATAAATAAATTGATACATGCCGATCTAAAGTATAAGTTGGGCCTACCAGATGAGTGGACATGATACGTTAGCATTATGTCAACAGGTTGCATGTGGGGCCCCTCTAGTTGGAGCTAATCAAGTGCTTTTGTGGTTCATATCATCATCCAAGATTGTAACGCCCTGAAAATCGGGGGTCGAGCATAAACTCAACTCCCGAGTTCCAGAACATCACTTATGCAACAAAATGAATGATGATTGAATGTTGACTGTATTCGTGCATTGAACATGAGTGAGATTAAGCCAAAACAGCATATCATACTCCAGAGACAGTTAAATTGCAAGCGGAAGACGATGATAGATAGATAAAATATATAAACGTGATGAGTCTCCAGTGTGATAACATTACTAGGTTAAATAAGTACAAGTACGATTCTAAAATATACCAAATGTGTAAGTGTAATATCTTCTATCCCAAGTACCATAGCCCCATCAATGCGGTACTGGTCTTCGAGAGACCGTCGAGAGTTACATGATAGGAGAACTCCTCCTCATCACCATAGAAGTAGTCTGGCTCTGCTTCATAACATCGCCATCATCTGAAATTCAACAAATCTGGTTGGTGTGTACAACACCGCCCGTAACGTGGGAGTGAGTGATCAACTCAGTGGAACAGTAAAGCATAGGTTAACATGTTATCAATTCAATCAAGCGAATGATAAAGCGACAAATCAAACAATTCTAACTACTCTTATTAAGTGCGAGAATGAAATGACATGATCTTTGTATGCCCTTGCCAAACCACCCTCATGCGACATCATCTTACGTTCGCGAATGCTTAACTCCTCGGTGCGCCACATCTACTAAGCACATGCGGTGCGATGATGATCATGATTACCGAGTTATTATTAGTCCATTTCAAACAATAAAGTATTGGGAAACTAAGGTACCTCCCTTATATCATTCCCAAACATGATCCATTCAAGGGTCGTCATCTAGTCAATCTCATACGATATTATGGTTTGAGAGGCGTAGCGAAGGCATCACAAAGGGCTCGTCACCGTCGGACGCATACGGATCTCACACGTATGCGGCTCAATGTTGACCGTCGGCTCGAGTACGGTCTCACCGTGCTCGGCTCAATCACTAGCCATCGGCTCGAATACGGGTCTTACCGTACTCGGCTCAACTCATACTCGATTCTTTGTGAAAGACTCGTCGCCAATCACGGAGACCTTGAGTATACTCGAAGATACTACGGAGGACTCGTCGCCGCCGTCGGCACGTACGGGTCTCCACCGTACTCGGCTCTCGCCGTAAGTATCGACAGCTCGAATATAGTGTCTCATACCACCATAATCGGCTCACGAGTACGGTTGCTCATCGGTCACTACGGGAGGCACGTGGCCCCGGCGTGGCCGAAACGGCTCGACCACGGTGTCCCATACCACCATGCCCGGCTCATGAGTCTTAGCGGATCGAGGTACCATGGTTAAAAGGAATTTCACTTTGGTAAGTTTGGTACCCTAGGTTCGAGCGTGGCGACCAAACATGGTGAACATACATCAGACAGATCGGGGTACTTGACGAGCTCGGCTAACTCGAGCGCACAACAAGTTGAACGACATGAAGTGCATAAGCACTTCACGTGGCTAACCACTATCGCCAACCGAAGTACGACTCGGGTTCGTCGAACACATCTCACGTGGCAAATGAATAGCGACCCACGAATTCAATTCTTTTGGTACCGATTATGCGACTATAATCATAGCCCCAAACATGATAACTTGCGATAGATAAAGCAGTAATGGATCAAGATTCCACTCATACAATCAAGGTATGGTATTATCCGTTTAGGGCTCCCAGGGCTGTTGCACGCACTCGTTGCTCCGCTCCCCCATCACCCATGATGGATCATACAACGTAAATATAAATTTAAACATATGCATTACATAGTTATAATCATAAAGCAGTTGAGCATGTTATGAATCACAACACAAGCATGAGTTTATACATGTTCAATTCCTAATCACACAACAATCTATGGAGATCATACACATAGTTAAAAGAGGTTGAGAATCATATCTCAACACCCTTATATATTACAATTTGCTAACTACTACTCATTCAGACATTTTAAGAAACACTTAAACAAACATGCATCAACATACATGACATATATCGATCACATAGGCATTAGGCCAAATCCTTTCACTAGGGAGTTGCCCCAATCATAACACGCGTACACCCACGACGGATAGTCATGGCAAGCAGGAATCCAAGTTCCATATTCATTCAGTCATTTCCACAAACACTTGGGCCACACATTTTAGCATATATGGTGTCTATTGGCCGTGGCGTGATTTAGGGCAAATTCTTTCATCAAAAGGGTATCGCCAATACAACAATCATGAATCCATGACAATTAGTCATGGCGAGCACGAATGAGGATTCTATACTCATTCAGTCATTTTCACAAACACTTAGAATACACTAATACAACATACATGGTGTATGTTAGCAAAACATGTATTAGGGCTATCCTTTAGCCAAGTGAGTATTTTACCCATTTATAATATATTACTACAGCAAATAATCATGATAAATGCATCTCCAAAATTTATACATATACAGTATTTTCTAGAATACGCATTTTCAACATACATACTGTATACAAGCAAACATGTATTACGGCGATTCCCTTCGCCAAGCAATTATTTTATACGCACATAATATATTTATACGACGATTAATCATGACAAACACATCGCTAAAATATACATGTATACGGTACTTCTTACAATACCGTATTTCTACATACATAGTGTTTATTAGTAAACATGTATTTAGGCGAATCCTTTCGCCAAATAAGTATTTTATCCATACGTCATATATCCATACGACAAATAAACATGTCAAACACATTTCCATAAAAAATACGTATACGGTATTTTATACGAATACCTAGAGTATGTGAAATTTCAAATTCTACAATTCTAATCGAAACTGAAAACAGAAAGTACTTTGTACATGTGCAATTGCATGCAGATCATGAATCTATCATTATCTGACATTGAAAGCGTTGAAAACCACAACCTATGCACCTAAAGTCCGCACCTTGTGTCGTAGAATCGTAACTGAGTCGATAGGTTCGCTAAGCTTCCGTATACGGGAGTTTGGCAACCTAGAGAATGAAATAGGTTAGCTATTTCCTAACCTACAACTATCTAATCCCCCAAACAGGTTAGGGTTAGGGTTTATTACCTAGAAATGACACCGGAATCGCCGGAAAAGCGGCAAGAATGAGGTGGTTAAGCATCGATAGCAGCAGGGTAGAGCGGCGAGGAGATCTTCTCACAACTCCCACACTTTCTCTTTCTTTTCCCTCTCTCAAATCTCAAATTCGTATGGCTGCCATGAGAGAGGGTTTAAGGTCCTTATATAGTCTCAAAACTCACCGAAATAGACTCCTGTTCAAGGGTTACTGCTAATATAGGTATTTCGTCACTTTTCCAGCTCAAAGAGGGGTTCTGGTGGCCCTCCTTGAGCCAAACGTCAGACTTAAGCTCTCCACACATGGATCTACATGGGATTACGCTTTCAACTCGATCAGATTCCCAGATCGCACGTGGCGGACCACTTTCAGTTCAACGGTCAGTGGGCCACGATCCGAAATTCCAAGTACATGTAAATGTTCACAAATTTTTTCGATCCGAGGGTGTAATTTGGTCCGATTCGACCATGGTCAGTTGCTTATCTTGATGCGCAGCGAATGGTGCAGATCACTATTCCGGATATTTATTTTGTAAAGGGAATAGTGTTTTTCACACTCCCTCGCTCCGACTCCAAGCGAATGGCCGTGGGACATCGGTGGACCGATTTCTCGAGGTGGTTGTCAAGCCCGGTGAGGCGGTCCTAGTTCCTTAACTTCGTGTCAATCGGATTTCGATGTGCGGTCTAGACCTAATACGAAGTTTCGAGATGCTCCCGTGAGCAGCCAGGTAATGAGATTGATCCTAAGTTTTAGGGTAACCTAGCGTCAATGATTCTACAAGTTTTGAGTCTTGCAGAACATATTTAAAGCGATTCAAACGGATTTCATAGCTAATCTGGTTTCACACCTAGTTACTTTGTCTCATTTCTAAAGGATTTAGTCCTAAGTGATTTCTGGTCGAGGTGGTACCACTACAAGAAATATGGTTTTTACCTACGAAACTTTTACCTACGAATTTTTTTTTCGTAGGTAAAGATGACTTTTACCAACGAAAATAGTTTTCGTAGGTAAAAACCTACTTTTACCGACGAAAGTTAATTTCGTAGGTAAAAGGCATTTTTACCTACGAAAATTTTCGTAGGCAAAGGGTCCTTTGACTTTTGCCTCTTCCGGAACATCGAAAACCCAACTTTTACCTACGAAATTATATTTCGTAGGTAAAACAAATATTCACCTACGAAAATATTCGTAGCTAAATGGTGTATTGAATTTAAATATCCAAAAGTTTACTTTCACCTACGAAATTATTCGTAGAGAAAGGGTCTTTTGAATTTTTCACCCAACCGCCGAATCGAAAACGTGTTTTGAATCTACTTCTACCTACGAAATGGAATTTTGTAGCTAAAATCCATCTTTACCTACGAATTTATTCGTAGCTAAAGGATGTTTTTAATTTTTAAAAGAGCAAAAAAATGGAAAGCTTTACTTTTACCTACGAACTCTAATTTCGTAGCTAAAAGCCATATATACCATGGTTTGAATTTAATTTTACCTACGAAATAAAATGTCGTAGCTAAACGCCATCCTTGTTTTGAACTTACTTTTACCTACAAAAGAAAATTTCGTAGCTAAAGGGTCATTTGAATTTTTCACTCTCCCACCGTAAAAAAACGAAAACGTGTCTTGAATCTACTTTTACCAACGAAATCAAATTTCGTAGCTAAAAGCCATCAAAAACTTTACATTTGCCTACGAAATTTAATTTCGTAGGCAAAACCTATCTTTGCCTACGAAAATATTCGTAGCGAAAGGGTCTGTTAAATTCCCTTCCTTCCCCACCTCCTTCCACAAAAAAATTCACAAACTTTTCATTTACCTACGAAATTGAAATTCGTAGGTAAAACTCACCTTTGGCTACGAAAATATTCATAGCTAAAGGGTCTTTTAACAATCTCGCACTCACCTTTGGCTACGAAAATATTCGTAGCTAAAGGGTCTTAAAAAATCTACTTCCCTTTTTGGCGCGTGTTGGAAAATGTTGGCGGTAAGACTTTTACCGACGAAAATTTTTGTCGGGAAAAGTTTTTCCTAAATATTTTTTTCATTTTTGCCTATTATCTAAATGTGTGTGTGTGTGCGTGTGTGTGTATATATATATATATATATATATATATATATATATATAATTAAAAGGTAGTATTTAATTAATTTGTAATATCACATGAAAAAGAATATTTAAAAGTTACAAAATTTTAAATATGTTTAAATAATATTTTGAGAACAAAATAATCCTTTTGAAATTTGAGAACAAAATTTTGACAAAAAATTAAAATATGAGAAGTTTTTTGAGATTTTGCAAATAAAAACTCAAAATTTGTTTTTAAAATATTTTTGAAATATTTTATAATTCAATGCTATTTATTTAATAGAGTAAAAAAATATATATACCTTTAAAAAAAATGTTAAATTTATTTGTGAAAATTAAAATTACTAAATTATTAGGCACACCCACTAATTGAATCTTTAATCGTTTTTGGACAATCTAATCAGTTTAAATTGAAGAGTAAATAATTTCAGATGTTTAAATCAAATTTCATTGAAATTGTTGATCAATATTGTATGCCCAATATCTTTCTCATATGTAGCTTGATTGAGACGAGTAACTTGTCAAATTGAGAGTATTGATCAGTAAAATAGATCAGTGAATGAATCAGACATGTAAAATGGGCCAAATATTATGGTTAAAATTGTGACCCAACTTACTGATCTCGTGAGAACCTAAGAATTGATGTTAGTAAGTTTTGTGGGCCCCATCATGATGTTTGTCAAACATCAACACCGTGGAATTGATGTGTCCCCTTTAGGTTATGAGATATCTCAAAAATCATCGGTAAATGAAACTCAAGTGGGCCATACCATTTAAAACTATGTGAAGACATCCTAAAAAATATGGTGGGCCCCTATAAATTTATTTGTGACTTTATTAACAGATTGGATGGAAAACAAATGTTATGGTGGGCCCCTATAAACTTTTTAATGGTGAAAATCCTTATCCTTGCTGCTATTTTTATCGAGGTCAAACCTTTGTATATGATTCGTTTTTGGCGTAATAGTCTAAAATGATCTCAAAAGATGACTAGCTTGGTTAGGTGGATCCAACCGTCATGTGGCCCGCCATTTTAATTTAGAGGTTTTTGGGTGGTTGTCCATTGCCTTCCATGCATCGGACCAACTGATGAATGGGTAGACACGATTTTTGGGTGCATTCGGTAATCATGGTGGGGCTCACATGATGAGTGTGCTTCCTGGGTATCAAATCCAAGTCAGTCCTTCGGTGGGTCTATTATGTAAATTTTGATGTCTGAAATTGACAATCGGGCCAGTCCTCTTTTCTAGTGGGCCATAGGGTTGGAAGCAATGGACATCTTGATTTTGGCCGATAGTCTAAATGGTAGAACCCTTTTGATGAACCCTAGTTCGCTGAAATAGGACCATTTCCAAAAAACAAGAGCAGGTTTTTGTCATGTATAAAAACTAAGCTACATAATCGATCGTTGTTAAGGAAATCCAACCGAAGGTATTGAAATGAAAAATATGTAAAATAATTAAGTATGTTAATGAAAAACATTTTTAAAAAATGTACCAGAATGCAAACTTAAAAAAATAAAAATAAAAATAATTTAAAAAAAAAAAAAACACCCTTAAATATTAAACAGTTTTAGGACCCCAAACCGACCCTCCCCATGGAGCAATTTCATCAATTTTTGCACTAGGCTGTATCTTCCACAGAAGTTGTTCAATTGTTATTTGATTGCCTATAAATGTTACTCAACTGCCTGCCTGAGGACCACCGTCTTGTTTGCATCCCATCCAACCCACTCATCATGTAAGCCCCACCATGATTACCGAATGCGCCCAAAAATCAGGTCTACCCATTCATCAGTTGGTCCGATGCATGGAAGGTAATGGACAACCACCCAAAAACCTCTAAATTAAAATGGCGGGCCACATGATTCGTTATGGTGGGCCCCTAACATTGATTGTCATGTTGTATTAAGAGGTTTGCAAGAATTTTGTGAAGTTTACTTTTGATTGAGATAGTAAAAAAGATGACTAGCTTAGTTAAAAGTATAATCACTAAAGTCAATTAATGAAATTGCTGGTGTCTAGTGTCAACGCCCGACAGCTACCCACATCAGCTATCTGATAGTACCATGTGGTACACCAGCCAATCCCACCTATGAGTATTCTAAACCCTTATACCCTTGACCTGTTGTTGAAACTCTTGTGAGTCTACCATGGAAGTTGATTAGCTAGTGTACCACACACCAGCTATATATATAGCCAGTGTAGGTTCGTTTAGTGCTAAGAAGAGCACCGACTCTTCATTTTTGGACAATCTGATCAGTCCAGATTGAAGAGTAAATAACTTTAGATGTTTAAATCAAAATTCACTCAAATTGTTGATCAATCTTGTTTGCCCAATATCTTTCTCATATGCAGTATGATCGAGGCGAGTAACTGATTAAATTGAGGGTAATGATCAGTAGAATAGAGTGAATGGACCAGACATGTAAAATGGGCCCATCATGATGTGTGTCGAACATCAACCCGTGCATTTGATGTCTCCCCTTTAGCTTATGAGATATCTAAAAAATCATCCGTTACGAAACTCAAGTGGGTCATACCATCTAAAACTATGTGAAGATATATTTTTTAGATATCTTCACATAGTTTTAGATGGTATGGCCCACCTGAGTTTTGTAACGGATGATCGTCAATACCATTATCTAGATCATTGATATTATATGATCCAGGATCAACTAAACCACCACGGATATTATGATATAGACCATTCACCATCCATCAATACAATTATCCATACCATCTAGATTATTGATGCTATTACTAATATCATCTTGACCATGAATACTATGATCCAGAGCACAACTGATATTATGATTCAGGCCATTGAAACTGTGGGTATTATGATCCAAACCATCTTGACCATCAATAATGTGATCCAAACCATCTAGACCATTGATTATATGATCCGGACCATTCAAACCATCAATATTCTGGTCTAGAGCATCCAAAAAATTGATATTATGATCAAGACATTCCAAACCATCGATTTTATGATCTAAATTGTAATATGTGGATATTATGATCGAGACCATACAAACTATTGATATTATGATACAGTCCATCCAAAACATTTATATTATGGCTGTACCATTCATACAGTCTATTTTATAATCTACGTCATTCAAACTGTCAATATTATCGCCTTTGTACCACCCAAACATCTATATTATGGCCTATACCATTCATCCAAGCTGATTTTTGTTTTTTCCCTTCATCTTGCCCTGTATGACCTAATCAACATATTGGATGTCAAATAAACAATATAGTAAGCCTTATGAGGATTTTAATGATGGATATCCAATTACTATTGATTTCATGTGGTGTGGTGCACCTGAGATTTTTGTGGTGGGGTCTATGATTGATTTTTATCTACCTTATTCTTTGGCTCATGACGTAAAATGATATCTCAAAATGGATGGACGGTGTGGATATAACAAATACATCATAGTGGGGCCCACAAAACTTGGTGGATGTTGGTCGGTGCTCTATGGGTCCCACCATGATGTATGTGTTTCATCCATATCATCCATTCATTTTGACAAATCATATTACGGCTTGACGCCAAAAATGAGAGGGATATAAATCTCAGGTGGACCACACCACATGAAAACCATAGTCATTGGATATCCACCATTAAAATTCTCCCAAGGTCCACTTTGTACTTTCTATTTGACATCCAATCAAGTTGATTAGGTCATACAGAGCCCGATGAAGGGAAAAAAATATTATGTTGATCCAAAACTTTATATGGCCCCAAAAGGTTTTTAATGGTCGACGCTCATTCAACACTTTGTTTCTATAATGTGGTCCAGTTGAGATTGGGATATACCTCATTTTTTGTCTCATACCATAAAATGAAATGGAAAAATAGATGGACGGCAGGGATGAAACACATACATCATGGTGGGGCCCACAGAGCACCGACCACGTGCCACACGTGGCCGCTCGTGAGAGAGACTTAGTCTCTCTCGCTCTCTGTCTCTCTCACTCTCTCTCGCGCCGTCTCTCACTCTCGCTCTCTGTCTGTCTCACACTCTCTCTCGTGCCCTCTCTCACTCGGCTCTCTGTCTCTCTCGGTGGTCTCTCTCTCTCTCCACCGCGCTCTCTCTCTCTCTCTCTCTCTCACTCTCTCTCGCGCGCCGTCTCTCACTCTCACTCTCTGTCTCTCTCACTCTCTCTCGCGCCCTCTCTCACTCTCGCTCTCTGTCTCTCTCGGTGGTCTCTCTCTCTCACCGCGCCCTCTCTCCACCGTCCTCTCTAAAGCTCGGTTGACGGTATCTCTCTCTCTCTCTCTCAATCTCAATCTGATTGAAACGATTTAGGGATTTAGGGATTTGGGGATTTAGGGATTTGGGGATTTAGGGATTTAGGGATTTGAAAATTTTGCCCATGAATAGGTGGATCCATCACTCAGGTGGGCCACGTGAGAAGGAACAGTTGGGAGGGGCACGCCCAGATTGATTTGCGTTGGGCCCCACCCAAGTTTCGAAATATAGGGTCATTGATTTTTTGATGTAAAGCTGTGATTTTCATTGAATTTCGGTAGTCTGTGGGAAGCATTCGGGGTTTTTTTATTAGTTAGTTTGATTTCTATTGTGCTTTTGTTGAATGATGATATTTTTCCTTTATTATTATTTTTTTTTGTTTGAATTTCTATGTATTCTGCGATTTTTTTTTCCTAATGTAAAGAAGAATCTTGATAGTTTAATGAAATGCAAGTACACGTTGTTGAGTAGTTCAAGAAATACAGGCCTTTAAATCAGTCTTGATGATCTTTGAGAAGGAAATGCAATACACGTTTGTTTTTGGGTCCTTTGTCGGGAGATTTGAAATGGGTGTTGTTTCTTTTGTTGGTTTTAAGAAGGAAATTGGAAGAAATGTGATAATTCTCTTTGTTTGTTTGTTGTGATATTTTCTGATGAGATGGGAAGTGGGTCTTGTTTGCTTGTTGGTTTGAGTCTTGTTTCCTAATTAGTTATGATCCTTTTTTTTTTTTTGGGATAGATTGGTTCCCCTACAGCTTTTGTAGATGAGAATTTCCTGCAACTAGACTTGTGTCGCGTCCTACTTGGTGTTTGTATGGCATGCAACTTCCGATGAAGAGGGTCGCCCCATCATGAAAATGGGATTCCTTGAAAATCGGCTAATCCGACATCGGTCAAGAAGACACCATGGAAGACAACAGCCACCACACACAAAAAAAAAAAAAAAAGGAAATCCAGATTCATGTGGCGACCCACCCAATGATTGGATCGGCTGAATTTTAGGGCATCTCATTTTCATGGTGGGGCGACCTGTTGGATGTATTGGATGGGATGGACACATCATGGTAGGCCCTGTATGTGCAGCTAGTTGTATGAAAGTTTGTTTTTGGGATAGGGAGAGGAAGTTAGGAAGCGAGAATATGATTAGGTTGCATTTGGAATCACTATTTTGGGTTAACATCCGAAGATTCCAAACTAAGCCTAAACTAGTTGTTACAACTCAATTCTAAATTGCATCAAAACGAACCCTTAGTGTTGTTTTAGATATGAACTTGGTCTACTTTAGAAACTATTTTGATTTTTCGATATCTATCTGCTCCAGAATGTCAGTTTCACCCTTTATAGAATCCTTTGCAATTGTACAGTTGGTAATTAACTCTAACAGCAAATCATAGTCTGTTCATCATAATACCTTGGATGCTTTAAAAAAAAAAATCACTTAATCATCGGGTTCCAAACTTTAGATTTTTCCCATATCTATCTGCTCCCGAATCTGTCAGTTCACCCTTTCTAGAATCCTCTTGCAATTGTACAGTTGATGATTAACTCTAAACAAATCATAGTCTATTGATCATAATACCTTGGATGCTTTTAAAAAGAAAATCACTTAATCATCAGGTTCCAAACTTCCAACTCAATTAAAATAAATGATTGATTCATGATTTTAAAAACTGCATACTTTGGAACTCTTTTTTTTGGAAATTGTGGAAGTCATCCAGGGCAAGTAAAGTCATTGATTTGGTGGGCCACCACGTGCACATGTAAAGTAAGAAAATTGGCTTATGTTTCAAAGATCGAGTTTTATTTGGATGGCAACTAAGAAGCATTCCAAATCATTTATGGAGGCCTACAGTTCAGATTTACCAATTGGTATCAAACATTTTAAAAATAGACGTGCATGATTCCTGATCAATGAGGCAACGGTCACAAAAGGGGAAGCTTATTTATAATTCTTCAAAGAGGGTCGATCCAACAATATTAAAAATAGGATACTCACTTAAATAGAGAATTTCTTGGATGGTTGTTCATGGTTTTCTATGATGTAGAATGTGATATTTTTGAACATCTCATTTTCATGATGGGATTACATCATTTGATAGTTAGATAGTTGGATCGATCTGATATTTTTGAACATCTCATTTTCATGATGGAATAATCTCGTGGGACGGAAATCAAGCATATACCTAACTTTAAAAACTAATAATTGATAAAATAGGAAGTATAGGCTTCTAATGCATTCATCCAAGTATCTTAATGCGTGAAACAAGTGGGGCTAGTAGTTATGAAATCGAAACTTTGTTTTGATACACTCTTCCATAGATGAAAGATGCTCCAAAAATCTTACTCAAGCTCTGTCTAACCTCTCGATGGGGCCCAAACTTTGTTTTGATACATAAAGTATAGGCTTTTCATCTATGGAAGAGTGAAACAAGTGGGGCTAGTATAGGCTTCTAATGCATTCAGTCCAAGTATCTTAATGCGTGAAAAAAGTGGGGCTAGTAGTTCTGAAATCCAAACTTTGTTTTGATACACTCTTCCATAGATGAAAGATGCTCCAAAAATCTTACTCGAAGCTCTGTCTAACATCATGGATGGTATAGAATCACCAATTTTAGATCACTGAAAATTTTATACCATCCATCTGTAGTTGGTGGGGCCCACCATGATGTATATGTTTTACATTCTCATGTCCATCCATTTTGGACAACTCATCCGGCGTGATCCAAAAATGAAGTAGATCCAAATAGCAATAGTCGCGAAGGAGAGTGACTTTTGTACAATAGCAAAAGCATAATTTTGGACGGTAAAGTTCGATTCATAGGAATTTGCGAGTTCTCGTAGTTTAGAAATGCATGTTCTCGATTAGAGTTGCAATGAGTTCAAATTGATCCATAGTCCATCGGAAAATTTAGTTCAATAGCAATGAATTTAGCAATGCATTTCGATTCATAGAAATTCCAATGGTATGGACTTCAACAAAATGTTCGATTCAAGCTACATCCACATTCCGGTTCAAGTTCGGTTTACAAATGAGTTCAGTTCACATTTGTCGAGTTTAGTCTATGAATCAGGTTGACAAATTAGATTAGGATCTGCTGCAATCTCATGATGCAATCCAGTTCACATAAGTGCATGAATCAGTTTACAAATGAGTGCAAGAAAGAAAAGTAGCCATTGATTTAGAAAAAATAATATTAACATTTTCTTATTAACAAATGTCTGGATATACACATATAAACTTAGATGGTAGATCTTTCCTTTTATTGACCACACATGCCGATATGGAACAATTGTGCGATCTGAGCTTTCCATCAGGTGCACAACACCGTTAACATCTTTGAATTCTTCACTTGCTTTGAATTCTTTAATTTTTAGGTGAAGGAAAAAAGAAAAGAAAAGAAAACAATGGATGAACATTGTCTTCTCAATTTTATCCAAAAAAATTGCTCACTCAAAATTGCACTTCAATTTGTTTGAAGAACTTATAATTGTCTTGATGCAGGTTTTCTCAGCTTTTGGATTTGTAAACAAAATTGCCACCTTTGAGAAGACAGCAGGTTTCCGGGTATTCTACTTATTTATTGTAATCTATTAAGCTTAGGGCTGTTTGGTTTGATGTAATTACATGTAATTTCTCTCAAATCAACGTTAAATGCATACCTCAAACAACACCCCATGTGATTTGAAAGTGAAGAGGAGTTGCCCCATATTAGATTTCGTGATAATTTGAAGCCAAAGCTTGGGGGGCCCTTACCATGATATATGTGTTATATCCACTCCATTCATTCATTAGTAAAGATCATTTTAGGCATGGGCCCAAAAATGAGGTAGATTTAAAGATCAAGTCAACCAAACTACATAAAACACTGGAGATTGAATGTTAACCATTTAAATGTTCTTCCCATAGTGTGGTCCACCTGAGCTTTGGATCTGTCTCTTTTTGGAGGTATACTATAGAATGATCTGGCCAAATGAATGGACGGCATGGATAAAACATTTACATCATGGTGGGACTCACAGAGTCTATCTCGTTTTCCATACCTAAAAGTTGTGGCTGTCAATGTCATGCAGCATCCCTTCCATCACAAATTCCTATAGTATGTAATTAATGCTTAAAAAGTGTAAAATACACTGCAATTCACCTGAATACATCCACCAAAAAGGCCCTTAACTGGTTGTTCAACAATTTTTTGTGAACCTCTGCCATGGTGTTCTTGTCTTTTTGAAGAACTTTCGAGGCAAAAATCAGCCTCATCGGCTCATCAAGTGGGCCATGCCATTAAAAAATAAAAATTGATGGCGACCAACATCATACAACGTACGCATGTGACTCACATAGTTTTTGATATCATAAGCACATGATACTTTGGAAAGTATTTGCAAGATGATTTGCAAGATGGTGCATAGCTAGTAGGCATAGTTTTTTTTTTTTTTTTATAAAAGTTCATTTACGATTAAGTTATTTTATATGGACATACATTGGAGGGGCCTGACTATTTGGACAGGCCGTGTTTATGTATTTGCTCGAGATTAATGGAGGCAGACCGGATGTGCGTCGGAGCTATCCGGATGAGCGGGGGTCCCTGGAAGGTGGGAACCGCTGTTATGACCATGATAAAGCTGTCCATTTCCTATGGACAGCATTGGAAGGGCCTGGCCATTTGGACAGGCCGTATTTATGTATTTGCTCGAGATTAATGGAGCAGACCCGGATGTGCGTCGGAGCTATCCGGATGAGCGGGGGTCCCTGGAAGGTGGGAACCGCTGTTATGACCATGATAAAGCTTTCCATTTCCTATGGACAGCATTGGAAGGGCCTGGCCATTTGGACAGGCCGTATTTATGTATTTGCTCGAGATTAATGGAGCAGACCCGGATGTGCGTCGGAGCTATCCGGATGAGCGGGGGTCTCTGGAAGGTGGGAACCGCTATAATGACCATGATGAAGCTGTCCATTTCCTATGGACAGCATTGGAAAGGACTTTGGCCATTTGGACAGGCCGTATTTATATCTGTATTTGCAGGTACCACACCCCTAACCTATTCTCAGTTCCCTACAGCTATAACCTATAACCTATAACCTAGACCTAAAACCTAGACCTAAACCTAAACATAAAGCCTAAATGTGTTCTCAAATCCCTCAACCTAAACCTACACCTAATCCTAATCTCAACTCCCTAACCTAAACCTACACCTAAACTTGAAAACCCAAAGCAAAACCCGATCCCGAACCCGTTCCTAAACCTAAACCTTAACCTATTCTCAGTTCCCTACAGCTATAACCTATAACCTAGACCTAAAACCTAAACCTAAACCTAAACCTAAAGCCTAAATGTGTTCCCAAATCCCACAACCTAAAACTACACCTAATGCTATTCTCACCACCCTAACCTAAACCTAAACCTAAACTTGAAAACCTAAAGCTAAACCCATCCCGAACCCAAACCCAATTTCCTAAACCTAAACCTTAACCTATTCTCAGTTCCCTACAGCTATAACATATAACCTAGACCTAAAACCTAAACCTAAACCTAAACCTAAGACCTAAATGTGTTCTCAAATCCCTCAACCTAAACCTACACCTAATCCTATTCTCAACTCCTAACCTAAACCTTAACCTATTCTCAGTTCCCTACAGCTATAACCTATAACCTAGACCTAAAACCTAAACCTAAACCTAAACCTAAACCTAAGATCTAAATGTGTTCTCAAATCCCTCAACCTAAACCTACACCTAATCCTATTCTCAACTCCCTAACCTAAACCTAAACCTAAACTTGAAAATCCAAAGCAAAACCCGAACCTTAACCTATTCTCAGTTCCTACAACTATAACTTATAACCTAGACCTTAAACCTAAACCTAAACCTACACCTAATCCTATTCTCAACACCCTAACCTAAACCTAAACTTAAACTTGAAAACCCAAAGTAAAACCCGGTCCCGAACCCGAACCCGATTTCCTAAACCTAAACCTTAACCTATTCTCAGTTCCCTACAACCTAAACCTACACCTAATCCTATTCTCAACTCCCTAACCTAAACCTAAACCTAACCATGAAAACCCAAAGCAAAACCCGATCCCGAACCCGTTCCTAAACCTAAACCTTAACCTATTCTCAATTCCCTACAGCTATAACCTATAACCTAGACCTAAAACCTAAACCTAAAGCCTAAATGTGTTCTCAAATCCCACAACCTAAACCTACACCTAATCCTATTCTCAACTTCCTAACCTAAACCTAAACCTAACCTTGAAAACCCAAAGCAAAACCCGATCCCGAACCCGTTCCTAAACCTAAACCTTAACCTATTCTCAGTTCCCTACAGCTATAACCTATAACCTAGACCTAAAACCTAAACCTAAACCTAAACCTAAACCTAAAGCCTAAATGTGTTCTCAAATCCCAAAACCTAAACCTACACCTAATCCTATTCTCAACTCCCTAACCTAAACCTAAACCTAACCTTGAAAACCCAAAGCAAAATCCGATCCAGAACCCGTTCCTAAACCTAAACCTTAACCTATTCTCGGTTCCCTACTGACTATAATCTATAACCTAGACCTAAAACCTAAACCTAAGACCTAAATGTGTTCTCAAATCCCTCAACCTAAACCTACACCTAATCCTAATCTCAACTCCCTAACCTAAACCTACACCTAAACTTGAAAACCCAAAGCAAAACCCGATCCCGAACCCGTTCCTAAACCTAAACCTTAACCTATTCTCGGTTCCCTACAACTATAACCTATAACCTAGACCTAAAACCTAAACCTAAACCTAAACCTAAAGCCTAAATGTGTTTCCCAAATCCCACAACCTAAAACTACACCTAATGCTATTCTCACCACCCTAACCTAAACCTAAACCTAAACTTGAAAACCTAAAGCTAAACCCGATCCAGAACCCAAACCCAATTTCCTAAACCTAAACCTTAACCTATTCTTAGTTCCCTACAGCTATAACATATAACCTAGACCTAAAACCTAAACCTAAACCTAAACCTAAGACCTAAATGTGTTCTCAAATCCCTCAACCTAAACCTACACCTAATCTTATTCTCAACTCCCTAACCTAAACCTTAACCTATTCTCAGTTCCTACAGTATAACCTATAACCTAGACCTAAAACCTAAACCTAAACCTAAACCTAAACCTAAGATCTAAATGTGTTCTCAAATCCCTCAACCTAAACCTACACCTAATCCTATTCTCAACTCCCTAACCTAAACCTACACCTAAACTTGAAAATCTAAAGCAAAACCCGATCCCGAACCCGTTCCTAAACCTAAACCTTAACCTATTCTCAGTTCCCTACAACTATAACCTATAACCTAGACCTTAAACCTAAACCTAAACCTAAACCTAAGACCTAAATGTGTTCTGAAATCCCTCAACCTAAACCTTCACCTAATCCTATTCTCAACTCCCTAACCTAAACCTAAACCTAAACTTGAAAACCCAAAGAAAAACCCGATCCCGAACCCGAACCCGATTTCCTAAACCTAAACCTTAACCTATTCTCAGTTTCCTATAGCTATAACCTATAACCTAGACCTAAAACCTAAACCTAAACCTAAGCCTAAAACCTAAATGTGTTCCCAAATCCCTAAACCTAAACCTACACTTAATCCTAATCTCAACTCCCTAACCTAAACCTAAGCCTAAACTTGAAAACCCAAAGCAAAACCCGATCCCGAACTCGATTTCCTAAACCTAAATCTTAACCTATTCTCGATTCCTCACAACTATAACCTATAACCTAGACCTAAAACCTAAACCTAAGACCTAAATGTGTTCTCAAATCCCTCAACCTAAACCTACACCTAATCCTAATCTCAACTCCCTAACCTAAACCTAAACCTAAACTTGAAAACCCAAAGTAAAATCCGATCCTGAACCCGAACCCAATTTCCTAAACCTAAACCTTAACCTATTCTCAGTTCCCTACAACTATAACCTATAACCTAGACCTAAAACCTATACCTAAACCTAAACCTAAAGCCTAAATGTGTTCCCAAATCCCTAAACCTAAACCTACACCTAATCCTAATCTCAACTCCCTAACCTAAACCTAAGCCTAAACTTGAAAACCCAAAGCAAAACCCGATCCCGAACCCGATTTCCTAAACTTAAACCTTAACCTATTCTCAGTTCCCAATAGCTATAACCTATAACCTAGACTTAAAACCTAAACCTAAACCTAAACCTAAACCTAAGACCTAAATGTGTTCTCAAATCCATAAACCTAAACCTACACCTAATCCTAATCTCAACTCCCTGACCTAAACTTAAGCCTAAACTTGAAAACCCAAAGCAAAACCCGATCTCGAACCCAAACCCTTCCTAAACCTAAACCTTAACCTATTCTCAGTTCCCTACAACTATAACCTATAACCTATACCTAAAACCTAAACCTAAATCTAAACCTAAAACCTAAATGTGTTCCCAAATCCCTAAACCTAAACCTACACCTAATCCTAATCTCAACTCCCTAACCTAAACCTAAGCCTAAACATGGAAACTTAAACCTAAACCCGATCCTGAACCCGAACCCGATTTCGTTAAACTAAACTTTAACATATTCTCAATTCCCTAAAGCTATATAGCCTATAACCTACCTATAACTTATACCTTAACCTTAACCTAAACCTAAACCTTAACCTTTTAATCTTAACCTTAACCTTAACCTTAACCTAAACCTAAACTGATACTTATAAATCTTAATTTATTTGATAAAAGTTCATTTACGGTTAAGTTATTTTCTTTACAAGTTTATTGCCTTAATCTATTTTTACGAAATTGCAGGATAAATTTGAATTGAATTTGAGTGTTCCGCACGTTTCCTTTGTCGTTGACGATATGATCAAGGAGCGGTTCAAGGAGTACCGTTCCTTGTTACATAAGCGATACAAGCAGTGCATGAGCAATGAGGAGGGCGCCTTCCTTGCACATTTGCCGTACGTGACCCGTGATGATCGTAAGAGATACTCTGCGATAGATTTTCATCGATTCTTTTCGTAATATTTACATATTTACGATATCTTTAAGGTAACAATTAAATTCACAATTAATAACAATGTATTATGAATAATGTGTTCGAAAGAGGAGCAAAATAAATTCTAACAACAGGGAAAGTTAGCAATGAACCACATAGTTGGTTCAAAGTCATTTGTACAAATTCGTCACGACATGGTAAGAAATTACTAGTAATTATTAAGTTGATATATTCTTTTAATACATTTTATATTAACTCTATTGTCCTTTCGATTGCGCAGCGAGATTCCGTCACTGGTCAGGAGCCCCAACCAATAGACCTCTACAAAGGGACTCACTGTCGGCAGGCGACGGGATCTTGGTACATCCTAGTGCTTGCGAGATTTGGGTAAAAATTCTTACATTGTCAAATTTAATTGCATTAAATTATAATAATGTCATTTTTTTGAAAAAATTTATATGTTTTCATTACAGGCGGCGATGGACACCTTACGCAGTCAGCCCACTCCCGATGGTACTCAGCGGAGTGAGCCAGAGATCTTGAGTGAGGTGCTTGGCACCCTTTCTGGATATGTGCGAGGGCTTGGCCATGGTGCCAAGCTCATGGCACCCGCTAGAGCTGCCTCTGCCCGATCCAGAGAGGAGCAGCAGATGGAGCAGCTGACGAGGGAGAGAGAGGAGCAGGAGAGGATGATGGAGGAGCTGACGAGGGAGAGAGAGGAGCAGAGGAGCAGCAGAGGAGGATGGAGGAGCTGACGAGGGAGAGAGAGGAGCAGGAGAGGAGGAGGATGGAGGAGCAGGCGAGGCTGAGGGAGCAGGAGAGGAGGATGGAGGAGCTGACGAGGCAGAGGGAGGAGCAGGAGAGGATGAGGATAGAGGAGCATGCGAGGCTGAGGGAGGAGCAGGAGAGGAGGATGGAGGAGATGTGGGTGGAGCATGAGCGACGGATAGCGGATATGTTTCAGGCTCTCGCCGCACGCTTACCCATCGATGCCCCACCACCTCTGCCTCCATCTTTGTGATTTTTTATATTTTATTTATGATGTTAAACTTATATGTAAATGCATGATGTAATCTATGTTTAGATGAATTTATTTATGTACTTTGGAGTTAAATGGATGTGAATGTAGAATATGATGATATATTACATAACAGGTCTATATTGTAACAGGTGTATATCAGGTGATATCAAGAATTTTGTGCTTGGAATTCGGAGAAAAAAAAAACACTTTTACCTACGAAAATTTTCGTAGGTAAAAGCTCCATCAGATTTTTTACCTACGAAAATTTTCGTAGGTAAAAGCTCCATCAAATTTTCTACCTACGAAAATTTACGTAGGCAAAAGTTTCATCAAGCTTTTACCTACGAAACTTTCGTTGTTAAAATTCTCATCCATGTTTTTACCTACGAAAGTATTTGTAGGTAAATGTTAGGTAACTATTTTTACCTACGAAAATATACGTAGGTAAAAGAATTTTTAGCTACGAAATTAGTGGTAGGTAAAAGTTTTCTAAGGGTTTTACCTACAAATATAATTGTGGGCAAAAGTCTTTCAATATTTTTAGTTACGAAAATATCCGTAGGTAAAGTTTTGTAATTATTTTTAGCTACTGAAATTATTGGTAGGTAAAAGTGTTTTAACTAGTTTTAGCTACGAAATTGTTGGTAGGTAAAAAGTCTTGTAAATATTTTAAGCTACGAAGTTTTGGTAGGTAAAAAGTATTTTAATTACTTTTAGCTACCAAAATATTTGTAGATAAAAGTCTTTAAATATTTTGGCTACTGAAATTGTTGGTAGCTAAAAAGTGTTGTAAAATATTTTACCTACAAAAGTAGTCGTAGGTAAAAAGTTTTATCAATATTTTTACCAACAAAAATTAGTATTGGTAAAACGTTTTTCCTACGAAAAATTTCATTGGCAAAAGTCTTATCTTTGCCAACGAAAATTTTTTTTCGTGGGCAAAAGCTTTTCCCCACGGACTTTTAGCGAGAAATTTGCCAACGAAAATTTTCGCGGGTAAAACTCTTTGCCTACGAAAATCAGACTTTTGCCTACGAAAATTTTCGTTGGTAAAAGTGGCTTTTCTTGTAGTGTACTCAGGCCTTTGTAATTTGTATATAAAGTGATCCAAGTTATACTACTTAGCTAGTTTAAGATAGTGTCTAGGGTGAAAGTTCTTAGAAAAATTGGAAGCTCAAGGTGATGAAGGGTGAGATTTGTGAAGGAAATGAGTTCAAAGGCGGCTTTAGACTTTGGGATTCAGTTCTGACAAGTTAATGAGGTATTAAGATCGACCCATTGCCTAAGGACGTCTAATCCCAGGTTGGCAAAAATCCGGGGCGTTACAAAGATTTGCTCATCTTGAGGTTTTTGTTGGGATATATTGAGTAAGTTTTATGAAATAAAAACAAAAATGGAAAGAGATATTTACTGCAAAATCGCTAGAGGATTCTCACTCAGTAGAAAGGTGCCTAATGTTTTGTAAGTACGAAAAGTGCTTTTTGAGGAAAAAAATTATCGAATCTGTCTCTTTTAGATTTCGTCTTCTTCTTCTTCTACTGGAATTGTCCAGTGTCCAATCCGACCACTCCATGTGTGAGATCTGTGGCTGATTTGTGAATTTCATTTTTGAAACTTCTGTTGAGTTTCATTTGGATAGTTTAGATACAAAAAATCCATATTGTGAAACAATATTCCTAGCTAATTATCTATTTTTGCTTTTTGGATGGAGCACTCATCTTTGCGACAATGTCTGCAACTTCATATAGCATATCAGATCTTGTCATTTCTCAACTTAGTTCTAAAAAATCATTTTCTCTGTTTTAAGTATGCTCATTTTGAAAATAACTCTGTTTGTTGAAAGTTGTAACTAGATTTTGTCTTTATAAACGTTCTTTTTTGCAGTGGATAGTAGATGAGGAAAAACTATAGGTTATTCACTACACCCTCGGTCCCCTTAAACCATGGGACTGGTGGACAAATTGGCTGCTAAAACCTGTAAACCTTTGGCAGGTGTTCTCTTCAAACTTCATTCTGTGTTCCTGCTGCTTCAGACTCTCTCATACCCCCACTTCCAACCTATTTATACCTGTTTACATTTTGAAAGAGACACTTCCCTGCTCCCACACCTGAAATTGCTACTGTTTTTCTTCACACTACTATAGTTGGCATGCATGTATGGCCTTTTCTCACATGTTTGGGGGTGGATATGATTGAAGTTGAAGATTTCAAACACAGAGAAGGAGATTAAGGTGTTGAATGCATCCTGTGTCTATATAAATTTTTGAACTTGCTGATGGGCAAAAGCTTACTGGTTGAGTAGCTGTAATTGTTTGATGGAAGGTGAGCCACATCTGTCTAGAACAATTGCCTAAATTATAGCACTATTAATTCCAATCAGGTCCAAGCCAGAGTCTCTAGATTGGTGGCTTCGAACATTCCACTTGCACTTTTAGTTGAATGTGCGGCTTCTTTTTATTATTATTATTTTTTTATTGGAATCTCAATTACATGTTTGTATGATACTATTTGTTTATTACTTTTTTTTTTGTTTCTACAGTCTGCTATGAAACACTGTGTTATGATACATCAGTTGGATTGTCATAAAAAGGTAAAATTTGTCCAACTCTTTCTTCTGTGTTCTTCTCATAAAAAAAGGTAAATTTTGAAATTATTTGTCACTTTGAACATATTGTGTGGATTTATGGCATTATCTCTTTGATGCGCTATAGTGCTATGGTTGTTTGAACTTTAAAAATGTGTTTGTTTGAACTTTGAACTTAAATACAACATTGTTGGAGATCATCTTTAAAAATTGAACTTAAATACAAAAAATTCAGCCTTGGTGATAGTTGGCCCATAGAATAAAATTCACTTTGGAAATGAATTCTGACTACATGGAAATTGAGTTAGCCACTGTTAGTGAAAAAAACAATTGTGAATTTGGTTTTCATTTCCAAGGATTTACTCAAAAAAGGTAGTATCAAAACTCTATTTTAAACCCAATCATCAACACAATGGTCACTTACATTCAGGTTGTCATGGTTGGAACATGACAAGCCTTTTTCAGGAGTAGGTTTAATTTAGATTTGTTGCTTGGGAGATCTGTTGATCACCCTTTTATTTTGACAAAACATTCTTTTAAAAAAAATGATAATACAATTTATTTTAAAAAAAAACTGTATAAAATGTGGATTAGCAGTCAAGAACATTTCAGGGTCAGCTTGGATTTTATCAGTGTTTTTTTTTTTTTTTTTTTAAATAAAGAAGGTGAACTTGTCTTGGCTATAGGGAAACTGTGGTTGAATTGAGGACTTGAAAGTGTCAACCAAGTAGATGAAACAAAAAAAAAAAAAAAAAAAAAAAAAAAAAAAAAAACACCTTGGTCAAGTGTTGAAGTTGTAATTTCATTTCTTAAAATTCAATTGAGCACCTAAAAGTGTCAACCAAGTACATGGAACAAAAAAAAAAAAACCAAACATTCCATTTGCTTTTCCACTAATTTCTGTGTGAACGCATTTCATCAAACAATTACGGCTACTTGACCAGTTTATATACAACTGAGATGTCCTAACGCAAGTCATGTAGATCACTTGTGAAGCTCATGTTTGAATGTTAAGGTTGAATGGTTGTATGCATGTCTAGCAACCCTACTCATCTGCATCAGAGCCCTTGTAACTTCAGCCACTGCTTCAAATGGAAAGACTTCGTTAGGGAATGGCTAATCAATCCTACTTCTTATAACTTCAGCCACTACTTCAAATGGAGGGACTGCACAAAGATTTGGTTAGGGAGACTATTGATGGTGAACTAGTAGCTGCAACAAATATGAGAATTATAAAGGTGAAAAGAAACATAAGGCGGTCAGTAAGATAAGATAGATTGACAGTACTTGTTTCAATTTTCTTGGATGGATGATGAATGTATTTGGGAATGTAAATGAAAATAAAAAAACTTATAATATATATATATATATGTTATCAATGGAGGATACCTTATTTAGGGGGACATGAAATTCATGTAGCTTATGGTATGGTGCCCCAATATTGGTTGTATGTTACTAGTATGTAGTAGATAATACTAGGTTCAATAGTAGATAATACTAGAGAATCCCTAAACCTACACCTACACCTAATCCTAATCTACTCCTTAACCTAAACCTAAACTTGAAAACCCAAACCTAAATCCGTACACAAACCCGAACCCGAACCTGATTTCCTAAACCTAAACCTTAACTATTCTCAATTCCCTAAACCGTAACTTATAACCTACACTTATAACCTAGACTTAAACCTATAACCTAAACCTGTAACTTTAACCTAAATATAAAACCTAAACCTAAACCCAAATCTGATCCTGAACCCCAAATCTGAATCCCTAAACCCTTAGCCTAAACCTAAAACCCAAATGTAAACCTGATCTCGAACCCGAACCCAATTTCCTATACCTAAACCTTAACGTATTCTCAAATCCCTAAACCTAAACCTACACCTAATCCTAATCTCAACTCCCTAACCTAAACCTCAAACCTAAACTTGAGAACCCAAAACTAAACCCGAACCCGAACCCGATCCCGATTTCCTAAACCTAAACTTATGACCTTAACCTAAACCTATTCTCAAATCCCAAAACCTATAACCTAAACCTAAACCTATAACCTATAACCTATAACCAAAACCAAAACCTATAACCTAAACCCGAACCCATTCTCAAATCCCATAACCTATAACCTAAACCTAGACCTTAACCTAAACCAAAACCAAAACTAAAACCTAAAACCTAAAACCTAAACCCGAACCCAAACCTAAACCCAAACCCAAACTTGAATTCCTAAACCTTAACCTAAACATATAACCTATAACCTATAACTTAAGCTTCTATACCTAAACCTAAAACCTTACTTATAACCTAAAACTATTCTCAAATCCTTAAACCTTAACCTATAACCTAACCTAAACCTATACTTATAACCTAAAACTATTCTCAAATCCCAAAACCTATAACTAAACACAATCCAAACCCGAACCCGAACCCGAATTCCTAAACCTTAACCTAAACATATAACCTATAACCTATAACTTAAGCCTATACCTAAACCTAAAACCTTACTTATAACCTAAAACTATTCTCAAATCCAAAAACCTATAACCTAAACTCGAATCTTAACCCGAACCCAAACCCGAATTCCTAAACCTTAACCTAAACATAAAACCTATAACCGATAACCTAAGCCTATAACTTAAACCTAAAGCTAAACCTATAACCTAATCCTAAACCTATAACCTAAACTGAAATCCCTAAACCTAAACCTACACATAATTCTAATCTCAACTCCCTAACCTAAACCTAAACCTAAACTTGAAAATGCAAACCTAAACACGATCCCGAACCCGAACCCCGATTTCTAAACCTATACCTTAAACTATTCTCAATTCCCTAACCTATAGATTATAACCTAAAGCTAAACCTAAACCCAAACCTAAACCTATAACCTACACTTATAACCTAAACCTAAACCTATAACCTAAACCTAAGCCTACAACCTAAACCTATGACCTAAAGCCTAAATGTATTCTCAATCCCTAAACCTAAACCTACACCTAATCCTAATCTCAACTCCCTAACCTAAACCTAAACCTAAACCTAAACTTGAAAACCCAAACCTAAACCCGATCCCGAACCCGATTTCCTAAACCTAAACCTTAACCTATTCTCAATTCCCTAAATCTATAGCTTATAACCTAAACCTAAACCTAAACCTTAACCTTAACCTAAACCTATAACCTTAACCTAAACCAAATCCTATGACCTAAAACCTAAATGTATTCTCAAATCTCTAAACCTAAACCTACACCTAATCCTAATCTCAACTCCCTAACCTAAACCTAAACCTAAACTTGAAAACCCAAACCTAAACCCGATCCCGAATCCGAACCCAAACCCGATTTCCTAAACCTATACCTTAACCTATTCTCAATTCCCTAAACCTATAGCTTATAACCTAAACCTAAACCTAAACCTTAACCTTAACCTAAACCAAATCCTATGACCTAAAACCTAAATGTATTCTCAAATCTCTAAACCTAAACCTACACCTAATCCTAATCTCAACTCCTTAACCTAAACCTAAACTTAAACTTGAAAACCCAAACCTAAACCCGATCCCGAACCTAAACCCGATTTCCTAAATCTAAACCTTAACCTATTCTCAATTCCCTAAACCTAAACCTACACCTAATCCTAATCTCAACTCCCTAACCTAAACCTAAACCTAAACTTGAAAACCCAACCTAAACCCGATCCCGAAACGCGAACCCGATCTCTTAAACCTAAACCTTAACCTATTCTCAATTCCCCTAAACCTATAGCTTATAACCTAAACCTTAACCTAAACCTAAAACTAAACCTAAACCTTAACCTAAACCAATAACCTTAACCTAAACCAAATCCTATGACCTAAAACCTAAATGTGTTCTCAAATCTCTAAACCTAAAACCTACACCTAATCCTAATCTTAACTCCCTATAACCTAAACCTAAACCTAAACATGAAAACCCAAACCTAAACCCAATCCAGAACCCGAACCCGATTTCCTAAACCTATACCTCAACCTATTCTCAATTCCCCTAAACCTATAGCTTATAACCTAAACCTAAACCTAAACCTTAACCAAAACCTATAACCTTAACCTAAACCAAATCCTATTACCTAAAACCTAAATGTATTCTCAAATCTCTAAACCTAAACCTACACCTAATCCTAATCTAAACTCCCTAACCAAAACCTAAACCTACACTTGAAAACCCATACCTAAAAGCGATCCCGAACTTGAACACGAATTCCTAAACCTAAACCTTAACCTATTCTTAAATCCTTAAACCTAAACCTACACCTAATCCTAATCTCAACTCCCTAACCTAAACCTAAACCTAACTTGATAACCCAAACCTAAACCCGATCCCGAACCCGAACCCAATTTCTTAAACCTAAACCTTAACCTATTCTCAATTCCCTAAACCTTAACCTATAACCTAACCTATAACCTACACTTATAACCTAAACCTAAACCTATAACCTAAACCGAAGCCTAAAACCTAAACCTATGACCTAAAACCTAAATGTATTCTCAAATCCCTAAACCTAAATCTACACCTAATCCTAATCTCAACTCCTAAACCTAAACCTAAACCTAAACTTGAAAACCCAAACCTAACCCGATCCCGAACCCAAACTCGATTTCTTAAACCTAAACCTTAACCTATTCTCAATTCCCTAAACCTATAGCTTATAACCTAAACCTAAACCTTAACCTAAACCTAAAACTAAACCTAAACCTTAACCTAAAGCTATAACCTTAACCTAAACCAAATCCTATGACTTAAAACCTAAATGTATTCTCCAATCTCTAAACCTAAACCTACACATAATTCTAATCTCAACTCCCTAATCTAAACCTAAACCTAAACTTGAAAACTCAAACCTAAACCCGATCCGGAACCCGAACCCAATTTCCTAAACCTATACCTTGACCTATTCTCAATTCCCTAAACCTATAGCTTATAACCTAAACCTAAACCTTAATCTTAACCAAAACCTAAGACTAAACCTTAACCTAAACCTATAAGCTTAACTTAAACCAAATCCTATGACCTAATACCTAAATGTATTCTCAAATCCCTAAACTTAAACCTACACCTAATCCTAATCTCAACTCCCTAACCTAAACCTAAACCTAAACTTGAAAACCCAAACCTAAACCCAATCCAGAACCCGAACCCGATTTCTAAACCTATACCTTAACCTATTCTCAATTCCTAAACCGATAGCTTATAACCCAAACCTTAACCTAAACCTATAACCTTAACCTAAACCCAAACCTATGACCTAAAACCAAAATGTATTCTCAAATCTCTAAACCTAAACCTACACCTAATCCTAATCTCAACTCCCTAACCTAAACCAAAACCTAAACTTGAAAACCCAAACCTAAACCCGATCCCAGTGCCCGATATCCTAAACCTATACCTTAACCTATTCTTAAATCCCTAAACCTAAACCTACACCTAATCCTAACCTACACCTAATCCTAATCTCAACTTCATGACCTAAACCTAAACCTAACTTGAAAACACAAACCTAAACCCGATCCCGAACCCGAACCCGATTTCTAAACCTAAACCTTAACCTATTCTCAATTCCTAAACCTATAACCTATAACCTACACTTATAACCTAAACCTAAACCTATAACCTAAACCTAAGCCTAAAACCTAAACCTATGACCTAAAACCTAAATGTATTCTCAAATCCTAAACCTAAACTTACACCTAATCCTAATCTCAACTCCCTAACCTAAACCTAAACCTAAACTTAAAACCCAAACCTAAACCCGAACCCGATTTCTAAACCTAAACCTTAACCTATTCTCACCCCTAAACCTTAACCTATAACCTAACCTAAACCTAAACCTAAACCTATATCCTACACTTGTAACCCTAAACCTAAACCTATAACCTAAACCTAAGCCTAAAACCTAAACCTATGACCTAAAACCTAAATGTATTCTCAAATCCCTAAACCTAAACCTACACCTAATCTTAATCTCAACTCCCTAACCTAAACCTAAACCTAAACTTGAAAACCCAAACCTAAACCCGATCCCTAACCCAAACCCGAACCCAATTTCTAAACCTATACTTTAACCTATTCTCTATTCCCTAAACCTATAGCTTATAACTCTAAATCTAAACCTAACACAAACCTTAACCTAAACCTAAACCTTAACTTAAACCAAATCCTATAACCTAATACCTAAATGTATTCTCAAATCCCTAAACCTAAACCTACACCTAATCCTAATTCAACTCCCTAACCTAAACCTAAACCTAAACTTGAAAACCCAAACCTAAACCCGATCCCGAACCCGAACCCGATTTCCTAAACCTATACCTTAACCTATTCTCAATCCCTAAACCTATAGCTTATACCCAAACCTTAACCTAAACCTATAACCTTAACCTAAACCAAAACCTATGACCTAAAACCTAAATGTATTCTCAAATCTCTAAACCTAAACCTACACCTAATCCTAATCTCAACTCCCTAACCTAAACCTAAACCTAAACTTGAAAACCCAAACCTAAACCCGATCCCGAACCCGATTTCCTAAACCTATACCTTAACCTTTCTCAAATCCCTAAACCTAAACCTACCCTAATCCTAATCTCAACTCCCTAACCTAAACCTAAACCTAACTTGAAAACCCAAACCTAAACCCGATCCCGAACCCAAACCCGATTTCCTAAACCTAAACCTTAACCTATTCTCAATTCCCTAAACCTATAACCTACACTTATAACCTAAACCTAAACCTATAACCTAAACCTAAGCCTAAAATCTAAACCTATGACCTAAAACCTAAATGTATTCTCAAATCCCTAAACCTAAACCTACACCTAATCCTAATCTCAACTCCCTAACCTAAACCTAAACCTAAACTTAAAAACCCAAACCTGAACCCGAACCCGATTTCCTAAACCTAAACCTTAACCTATTCTCAATTCCCTAAACCTTAACCTATAACCTAACCTAAACCTAAACCTATATCCTACACTTATAACCTAAACCTAAACTTATAACCTAAACCTAAGCCTAAAACCTAAACCAATGATCTAAAACCTAAATGTATTCTCAAATCCCTAAACCTAAACCTATACCTAATCTTAATCTTAACTCCCTAACCAAAACCTAAACCTAAACTTGAAAACCCAAACCTAAGCCCGATCCCTAACCCGAACCCGAACCCGATTTCTAAACCTATACTTTAACCTATTCTCTATTCCCTAAACCTATAGCTTATAACCTAAACCTAAACCTTAACCTAAACCTAAACCTAAACCTTAACCTAAACCTATAACCTTAACCTAAACCAAATCCTATAACCTAATACCTAAATGTATTCTCAAATCCCTAAACCTAAGCCTACACCTAATCCTAATTCAACTCCCTAACCTAAACCTAAACCTAAACTTGAAAACCCAAACCTAAACCCGATCTCGAACCCGAACCCGATTTCTTAAACCTATACCTTAACCTATTCTCAATTCCCTAAACCTATAGCTTATAACCTAAACCTATAACCTTAACCTAAACCAAAACCTATGACCTAAAACCTAAATGTATTCTCAAATCTCTAAACCTAAACCTAGACCTAATCCTAATCTCAACTCCCTAACCTAAACCTAAACCTAAACTTGAAAACCCAAACTTAAACCTGATCCCGAACCCGATTTCCTAAACCTATACCATAACCTTTTCTCAAATCCCTAAACCTAAACCTACCCCTAATCCTAATCTCAACTCCCTAACCTAAACCTAAACCTAACTTGAAAACCTAAACCTAAACCCGATCCCGAACCCGATTTCCTAAACCTAAACCTTAACCTATTCTCAATTCCCTAAACCTTAACCTATAACCTAACCTAAACCTATAACCTATAACCTACACTTATAACCTAAACCTATACCTATAACCTAAACCTAAGCCTAAAACCTAAACCTATGACCTAAAACCTAAATGTATTCTCAAATCCCTAAACCTAAACCTACACCTAATCCTAATCTCAACTCCCTAACCTAAACCTAAACCTAAACTTGAAAACCCAAACCAAATCCGATCCCAACCCGAACCCGATTTCCTAAACCTAAACCTTAACCTATTCTCAATTCCATAAACCTATAGCTTATAACCAAAACCTAAACCTAAACCTAAACCTATAACCTTAACGTAAACCAAAACCTATGACCTAAAACCTAAATGTATTCTCAAATCTCCAAACCTAAACCTACACCTAATCTTAATCTCAACTCCCTAACCTAAACCTAAACCTAAACCTAAACTTGAAAACCCAAACCTAAAACCCGATCCCGAACTCAAACCCATTTCCTAAACCTAAACCTTAACCTATTCTCAATTCCCTAAACCTAAACCTACACCTAATCCTAATCTAAACTCCCTAACCTAAACCTAAACCAACACTTGAAAACGTAAACCTAAACTCGATCCCGAACCTAACCCGAATTCCTAAACCTAAACCTTAACCTATTCTCAAATCCCTAAATTTAAACCTTCATCTAATCCTAATCTCAACTCCCTAACCTAAACCTAAACCTAACTTGAAAACCCAAACCTAAACCCGGTCCCAGACCCGAACCCGATTTCCTAAACCTAAACCTTAACCTTTTCTCAATTCCCTAAACCTTAACCTATAACCTAACTTAAACCTAAATAACCTATAACCTACACTTATAACCTAAACCTAAGCTTAAACCTAAACCTTAACATATAACCTAAAAACCTAAAACCTAAATGTATTCTCAAATCCCTAAACCTAAACCTACACCTAATCCTAATATCAACTCCTAACCTAAACCTAAACCTAAACTTGAAAACTCAAACCTAAACTCGATCCCGAACCCAAACTCATTTTCCTAAACCTAAACCTTAACCTATTCTCAATTCCCTAAACCTTAACCTATAACCTAACCTAAACCTAAACCTATAACCTAACTTATAACCTAAACCTAAGCTTATAACCTAAACCTAAACCTAAAATCGAAATGTATTCTCAAATCCTTAAAACCTAAATGTAACCCTAATCTCAACTCCCTAACCTAAACTTAAACCGAAACTTGAAAACCCAAACCTAAACCCGATCTCGAACTCAAACCCGATTTCCTAAACCTAAACCTTAACCTTAACCTATTCTCAATTCCCTATAGCTATAACCTATAAACTATAACTTATAACCTAAACCTAAACCTAAACCTAAACCTATAACCAAAACCTATAACGTAAACCTTACCCTATAACCTATAACATAAACTTATAACCTATTACCCAACCTTAACCTAAACCTAAAACCTGAACCTAAACTTAAACCTAAACCTAAAACCTAAATGTATTCTCAAATCCCTAAACTTAGACCTACTCCTAATCCTAATCTCGACTCCCTAACCTAAACCTAAACTTGAAAACCCAAACCTAAACCCGATCCCGAACCCGAACCCGAACACGATTGCTGTAATAATGCAGCCTAATCACATGACAACAAACAAGTATGTATCCCTTTTAACACATGCCCCTTTTTACAAAGCTTTAATTTTTATTGTTGTTGTTTCTATTAATTGAAACACTTTTTTTGCATTATTTGCTCCTATTAGTTTTATTTTAATGATCAGTTTTATTTTAAAAATGTGCCCACTTTTTTGGAAGAAGTTTCTGCAATTCTTCATGATTCTGAATTATAATGTTTTGTTGGTTGAATATTTTTTTATTAGATGAAAGACACAAAAAGATAATTGTTGCTGATTTTTTTCCTTTTTTTTTTTAATACTTATAATGTTAAACTTGTATGTATTATGTATGGATGAATGTAATGTGGATAAGATTGTTTGTGTTTGGATGGATGCAGTTTATGTTTGGATAGATTTACATAGTTTGGGGTTAGATGGATGTAAATGTGAATATGATGAAATATATTGTATAACAGGTGTATATCAGGAAGAATACGATGAAATATACTGTAACAGGTCAAAATTGAAAATGTCCTTTAAGAAAATGTCCTTTAAAGGACGGACCATGACCGTCCTTTTAAAGGACGGTCCATAACCGTCCTTTGAAGGCTCATAAGCGACTGTTTATAGCAGTCCTTTAAAAGGATGGTCCATGACCGTCCTTTTAAAGGACGGTCCATAACCGTCCTTTGAAGGCTCATAAGAGACGGTTCATAGCAGTCCTTTTTAAGGATGGTCCATGGCCATCCTTTGAAGGCTAATAAGAGACTGTCCATGATAGTCCTTTTTAAGGACGGTCCATGACCATCCTTTTTTCGTCAATAAGAATGACGGTTTTCAACCGTCCTTTAAGTAATAGGACACGTCAAAATTTGACGGCCCATACGATGTCCATGACCATCCTTTTTGGTCATTTGAGACGGTTTTGGACCGTCCTTTTTTTGCTATTTTGGCGTAGTGGCAGGAGGTGGTGGCGTTTGTAGAGGTGATAAGGGCCAGTTCCTGTTCGCTCTCCTTCGGGTACAATCTCGACTCTAACACCTATTTCGAGCTTCGAGCGGTGCTTGACGGGTTGAATCTTTGTCTTGCCAGAAGCCTTAATCAGATCATTCTTAAATCTGATTCGTTGTTGGTTGTGAAGGTGCTAAATGGTTTAGCCAAGCCGGGATGGCGTTGGATCTATTGGATTAACAGAATCAACTCTTTGAAGAACAGAGACCGGATCGAAATCTCTCATATTTACAGGGAAGGAAATGCTCTTGCGGATAGTTTGGCCAGGCAGGGCAGTGATTTTTAGAGTTCCTCCATCTTTTAGCACCTGGCGGACCTCTCTCCCAGGGCTCGCGGTCTCCTTTTCCTTAACAATTTGGGGTTGGGGGCGATTAGAGAGCGTCCCCCATGTGTAGCAGTCGGCTATCCTTTTTGTCATCTTCTCCTTTTGGTGTTTCGATATGATAGGCTTCCCTGGGTCCTTTTTCTCCCGGGGATCCCCGAAATCTATATTTGAAGCCAGCTTTATATGAATATAAATTTTTCCTTATATATATATAAGAAGCTTTTAGACTTGTTTGGTAAAAATATGATCAAAATATCTATTTGTTTAGAAAGTAGCAAATAAGCTCCGATTTTATAAATTGGGGAGGGGTTACTTTTGCAAACATAGCTAATTTGGCTTAAGCAAGTAGACATTTTGAACTAATTTTTTGACAAGTTTGTTCTTAAAATTTTCAAGTAATTCCCATCTTAGCCTCTTATCTTCTCTTTACAATATCTTTGAGTTAGGCCTACATGATGGACGGTCCATATTGAAGGTGAGCCACACATGATGAAAGGTCCACATCAAAAGTGGGTCCACATAATGCATGTCACATCAAAGGTAAGCCCCACATGATGGCTGACCTACATCAAAGTGTGGCCCCACATGATCGATGATCCACATCAAGTAGGCCCTACCTGATGGATGGTCCACATCAAAGGTGGGACCCACATGACACTATAAGAAACAGTGTTTTTAGCGACGATATTTTTACCGACGAAATATATTTCGTCAGTAAAAGTACAGTTTTACTGATGAAATTTATTTTCGTTGGTAAAACAACACTTTTACCGACAAAATTTTGTTTCGCCGGAAATAAATTTTTTACTGACGAAAATTTTCGTCAGTAAAAGTTATTTTCCTACTATTTTGAAAATTTTCCCGCTAAGAGTTTTACCGAAGAATATTTTCGTTGGTAAAAATCAGAGAAAGACTTTTACCGACAAAAGTTTTCGTCGACAAAAGTGTTGTGTATTGAAGTTAGAAAATTTTCGCCATGACTTTTACCGACGAACCAAAACTGTCGGGAACAATATTTTTACCGACGAAAATTTTCATCAGTAAAAGTGTTGTATTTTTAACTTAGAATAAATTCCACTAAGACTTTTACTGACGAATATTTTCATCAATAAAAATTAGAGAGACTTTTACCGACGAACATTCTCGTCAGCAAAAGTGTTATTTATTTAAGTTGGAAAATTTTCAACCTGAGTTTTGCCAACGAACTAAAACCGTAGGGAATAATGTTCAATCTGACTTTTACCAACGAAATCTTTCGCTGCTGTGAAAAGTTTCCCACTAAGAGTTTTTCCGACGAACCAAAACCGTCGGGAATAATATTTTTACCGACGAAGAATTTCGTTGGGAAAAGTAAGTTTCCACTGAGAGTTTTACCGACGAATAATTTCATCGAGAATAATCATTTAACTATTTTCCTACTATCTTGAAAAAGTTTCGCGGTAAGAGTTTTACCGACGAAGCAAAACCGTCAGGAATAATATTTTCACTGACGAAAATAGTCGTCGGTAAAAGTGTTGCATTTTTAACTTAGAATATTTTCCACTAAGACTTCTACCGATGAATATTTTCGTCGGTAAAAATCAGAGAAAGACTTTTACCGACGAACGTTCTCATCGGCAAAAGCGTTGTTTTATTTAAGTTAGAAAATTTTCGACCAGAGTTTTACTGACAAACTAAAACCTTGGGAATAATGTTCAACCTAACTTTTACCGACAAAATCTTTCATCGGTAATAATGACAATTTTTAACGTAGAAAATTTTCCCGCTGCCATGAAAAGTTTTCCACTAAGAGTTTTACCGACGAACCAAAACCGTGGGGAATAATATTTTTACCGACGAATAATTTCGTCAGTAATAATCATTTACTTGTTTTCCCACTGTCTTGAAAAAGTTTCGCGGTAAGAGTTTTATCGACGAACCAAAACCATCGGGAATAATATTTTTACTGACAAAAATGGTCGTTGGCAAAAGTGTTGTGTAAGTTAGAAAATTTTTGCCGAGTTCTACCGACGAAATAATATCGTCGGGAATATTGTTCGCCCTGACTTTCACCGACGAAAACTTTCGTCGGGAATGACCTAATTTTCACCTTGGAAACTTTTCCCGCTGCTGTGAAAAGTTTCCCAGTAAGAGTTTTACCGATGAACCAAAACCGTCAGGAATAATATTTGTATTGACGAATAATTTCGTCAGTAAAAGTGTTTAGAAATTCTCCCTGACTTTTACCGACGAACCAAAACCGTCGGGAATACTCTTTTTATCGACAAAAGTTTTCGTTGATAAAAGTGTTATATTTTTAAGCTAATTAATTTTATTTGTGTGTGTGTGTGTGTGTGTGTGTGTGTGTGTGTGTGTGTGTGTGTGTATAATTAAAAGGTAATATTTAAATGATTTGTAATATCACATGAAAAATAATATTGAAAAGTTTAGAAATTTTAACTATGTTTGAGAACAAAATAATGCTTTTGAAGAAAAAAATTGGCATTTTGAAATTTTTGAGAAGAAATTAAAATATAAGAAATTTTTTGAGATTTTGAAAAAAAAAAAATTCAGAACTTGTATTTTAAATATTTTTTGAAATATTTTTTTAATAAAAGTGATATTTTGTTAAAAGAGAAAAAATATACATTTTGAAAAAAAAATGTTATTTTTAAAAGGAAATTGAATTTTATCTGTGAAAAATAAAATTACTAAATTATTAGGCACATCCACTAATTGAACCTTTAACTATTTTTGGACAATCTTATCAGTCTAGATTGAAGAGTAAATAACTTCAGATGTTTAAATCAAAATTCACTCAAATTGTTGATCAATCTTGTTTGCCCAATATCTTTCTCATATGTAGCATGATCGGGGCGAGTAACTAGTCAAATTAAGGGTAATGATCAGTAAAATAGAGTGAATGGACCAGACATGTAAAATGGGTCAAATATTCTGGTCAAAATTGTGACCCAACTTATTGACCTCGTGAGAACCTAAAAATTGATGTTAGTAAGTTTTGTGGGCCCCATCATGATGTGCATCAAACATCAACACCATGGATTTAATGTGTCCCCTTTAGGTTATGAGATATCTCAAAATCATCTGTATACAAAACTCAAGTGGGCCATACCATCTAAACTATGTGAAGACATCCTAAAAAATATAAAAGCACTTGGTGGGGCCCAAATGAGTTTTGGATGCGATTGAAGCTTGGTCTGACCCCTCATCCAAGTGGGACACACATAATGAGTAGGTTGGATATGTGAATCACATTTAGGCAGGCCCAATATATGATTCTTGTTATGTTTTAAGGAAACCCTTCTCCACTACATTTAGGTGAGTTACTTGTTACCGTTACCAGAGTAAACTCTGTGGGGTCCACTGTTATTTATTTATTTTATCCACTTCATTCATCCATGTTAACAGATAATTTGATGTCTAAAAAACAAAAAGGAAGTATATCCAAAGCTCAAGTTGACCACACCATAGGAAATAGTGTGATTAAACCTCTACCATTGAAAATTTCTTGAAGGCTATAGAAGTTTTGGATCAAGCTGATGTTTGTGTTTTCTATTCATTCATATATTTTTTATATTATGAACAACCTTTAACCGTTTTTGGACAATCTGATCAGTCCAAATTGAAGAGTAAATAACTTCAGATGTTTAAATCAAAATTCACTCAAATTGTTGATCAATCTTGTTTGCCGAATATCTTTCTCATATGTAGCATGATTGGGGTGAGTAACTAGTCATATTGAGGGTAATGATCAGTAAAATAGAGTGAATGGACTAGACATGTAAAATGGGTCAAATATTCAGGTCAAAATTGTGACCCAACTTATTGACACCCTAAGAACCTAAGAATTAATGTTAGTAAGTTTTGTGGGGCCTATCATGATGTGTGTCGAACATCAACACCATGCATTTGATGTCTCCCCTTTAACTTATGAGATATCTCAAAAATCATCCATATATGAAACTCAGGTGGACCATACCATCTAAAACTATATGAAGACTTCTAAAAAATTATAAACAGTACAATATTGGATGTCATACCATTTTAGGGCCATACAAGTTTTGGATCAAGTTGATTCTTATTTTTTCCCTTCATCTAGCCCTGTATGACCTAATCAACATATTGGATGTCAAATAAACAGTACAGTAAGCCTTAGGAGGATTTTAATGGTGGATATCCAATTACTATTGTTTTCATGTGGTGTGGTGCACCTGAGATTTCTGTGGTGGGGTCCACTACAGATTTTTATCTGCCTCAATCTTTGGCTCATGACGTAAAATGATATCTCATTTTTTGTCTCATACCATAAAATGAAATCAAGGAAATCAAGCCGTTCACATTAAAGAGCCTTGAAAGTCATCCAGTACATAAGATCATAAGGTCCCACCATCCGTTTGGCTCGAAACTGTATATATGGCCCGAGGACCATAAATTAACTGTACGCGTCAAAATTCATCCCTTGAATCAGTGTATAAGTGACCCGATGGGCAAGATCAGACAATAACTATTAAGAAAACATCTTGGACATCTTTGGGCAATCAGGACCCAAATTGAACCGATGGAAAGAGCTTGAAAAACAGTGGATATTCGCAAAATTTCACTTCTTTTGGATGGTGCAGTAGGGAGGAACGAACGACGGACTATTCTAAAAGGGAGAGTGGAAAATTTGTAAATAAATAAAATTCCATATGCATGCACGTAAAGGATAACAGAGGGTTGCTTCAATGATGGGTGGTACCTCATCACAGGTGGATAGTGTGGCCCACTTAGAGTTCGAATCTACTTCATACTTTGACCCATGGGCTTACACGTTACTGAGAAAATGATGAATGGAGTAGATCCCCAAGAATATCATCAGAAGTGGGCCCCACCTATTTTTTGAAGAAAGCATCCAAACAGTTCCCTTCTGGTGAAAAATGTCTAGTGATGGACGTGCTTACTACTGGGTTTTAATAGTGAGCCCCACCCATCATCACTTTTCATGATCTAGACCGTCCAATGTGTCCCATGGGGCGGCAACAACCCATGCCTAGGTGGTAAAATTGCACAAGATCGTGAAGATTGGTTTTCACCCCTAAAAGGTTTTTAATGGTCGATGCTTATTCAACATTGTTTCCTTATAATGTGGTCCAGTTGAGATTGGGATATACCTCATTTTTTATCTCATACCATAAAATGAAATGGAAAAATAGATGGATGGCAAGGATAAAACACATACATCATGGTGGGGCCCATAAAGCACCAACCACGTGAGACCGTGAGAGAGACTTGAAGCCTCTCTCGCTCTCTGTCCTCTCTCACTCTCACTCTCGCGCCCTCTCTCACTCTCTTGCTCTGTCCTCTCTCTCTCTCTCTCAGTCCTCTCTCCACCGCGCCCTCTCTTCACTCGCTCCTCTCTCTCTCTCTTGTATCTCTCTCGGTGCTCTCTCTCTCTCTCTCTGTCTCTCTCGGTCCTCTCTTTCTCTTACGCATCCTCTAAAGCTCAGTTGACCATGATCGGGGCTCCAACTCAAACAAGTATCTCTCTCTCTCTCAATCTCTCTCAATCTCAATACCGATTGAAACGATTTGGGGATTTAGGGATTTGAGAATTTAGGGATTTGGGGATTTCAGGATTTAGGGATTTAGGGATTTAGGGATTTAGGGTTTAAGGTGGGCCCTACTGAGTTTACTCAGTACAATAAGGGCCTGTTTGACTGAGCAGATTGGATGGGATTGGATGGTATCAGAGTGGATTGCACGGATTTCAAGGTAATGCGAGTTGCGTCAGTGGATTGGTGCATGATCTATGGGATTGTTATATCCCAGGATTGCTATATTCGGTCTGTTTGGGACGCCTGGCCAATCCTGGGATTAAGCCTTCCAATCCCTTTCAATCCCTCAAACCAAACACGTCCTAGGCAATTTTGAAGGGATTAGGGTGGATTGGATGGGAATTAAAGGTAATGATGGTGATGTCAGTGGATTGTCTTAAGATCCATGAGATTGCTATATCCTAGGATCAGGATCCCATGTCTGTTTAGCATGCTTGACCAATCCCAGGATCTATCTTCCAATCCCTTCCAATCTCATCTAATCTGCCCGGCCAAACAGGCCCTAATCCGAACCCGATCAATATATAAGTTACTTATAAATTATAATTAAGTGTGGATCGTTTGTGTCGAAGGCACACTAGTGATGTCAGGTCTCATTTGTCCACGTCATTTCCAATGACTCAACCTAACAAGATATGCTGGATTTCCTTCTCCCAAATAGATTGCATGCAATGCTACATGACTTTTAAAAGAGTAGTTGTCCTATATTTTAGCTTTTTTTTTTAAGAAAAAAATGAAGTTCTTTATGACGAATAATCACATATATAATTAATAAAATCATAGATATAAAAAATAAATCCTATATTGAAATATAATAAACTAATGTAATAACGAAAATATTAACGCGTATACCCGACCAACCTGATCAACCCGACCGAGCCCGCTTGGGTTGGGCTTGGGTTGAGAATTCCCAACCCAAGGTTGGGTTGGGTTGGGTTAGGGTTGAGGTATAGGAACCTTGGGTTCGGTTAGGGTTAAGCACCATCCCGACCCAACCCACCCGACTTAGCTCTAATCCCAGGTTCAGATCGCCCCGTCTGTTTGGCATGCCCAGCCAATCCTGGGATTTAACTTCCAATCCCTTCCAATCCACCTGTCCAAATGAGCCCAACTATCTTTTTTTTATTGAACATTGGCTGAGGAACAACTGTCATTCTGTCTGATAAATTACAACAGATTTGTAAGTTAAAAAGGTTTGTAAGTCATTTTTAATGTAATAACTATACCAGGCTATAGGCTGCGTCTGCTGCTGTTGTTAGGTAATTCTCTGACTATGATGATTAGTAGTGTCTTTCCTTGCAAAATATTCATTTTAGTCTAATCAACTCTTTTTGTGAAGTGTTGCTTTTATCATCTTTGATTGTATGTTAGTAGTGAGGTACTGTCAATTTGATATGGATGTTAAGATAAATTTACACAAAAGCAAGTTCGATCAATTTGATCCATCTATTTATTAGGGCCGGTCATGGATTGCTTATGACTCTATAGAATCTCATTTGTTAGGCAAGTGTAACCATCCTATAACCTAAACCTAAACCTAAACCTATAACCTAAACCTTAACATATAACCTAACCTAAACCTAAACCTATAAGTGGATGTTGATGTTAATTTTGTTATGTCTTGTAGATGTTGATGTTAATTTTGTTGGCTTGGGATGCAATATGAAAAAATAATGACATGCCTTAAGGCATCCATCCCAACAGTGAAATGATATCAACTTTTACCATTCAAGTAACAACTCAAAATCAACCTAGCAGATAGAACCCGATTTCCTAAACCTAAACCTTAACTTATTCTCAATTCCCTAAACCTTAACCTATAACCTAACCTAAGCCTAAACCTATAACCTACACTTATAACCTAAACTTATAACCTTAACCTAAACGTAAAACCTAAACCTAAACCTAAAACTTAAATGTATTCTCAAATCCGTAAACCTAAACCTAAACCTAAACCTATAACCTACAACATTAACATAAACTTATAACCTAAACCTCTAACCTTAAACATTAACCTAAGCTATATATTATAACCTAAACCTATTCTCAAATCCCAAAAACCTATAACCTAAACCTAAACCTTAACCTATAACCTATAACCTAAACTCAATTTCCTAAACCTTAACCTATAACCTAACCTAAACCTAAACCTATAACCTAAACTCAATAACCTAAACCTAAACCTATAACCTAAACCTAAACCTAAAACCTAAATGTATTCTCAAATCCCTAAACCTAAACCATTTTTTGTAAGATAGACTATAAAATGTACTCTTGTTACAGTAAAATTGGGAATGTTTTTATGGATTGTTACGATCATATTGATTTATATGTATTGTGTTAAGGTTTTAGCTCGAAATTGATTCTTGTTAAACTAAAATATTTAGGTATTAGCTCAAAATTGGGTTTAGACTATTTCCTATGGACAACATTGGAGTGGCCTAGCCATTTAGACAGACTGTGTTTATGTAGTTACTTGAAATTGATGGAGCAGACCTGGATGTGCGTCGGAGCTATCCGGATGTTGAACGGGGGTCCCTGGAAGGTGGGAACCGTTGTTATGACCATGATGAAGCTGTTCATTTCCTATGGATAGCATTGGAGGGGCTTGGCCATTTGGACAGGCCGTGTTTATGTATTTGCTCGAAATTAATGGAGTAGACCCGGATGTGCGTCGGAGCTATCCTGAGGAGCGGGGGTTCCTAGAAGGTGGGAACCGCTGTTATGACCATGATGAAGCTGTCCATTTCATATGGACAAAGATTGAGGGAGACTGGCCATTTGGACGTCCGTGTGTTTATATATGTATTTGCAGGGACTACACCCTTAACCTAAACCACACCCTAAACCTATAACCTAAACCTATTCTTAATTCCCTAAAGCTATAACCTATAACTTAAACCTAAACCTACACCTAATCCTAATATCAACTCCTTAACCTAAACCTAAACTTAAAAACCTAAACTTAAACCCGATCCCAAACTCAAACCCGAACCAAATTTCCTAAACATAAACCTTAACCTATAACCTATTCTTTAATTCCTAAAGCTATAACTTATAACCTAAACCTAAAACCTAAACATAGACCTAAAACCTAAATATATTCTCAAATCCCTAAACCTAAACCTACACCTAATCCTAATCTCAACTCCCTAACCTAAACCTAAACCTAAGTTTAAAAACCCAAACCTAAACTTGAAAACCTAAACCTAAACTTGGAAAACCCAAACCTACTCTTGAAAACCCAAACCTAAACTTGAAAACCCAAATTTAAACCCGATCTAGAACCCGAACCCGATTTCCTAAACCTAAACCTTAACCTATTCTTAATTCCCTAAAGCTATAACTTATAACTTAAACCTATAACCTAAACCTAAACCTAAAACCTAAATGTATTCTCAAATCCCTAAACCTAAACCTACACCTACACCTAATCCTAATCTCAACTCCCTAATCTAACACTACCAAAAAATCGCAATGGCTATGGAGGTTGACAACTTTTAGCTACGGATTTAATTCGTAGCAATATAGCTACGGATTTATTCCGTAGCTATAGCCTAAGTGCTCTATCGCTAAAGCATACCTCCCCACCTAAAATATATTAAATATAGATGGTGCTTAAGGGGATCCATGAAGTCCATTGGAATACATGTGTTTGATCTAAGCCGTCCAAAAATTCTGATATATAATTTTAGTGCATAAGACAAAAAATTATGTAGATTAAATGTCTAAGTGGACCACACCATAAGAAATAATATAAATTAAATTTCTACTGTTAATATGTTGTGTGGTCTCCTTACAAATTCGATCTAACTCGTTTTTTTATCAGCACTAGAATAATAATTTAAAATTAATGGACGAAGTGGATATGTGAAATACATCACAGTGGGCCCCACGATCCTAAAACCATGAAATGTCCAGGCAGTCGTCCGTCACGCGCCCCTTCAAGACCCCAAACCCCTCAAAAAAAAATGAAAAGAGCCCCGCGCATCCGCCATTTTCTCCCGCTCTAGAGAGAACCCATCTCTCTCTCTCTCTCTCTCGCACTCAGTCTCTCTCTTTCCCTTGCCCTCTCTTGATCTCCCGATCTCCCTCACCCTCTCTCCCTATCTCAAGGCTGCATTCCCCAAACCCATCTCGCTGTAAGAAGGAGAAGAAGGAGAAGGAGAAGAAGACGGAGCACGTATGGTTAGTTTCTTTCTTTCTCCCTCTTTATCTCTTTCTTAAATCTTTCAATCCTTCAATCCGCATTCCACTCTCTCTGTTTCTAAAATCTAAGGGCCTGTTTGGCCGGTCGGATTGCAAGGGATTGGATGTTATTGGAAGGGGTTGGAAGTTAAATCCTGGGATTGGCCGGGTGTGCCAAACAGATTCGGTGATTTGATCTCAATCCCTGAGACGTGTTTGGCTTGAGAAGTTGGAAGGGATGGGAAGGTTTAATCCCGGTATTGGCCGGGCATGCCAAACAGACTGAATATATCAATCCAGGGATATAGCAATCCCACGTATCTAAAGACAATCCACTGACAACACCATCAATACCTAGAAATCCAGGCCATCCACCCTAATACCATTCATTCCCTTTCAATCCACCCGGCCAAACGGGCCCTAAAAATGCTTTGTGGGCTCCACCATAATATGTGTATGCAGGCCATTCATTTTTTCCAGCTCATTTTAGGGCCAAATCTTAGGTGGACCACATCATAGGAAACTGTGGTGATTGAACACCCACCATTAGGGCCTGTTTGGCTGGGCAGGTTGGATGGAATTGGATGGTATTAGAGTGGATTGCATAGATTTCAAGGTAGTGATAGTTGCATTAGTGGATTGGTGCAAGATCTATCGGATTGCTATATCCCGCGATTGCTATTTCCTGTCTGTTTGGGATGCCCGGCCAATCCCGGGATTAAACCTTCCAATCCCTTTTAATCCCTTGAACCAAACACGTCCCAAACAATTTTGATGGTATCAGGGTGGACTGGATGGGATTTAAAGGTAATGATGGTGATGTCAGTGGATTGTCTTAAGATCCTGAAAGGAATTCCAGAATTTTTTATTTTTTTGGGTTTGTCAGATTGTGACATCAATTTGAATTTATATGTTTTTTTTTTTCAATGTCCTTTATGTTACTGGCATAGGCATTCATATACATTGAAAAATATGATTGAAGTGCTAGACTAGCATGTGCATTTACACCATTTTTTAAATGTTGGTGACTCATCCACCACACGTGTCATAAAACATGTTAATTCACTGCATTGTATTCATCAGGAATCAAGCAGTGGTATGGAGATATTGAGATGCATCTGACTTTATTGCACACTGCTGCAATGGTTGGTCATAGTATTTGCAAACATCAACTAACTTTCATTCAAATATATATATATATATATATATATATATATATATATATATATATATATATATATATATCTTGAAGGGAATTCCAAAAAATTTGTTGGTTTGTCAGTTTGCGAGATCAATTTGAATGTCTTTTAATTTGGTGTAATGTCTCTTATATTACTGGAACAAGCATTCATATACATTCAAAATGTGATTGAAGGGCTAGAATAAGTCACTAAGATGTGCATTTCCACCATTTCTTAAATGGTGGTGACTCATCCACCACACATGTGCCATAACACATGTTAATTCACCTCACTGCATTTGTCAAGTATCAAGTAGTGGCTTGAAGCTACTAAGATGTGCATTTCCACCATTTCTTAAAAAGTTTGCAAACTCCTTAATACATTATATTTGGTATATAATATCTGTTTGGGTCTAATCATCTGATAGCACATCTAAAGATTCCTGTCTGGATTACTGTATTTTGTATATAATATATGTATTGTACAATTTATATAGGTGGTGCCATGATATTGGTCGGGAGTAGGCTGTAAACAAACCACTTCTAAAGACGATTTTTTAGGGATTCTGTTCAAGGTTTTCCTTTTTGTTGATACATCCGAAGGATGCAATCTTAGTTGTGGCAATCTGACCCTATGTTTATAGCAGGTTGTGATGCATTTATTCATCCCTCACAAAACAACACTTCTCTTTATGATTCGTGATAAAACGAAGGTTTGCATTTTTAAAAAGTAAAAATTTTCAGCACCATCCTTGTCTATTTCCTGTAATAATACTGTGTTACTTTTTGTTTTTAATATAGACACCACTTGAGCATTTAGAACCACTGCTAGTAACTGTTTCTCTCTAGATCTACCGATTTCAATTTGTTGTTTTCTTGGCTTCCGTTGCCATATGATTGCTGAATTTGGTGAATTATGGAATATTTTAGTTAAATTTTCAGATTTGTCTATCTTCTTTCACTGTCGAGTTCATTCAAGAGGATGAAATTGAGGTTTTCAGCTACACCCTTTCTTTTTCTTTATTTTTTGCAGTACATTCTTCTCTTCGGTAGCACAACAGCATCAATGTGTACTTTGTATTACTAAAAGCTGAGAAAGGGTGTAGCTATCAACCAGGAGGGCATAAATACTGGCCACAAAGAAATTTTGAATTGTAAACATTTCAACTTAAATGGTGATAAAGAGGTCAGATCCTCAGGAAAACGTTGTAGACAGAGCTCTCTCTATAACTCTTTGTTCACATGCGTGTTAAGGTTATTAAAGTTAATATAATATTATTAACATGCCTAGAGCTTATTCACCAAGGTATAAACTTTATTCAACTAGTATGTGGGTCCACCATATTATATATATGCCATCCAAATCCCAATCTAATGAACTCTACCATGATGATGTGATGCCCCAAAAGTAAGGTCTATGCAATCATTAGATAGACCATGCGCAGAAAGCAATGGACATCCACCTAAAAACTTTGAAATTCTCATGGTAGGCCATGCGATTGTTGAAGCCGCCTTATTTTTTGTACATCTCACTTTCTTAGTGAAAAGACTTATGGACAAGTGGGATTCCATACAGAAACAATAGTGGGCCTCTCAGGAAAAGTTGTAGAAGAGTTATGCCTTCAAACATTATGGAGGACCTGACCTTGTACAAGTATTGGCCACATTATACACATGTGTCTTCTTCGTGACAGTTACGACCACGGTCAATAAATCCTTACTGTTAGATTATGCTCAAAAGTCTCTTTGTTAAGTTTTAGTGCATGTTTGGATTGTGAGAAAAGGAAAACAAAAAATATCATGATTATTCAATGATGATTTCTTAAGACTTTCAGTAAGAATCATCTTATGAATTATAACTTTTTTAGTTGAGAATAAAATTCTTGTGAATGGATTTTGTGATCCTATTAACTATTGTAAGCCTTTTCAAGACTATTTGTTGTGTACTCTCCTTTAATTAACACATTTTTCCCTTTTACTATTGCAGGTTCCAGTGGGACTAGTTTTTAAGATACATGTCCTGAACTTGTCATACACTTGTGATCAGGTGATTACTCATCTGTCTTCTCTCCTTGATTGTCCAAAGAACTGCTGATTAGATGAGAAACTTGGCCGATTGTAGAAATTCTTAGGAAAAAAAGAAGAGTGGGAGGGAGGGTTTAACTGAGGATATGGTCCATTGAATGGCTCACCAGGAAATATTTTGTGTCAATGCTGAAATTGATTTAGATCAATGCTGAAATATTTTGTGTCAATGTTGAAATTGACTTAGATCAATGGCTCACCAGAGAAGCTTCTCCTTCCAAAATATTTCAATATAATTGATTTAGATCAATGCTAAAATTTTGTGTTATTTGTGTCAATTTCTGTAAATGTTATTTGACAAAGCATTTATGTAATTAAGCTTAGTTTTGCCAAAAACTTGCAACATATTGTGGTTTAACCAGTTTTCTCGGGTTGTTTCTAACAAGCAGTGTTCCTTCTTTAGAAATGTATCTCTTAGAACCAGCATATCACTTTTTGAGCTTCGGGATATCTATGATGTGGTAAGCTTTACACACTCAGAAAGGGTTTTATAGGCAGATAATGATCTCATATCAATGTCTCTCATGTCCTTTATTCAACTACAAATGCTCTTGGAACCAGTTTTGTTTTTTGAAAATTTTCTCATGGTTCCTTTATTCAACTAAAAATGCTGACTTGTGCAGGTGGTGCTTGCTTATGGTGTAGAAAGTGACAATGTTCTTGGAATTCCTAGAAGTATGTTTCCAACAATCAAAAACATCTGCCTAGTATCCCATGTAAAAATGCAACATTGTTTTCTACTACCAATGATGTAATTATCTCATTTCGTTGTTTGAAACCTCATCAAGTAAACGCAAAGATTGGCTGAGTTTGCTCAACTTCATCAGGAATGAAGTTGAGTTTTTTTACAACTCAATTTCAACTATTTTGTCTTTTTCTTTATATTTTCTTCTTCTTCTTTTCTGAATGGTTTTGACTCAAGAAGGCCCAAGATTTTCTTGAAATAAATGAAAACTCCAAAAGCCTCAGTATAATTGACTCTTGATTGAGACTGTGTCGACTCAAGTCGAAAGCAGAATAATCTCTCAAGTTTCTAAACCTTTTGTTTTTTTTCTCCTTTTAAACTTTGCTTCATGTTACGGCGTGCAAGTGTTAGTGTCATGTTCAATTGCAGTGGAATATGGAGCAACCTTTTCATATTCAGTCCATGTTTCTATTCTATGAGTATCCAATCGACTCAAGGTCAATTTAAATACAATTTACCTCAGGGGAATTTTATGTTTTCCTTGCATTTAGTTTTCATCATTCCTTACTTATAGATTCCTGTATTGATTACTCAAGCATGACGGTTATGCGCATTCATTCAGGTGGATGTTGCATGTGGGAGGATTGGAGCTGCATATTTCAGATTCAAGCATCTGGTACGTCTCTTGTCAAGAATGCACATGATTGGAGTGGCCTGGCCATTTGGACAGGCCGTATTTATGTATTTGCTCAAAATTGATGGTGCAGACGCGGATGTGCGTCAGAGCTATCCAGATGAGTGGGGGTCCCTGGAAGGTGGGAACCACTGTTATGATCATGATAAAGCTGTCCATTTCCTATGGACGGCATTGGAGGGGCTTGGCCATTTGGACAGGCCGTGTTTATGTATTTGTTCGAAATTAATGGAGCAGACCCAGATGTGCGTCGGAGTTATCCGGATGAGCGGGGGTCCCTGGAAGGTGGAACCGCTGTTATGACCATGATGAAGCTGTCTATTTCCTATGGACAGCATTGGAGGGGCCTGGCCATTTGGACAGACCGTATTTATGTATTTGATCAAAATTAATGGAGCAGACCCGGATGTGCATCGGAGCTATCCGGATGAGCGGGGATCCCTGGAAGGTGGGAACAGTTGTTATGACCATGATGAAGCTGTCCATTTTCTATGGACGACATTGGAAGGGCCTAGCCATTTGGACAGGCCATGTTTATATTTGTATTTGCAGGGATGACACCCTTAATCTAAACCCGAACCCATTCTCAAATCCCATAACCTGTAACCTATAACCTATAACCTAATCCAAAACTAAAACCAATAACCTAAACTCAATTCCCTAAAGCAAAACCTACACCTAATCCTAATCTCAACTCCCGAACCTAAACCTAAACCTAAACCCAAACCTAAACTCAATCCCGAACATGAACCCAATCCTAAACCTAAACTCCCATCCTCAAATCCAAAAACCTATAACCTAAACCTAAAACCAAAACCAAAACCTATAACCTAAACCCAAACCCATTCTCAAATCCAAAACCTATAACCTAAACCTAAACCTTAACCTAAACCTAAAACCTATAACATAAACCAAAACTTATAACCTAAACCAAAACCTAGACCTAAACCTAAACCTATAACCTAAACCCAAATCCCTAAACCTTAACCTATAACCTAACCTAAACCTATACTTATAACCTAAAACTAATCCCAAATCCCAAAACCTATAACCCAAACCTAACAAATCCCTAAACCTACAACCTCAACTCAATTCCCTAAAGCTAAACCTATACTCAATCCTAAACTCTCCCTAACCTAAACCTAAACCTAAACTTGAAAACCCAAACTTAAACCCAATCCCGAACATGAACCCAATTTTCTAAACCTAAACTCCGAACCCATTCTCAAATCAAAAAACCTATTACCTAAACCTAAACCTAAAACCTAAAACTCAAACCAAAACCTATAACCTAAACCAAAACCTAGACCTAAACCTAAACTCTAAACCTAAACTCAATTCCCTAAACCTTAACATATAACCTAACCTAAACATATACTTATAACCTAAAACCATTCCCAAATCCCAAAACCTATAACCTAAACCTAAGAAATCCCTAAACCTATAACCTAAACTCGATTCCCTAAAGTTAAACCTACACCTAATCCTAATCTCAACTCCCTAACCTAAACTTAAACCTAAACTTGAAAACCCAAACTTAAACCCAATCCCGAACATGAACCCGATTTCCTAAACGTAAACTGAACCCATTCTCAAATCCAAAACCTATAACCTATAACCTATAACCTAAACCTAGACCTAGACCTAAACCTAAACCTATAACCTAAACTTAATTCCCTAAACCTTAACCTATAACCTAACATAAACCTATACTTATAACCTAAAAACTATTCCCAAAGCCCAAAACCTATAACCTAAACCTAACATTTCCCTAAACCTAAACCTAAACTCAATTCCTAAAGCTAAACTTATACCTAATCCTAATCTCAACTCCCTAACCTAAACCTAAACCTAAACCTAAACTTGAAAACCAAAACTTAAACCCAATCCCGAACATGAACCCGATTTCCTAAACCTAAACCATAACCCATTCTCAAATCTAAAAACCAATAACCTAAACCAAAACCAAAACCATAACCTATAACCTAAACCCAAACCTATTCTCAAATCCCAAAACCTATAACCTAAACTAAAACCTGACTTAAACCTAAACTCAAATCCTAAACCTTAACCTATAACCTAACCTAAACCTATACTTATAACCTAAAACTATTCCCAAATCCAAAACTTATAACCTAAACCTAACAAATCCCTAAACCTATAACCTAAACTCAATTTCCTAAAGCTAAACCTACACCTAATCCTAATCTCTCCCTAACCTAAACCAAAACCTAAACTTGAAAACCCAAAATTAAACCCAATCCCAAACATGAACCCAATTTCCTAAACCTAAACTCGTACCCATTCTCAAATCCAAAAACCTATAACCTAAACCTATACCTAAAACCAATAACTTAAACCAAAACCTATAACCTAAACCAAAACCTAGACCTAAACCTAAACCTATAACCTAAACTCAATTCCCTAAACCTTAACCTATAACCTAACCTAAACCTATACTTATAACCTAAAACTATTCCCAAATCCCAAAACCTATAACCTAAACCTAATAAATCCCTAAACCTATAACCTAAACTCAATTCCCAAAAGCTAAACCTACACCTAATCCTAATCTCAACTCCCTAACCTAAACCTAAACCTAAACTTGAAAACCCAAACTTAAACCCAATCCCGAACATGAACCCGATTTCCTAAACCTAAACCCGAACCCATTCTCAAATCTAAAAACCTATAATGTAAACCTAAACCTAAAACCTAACACCTAAACCAAAACCTATAACCTAAACCAAAACCTAGACCTAAACCTAAACCTATAACCTAAACTCAATTCCCTAAACCTTAACCTATAACCTAACCTAAACCTATACTTATAACCTAAAACTATTCCCAAAGCCCAAAACCTATAACCTAAACCTAACCTTTCCTAAACCTATAACCTAAACTCAATTCCCTAAAGCTAAACCTACACCTAATCCTAATCTCAACTCCCTAACCTAAACCTAAACCTAAACTTGAAACTAAAACTTAAACCCAATCCCGCACATGAACCCGATTTCCTAAACCTAAACCCCATTCTCAAATCCAAAACCTATAACCTAAACTAAAACCAAAACCATAACCTATAACCTAAACCCGAAACCATTCTCAAATCCCAAAACCTATAACCTAAACTAAAACCTTGACCTAAACCTAAACTCAAATCCCTAAACCTTAACCTATAACCTAACCTAAACCTATACTTATAACCTAAAACTATTCCCAAATCCCAAAAATTATAACATAAACCTAACAAATCCCTAAATCTATAACCTAAACTCAATTCCCTAAAGCTAAACCTACACCTAATCCTAATCTCTCCCTAACCTAAACCTAAACCTAAACTTGAAAACCCAAACTTAAACCCAATCCCGAACATGAACCTAATTTCCTAAACCTAAACTCGAACCCATTCTCAAATCCAAAACCTATAACCTAAACCTAAACATAAAACCTATAACCCTAAACCAAACCAAAACTAGACCTAAACCTAAACTCAATTCAATTCCCTAAACCTTAACCTATAACCTAACCTAAACCTATACTCATAACCTAAAACTATTCCCAAATCCTAAAACCTATAACCTAAACCTAACAAATCCCTAAACCTATAACCTAAACTCAATTCCCTAAAGCTAAACCTACACCTAATCCTAATCTCAACTCCCTAACCTAAACCTAAACCTAGACTTGAAGACCCAAACTTAAACCCAATCCCGAACATGAACCCGATTTCCTAAACCTAAACTCCGAACCCATTCTCAAATCTAAAAACCTATAACCTAAACTTAAACCTAAAACCTATAACCAAAACCAAAACCTATAACCTAAACCAAAACCTAGACCTAAACCTAAACCTAAACCTATAACCTAAACTCAATTCTCTAAACCTTAACCTATAACCAAACCTAAACCTATACTTATAACCTAAAACTATTCCCAAAGCCCAAAACCTATAACTTAAACCTAACCTTTCCTAAACCTATAACCTAAACTCAATTCCCTAAAGCTAAACCTATACCTAATCCTAATCTTAACTCCCTAACCTAAACCTAAACCTAAACTTGAAAACCAAAACTTAAACCCAATCACGAACATGAACCCGATTTCCTAAACCAAAACTTGAACCCATTCTCAAATTCAAAACTTATAACCTAAACCTACCTATAACCTAAACCAAAACCTATAAACTAAACCAAAACCTAGACCTAAACCTAAACCTATAACCTAAACTCAAATCCCTAAACCTTAACCTATAACCCAACCTAAACATATACTTATAACCTAAAACTATTCCCAAATCCCAAAATCTATAACCTAAACCTAACCTTTCCCTAAACCTATAACCTAAACTTAATTCCCTAAAGCTAAACCTACACCTAATCCTAATCTCAACTCCCTAACCTAAACATAAACCTATACTTGAAAACCAAAACTTAAACCCAATCCCGAACATGAACCCGATTTCCTAAACGTAAACCATAACCCATTCTCAAATCCAAAACCTATAACCTAAACCTAAACCAAAACCATAACCTATAACCTAAACCCGAAGCCCATTCTCAAATCCCAAAACCTATAACCTAAACGAAAACCAAAACTTATAACCTAAACCCAAACTCATTCTCAAATCCAAAAACCTTATAACCTATAACATAAACCAAAACCAAAACCTATAACCTAAACCCGAACCCATTCTCAAATCCCAAAACTTATAACCTAAACTTATAACCTATAACCTAAACCAAAACCAAAACCTATAACCTATAACCTAAACCAAAACCAAAACCTATAACCTAAACCCGAACCCATTCTCAAATCCCAAAACCTATAACCTAAACCAAAACCAAAACCTATAACCTAAACCAACCCATTTTCAAATCCCAAAACCTATAACTTAAACCCGAACCCATTCTCAAATCCCAAAACCTATAACCTAAACCTAAACCTATAACCTATAACCTAAATAAAAACCTATAACCAAAACCTATAACTTAAACCCAAACCCATTCTCAAATCCCAAAACCTATAACCTAAACCTAAACCTAAACCTAAACCTAAACCTATAACCTATAACCTAAACCAAAACCTATAACCTAAACCAAAACCAAAACCTATAACCTAAACCCGAACCCATTCTCAAATCCAAAACCTATAACCTAAACCCAAACCTTGACCTAAACCTATAACCTGTAACCTAAACTAAAACCTATAACCTAAACTAAAACCAAAACCTATAACCTAAACCTGAACTCATTCTCAAATCCCAAAACCTATAACCTAAACTGAAAAGGCCTAGTTATATGTCCTAGAGGGGGGGTGAATAGGACTATGCCAAATAAAACTTATAACAGCGAAATTAAAAAGAATATGATAGCCAAAATAAATCACAATGCAAGAAAGTAAAACAACCTCAAAAATCTGATCTTGAGGGGTTGATACAAATGTTGTTCTAAGGACAACCTTTCACCAAAAACCAGAGTTTATGGTAGGACAACCTTATTTCTAGAAAGATCTTTGTATCAAATTTCAAACCAAAGAGGAATACAGAAATAAGCACAAACTGAAATAAATTGTAATCACAAATGTATTGTTCTAGGGACAGCCATACACCATAAAAATGGCAGGGCAACAACTTTAAAGGAAATTGAATTTCAAGCAGATAAAGGAATAGCAGAAAGTAAATTCTAAGTTATTACAAAATTCTGACAATGCTTGAATTAAATGATTACAACATTCACCACCACACATACATCCCACAAATAAATAATTAAATATTAGAAATATAAATCATTCAACCACAACACAAGGGATTATAGTGGTTCTACTTGTGTGTTCACCAAGCGTTAAACAACAACACCACAGAATGCTACTCCACTCCTAATATCCTCACACAGGGGGATATTAGCGTTCACTAACAAAATAGGTTTTCACAGTTCACCCAAAACCTTTACAATTGTGTCTTTGTCGTGGGCTTACACAATTAAAAAAACCCCTCTTCTGAGTTTTCCTGGCTCTCCTCAGATAACCAATATAACAAGATTTTTCTGGCAAATCTTGAAAGAAACCAAAACAGAAAGGAATTTATAATTAAATGTAAAATACCTAATTATCTCCTTCGTTGTAGTAGCCCGAGTAGAACCAAGTCAGAGTAAATGATTGAATGTCCAAGTTCAATGTCCAGTACTCAATTACAATGGTTCTAGTTCTAATAGATTTTAAATTAAACCAACTAGGGCTTGCCTTAATTGATTTTGATTCCAAAGAAAGGGAATAACAATTCCTCTTATCAAATTAGATTGGAATAGCAGAAACAAAATCAATTAAATAAAGCTAAAGAAAGATAATATAAAATAAGCACACTTAGCTTAGATGGAGCATAGAATTATCACTCAGAAGTTTGACGAAGATTAGCTTGAATAGATTGATCAATTCCTTGAATTCTTCTGAGATTCGTACTCTATTTATAGGTGAGCAGATCGCGTCTTTGACTGGTCTAGGGAGCTCTTCGACTAGTCGAAGAAGTAACAGATTTGAAAAAAATCGGGCGCGATAAGCTTTGACCGTTCTACGACTGGTCGTAGGTCACCTTCGACTGGTCGAAGGTCTCCTTCGACAGGTCGAAGATCCTGTAATTAATCGCTGGACTTTGAGTCGAAGATTTTTCGACTGGTCGTAGATGCAGTCGACACTGTTCCTTCGACTAGTCGAACAGATTCCTGGACTGGTCGAAGCCTAATAGAAAATATCTAAATTTTGTAACAAACTCACGACTGATCGAGGAATTTCTTGGACTCGTCGAAGCAAAGCTAGGACTAGTCGAAGAAAGCCTAGGACAAGTCCACGAACTGCCCAAACTCATGTGAGATATACACATGACTTATGTATCCAAAATGGCCTACTTCTAAGGTCAACCTTGGTCAAACAAACCCCAATCATGAAGTAAGGGCATTGAAACATTAGGAACAAGTGACCTTGAAGTTTAAGCCTTGAAGTCTTGATGTAGTTCAATCTTGAAATCTTGATGTAGCTCAACCTTGAAAGTGTCTTGAGTTCTTTACGAACTGCCTTGTACTCTTCTTGAAGTCTTGCATTCTTAAGTCATGTCTTGTGAGCAATACTTGCAGTCAAGGTTGATCTTTGAGTGAATCTTTATACTTGTGAGCTTTGCTTGTTATGAGCTTTGCTTGTTCATGAATGTTGATCTTTGAGAGAGCTTCACTTATGCAAGTTATATAACAGTGATTTTGGCACCATAAATTTGACAACCGACAGGGATATAAACTATAGTACTTACATAAACCTAAACCTAAACCTTAACCTAAACCTATAACCTATAACCTAAATCAAAACTTATAACCTAAACTAAAACCAAAACCTATAACCTAAACCCAAACCCATTCTCAAATCCCAAAACTTATAACCTAAATCAAAACCAAAACTATAACCTAAACCCGAACCCATTCTCAAATCCAAAATCCTATAACCTATAACCTAAACTAAAACCTATATCCTAAACTAAAACTAAAACCTAAAACCTAAACCCGAACCCATTCTCAAATCCCAAAACCTATTTCCTACATCAAAACCAAAACTTATAACCTAAACCCGAACACATTCTCAAATCCAAAAACCTATAACCTAAACCTAAACCTATAACCTATAACCAAAACCAAAACCAAAACCAAAACCTATAACCTAAACCCAAACCCATTCTCAAATCCCAAAACCTATAACCTAAACCTAAACCAAAACTAAAACCTATAACCTAAACTTGAACCCATTCTCAAATCCAAAAACCTATAACCTATAACCTAAACCAAAACCAAAACCTATAACCTAAACCCAAACCCAAACCCATTCTCACATCCCAAAACTTATAACCTAAACCTAAACCTTAACCTAATCCTATAACCTAAAATCAAATCCCTAAACCTTAGCCTATAACCTAACCTAAACCTATACTTATAACCTAAAACTATTCCCAAATCCCAAAACCTATAACATAAACCTAACCTTTCCCTAAACCTATAACCTAAACTCAATTCCCTAAAGCTAAACCTACACCTAATCCTAATGTCAACTCCCTAACCTAAACCTAAACCTAAACCTAAACTTGAAAACCCAAACTTAAACCCAATCCCGAACCTAAACCCAATTTCCTAAACCTATACCATAACCCATTCTCAATTCCCTAAAGTTATAACCTAAAACCTAAACCTAAACCTAAACCTAAATCTATAACCTTTCCCTAAACCTTTAACCTAAACCTAAATGTATTCTCAAATCCTTAAACCCAAACTTACACTTAATCCTAATCTCAACTTGAAAACCCAAACCTAAACACAATCCCGAACCTGAACCCGATTTCCTAAACCTAAACCTTAACCTATAATCAAGTTCCCAAAAGTTATAACCTATAACCTAAACATAAACCTTAACCTAAACCTAAACCTATAACCTTAACCTAAACCAAAACCTATAACCTAAACCTGAACCTATAACCTATAACTTAAACTTAATTATAACCTATAGCCTAACCTTAACCTAAACCTAAACCAAAACCTATAATCATATGGCGAGACCATTTCTTTTGTGTCAATTTCATTCTTCTTTGAGTTTTTTTTTTATTTTATTTTAATTCATTAAGAAAAAAATGGTTATACATGATGCACTTCTTTCACTTTGTCTTTCTTTTCCCCAATGGGCATTCTAATTTATGAATGACATGACTGTTTATAGGATGATGGAATATACGAAGCTGTTGAAATTTCATGGTGAAGTCGAGCACATTTCTCTAATGAAGACAAAGATTTGTATTTTCAGCATTATTGTAATTGTAATTGTAATTGATTGAATGAATTGAATTGTAATTGATTGTAATTGTAATTGATTGAATGAATTGGATTGTAATTTATTGTAATTGTAATTGATTGAATGAAGGATTGTAATTGATTGTAATTGAATGAATGAATGATTGTACAGGTGGTAATTGAATGAATAAATGATTATATATAATTTTTTAATGTACAAATTAGCTATGGATATTGACCGTAGCCACTAATCTGACAGGTGTAGCCTTTATTAAATTTGGCATATTGCTACGGACTTTTAGCTACAAATAATATCCGTAGCTATTTGAAGTTTTCGCTACAGATATAATTGTTACGGATTATATCCGTAGCTGTTGGAACCTATAGCTACGGATTAAATCCGTAGTCATAGGTTCCAGACCTATTGTTACGGCACCTACGACTATGGTCATGCTACGGACTAAATCCGTAGCCATAGCTCTATGGCTACGGATTTTATCCGTAGCCTTTGCCCATTTTTCTGGTAGTGTAAACCTAAACCTAAGCTTGAAAACCCAAACCTAAACTTGAAAACCTAAACCTAAACTTGAAAAATCCAAACCTACTCTTAAAAACCCAAACTTAAACGCAATCCCTAACCCGAACCCGATTTCCTAAACCTAAACCTTAACCTGTTCTCAATTCCCTAAAGCTATAACTTATAACCTTCACCTAAACCTTAACCTAAACCTATAACCTAAACCTAAACCTATACCTTAACCTAAACCAAAACCTATGACCTAAACCTTAGCCTATAACCTATAACCTATAACCTAACCTTAACCTTAACATAAACCTAAAACTTAAACCTTAACTTATAACCTAAACCTCAAACCTAAATGTATTCTCAAATCCTTAAACCTAAATGTTGAGGGTTAAATATTGCATATCAGACCCAGTTATTGTCTAGATTTACAAACATGATACTGTTTAATGCCGTATTTTATTCGTGTTTGTGATGCAGGGTGTATTTACGAGCTTGGACTGGAAAAAGGTGTTAAACACATGGATTTAATGCTCTAATGACACCAAGGGCAAGGGACAGACCCCAGGGGACCAAGATCGATGGATTTACATGGCAGAGATCAGAGAAAATCAAGAAACTGAAGCTCAAGTGGCCCGAAAACCATCCAGAATGCAAGATCACAGGGTTTCCACCATCCATTTGGTTCGAAACTACATACATGGCCTGAGAACTATAAATTAACCGTACATATCAAATTTCAGCCATTGGATCACCGTGGAAGTAGCTCAACGGACAAATCAGCCCATTGATCTGTGAATTGGGGCTCACTTGATCTTTAGATATGCTTCAAACTTAGGTTCGACCCCTTACATTATCTGAGGAAACGGATGGACGGAGAAGATTGCTCAGAACCATCACATGTGGACCCCATCTGAGATGGGTGTGCATAACCTAACTGTGCACTCGCAGTACACTAATCCATCAAAGATGGTCAGATAGCCTTTGATCGACGTAAAAAATGGAAATTTCCATTTTCGTTTCTTCTTTCGCCAGCGTTCTTACGAACGGATGCAGGTGGGCCACCATCACCTGATATTTTGATGATCCACACCATTCAATGAGTTCGGGTGGTCAAACCGACCACAGAAGGATCTACGGTCTGATTTTGAGCAAACAATGCATATACACGAGGTTCAAATGCCGATCGGACGGTGGAATGAAATTATCTGTGGACCACACCAAATTCAATCAAAAACCATCTGTTTCCAGCTAGTTTTTCTAGTAGAATGCAATGAAAGGTGTGGATTTCTCAACCGTCGACGTTTATGGACCCCACTAACCATCACAGCGTCAGTCCGCAGGCTCTGTTTCCGCGCGTCTAGGACCCGACTGATGTGGGCCATTGTGTGATCGCGGAGATGATCGGATCGACGATCCGATCCGTCCAGATGGAGCCTTGGTGGATTTTGACCGTCCCCAAGAAGTCAGATTGACGGATTTGGTCAGTCATTCGCACCACAGAAAGGTTGATCGCAAACTGTTTTGCGTAAGAGGTCTCGGCTGCGTACGTGTTCTGCAGTAGGCTGCGTAAAAGCCTTTCGTTTTCGCGGAAGAAAGGGAAATTTCTAAATACAGCCTCTCTACGCTCCAGGCCAACCTCCAGCTGCTATAAAGAAGAGGAGAAAAGAAAGAAAAAGGGCTATCCACGGCTAAGAGCTGTAGCTTGATGGGAGACTCTTTGCTTGTACTTTTTATTTACACTGAACTAAGTTTGATTTTAGTTGATTATTAATGGAATGTTCTTAGTTTTTAATGGTCTGTTGTGACTAAAATTACAATGGGTCTGCGAAGGCTTTGAGTATTTCTTTTGTTTTGTTATATTTATGACGTCAGGAAGCCTTGTTGTTCACCATCGTCTCCTGGGCATGGTTAGATGTCAGTACCCTTCCTAACCTTCATACATGTGATTGGTTGGTAATTAGTTTAATTCTGTTATTTGCTTTGTCTCCTGGGCATGGTTTGGTGATGGAATCCATTCTAATTCATATACCTTTCATCTCTTGAAACTACATCAAGTAAGTTCAGTTTAATATCCATGAAGCAGGCATAAGATCTCCCTGATCTCTACAAGTGGATCCTCTGAATCCCTAGTTTTCTTTCCCTGAATTCTTTAAGTTTAGATTAATATTTCACCATTATTCCTCAAATCACACTCATTTTAGATTTCATCTCATTCTAGTTCTAGTTCTAGTTGGTTTCAGAATACGTACGAGTTTCAGTCCCTGTGGATTCGACCTCGGTCTTACCGAGTTTATTACTACATCACAACCCTATACTTGGGGAGTGAACACTAAACCTATACCTAATCCTAATGTCAACTCCCTAACCTAAACCTAAACCTAAACTTGAAAACCCAAACCTAAACCCGATCCCAAACTCGAACCCGAACCCGATTTCCTAAACTTAAACCTCAACCTATTCTCAATTCCCTAAAGCTATAACTTATAACCTAAACCTAAAACCTAAACCTAGACCTAAAACCTAAATGTATTCTCAAATCTCTAAACCTAAACCTACACCTAATCCTAATCTCAACTCCCTAACTAAACCTAAACCTAAGCTTAAAACCCAAACCTAAACCTAAACTTGAAAAATCCAAACCTACTCTTGAAAACCCAAACCTAAACTTGAAAACTCAAACTTAAACCCAATCCCGAACCCAAACCCAATTTCCCAAACCTAAACCTTAACCTATTCTAAATTCCTAAAGCTATAACTTATAACCTAAACCTATAACCTAAACCTAAACCTTAACCTATTCTAAATTCGCTAAAGCTATAACTTATAACCTAAACCTAAACCTATTCTCAAATCTCAAAACCTAAACCTTAACCTATAACCTACACTTATAACCTACACTTAAACCCTAAACCTAAACCTATAACCTTAACCTAAACATAAAACCTAAACCTAAACATAAAACATAAATGTATTCTCAATTCCCTACTATAAATGTATTCTCAATTCCCTACTATAACCAATCTCAAACCCGAACCCGATTTCCTAAACCTATACCTTAATGTATTCTCAAATCCCTAAACCTAAACCTACACCTAATCATAATCTCAATTCTGTAACGTAAACCTAAACCCAAACTTGAAAACCCAAACCTAAACCTGATCCAGAACCCGTACTCGATTTCCTAAACCTAAACTTATAAACTTAACCTAAACCTATTCTCAAATCCCAAAACCTATAACTTAAACCTAAACCTAAACCTTAACCTATAACCTAAACTATAACCTAAACCTAAACCTATAACCTAAACTCAATTCCCTAAACCTTAACCTATAAGCTAACCTAAACCTATACTTATAACCTAAACCAAGACCTATAACCTACAACATTAACATAAACTTATAACCTAAACCTATAACCTACAACATTAACAGAAACTTATAACCTACAACATTATCTAAACCTATTCTTAAATCCCAAAACCTACTTGTATAATATTTTAGTATAGATTAAAGTTTACAGTTTTATTATAGATTAAAGTATACAGTTTTATTATATTCTGCTTGTATTATATTGTAATGGTCTAATCATATTTTAATAATCTCTCTAAGCATAAGCACAATTGCATTGTACCATCAACACTACTTGTATAATGTTTTAGTATATTCTACTAGTATTGATATTTGTTTAAATTTATAAGTTCGTAGCTTGCACATATTCAGTGATGGCACCAGGTGGGAGACCACGTTGTTCGCGCACTGCATCTACCCCTTCTACCCGTGATGCAACGGAGATAGCATCGCTGTCACATGCTGCATCGCAGGTGTCTAATCCCTTAGTTGCGTATACACCAAGCACTACATGTAAGTCTATACATATATTTCTTGTAATGACTTCTGTTTATGTTTAGACTAACATATTTCTTTTGCAACAGCATCGTTGACCAACCGACGAGGACGTGGACCTACGTGTGGGTTACTTTTAGACCAACTTATGCGTGAGGGTAGGATGGCGGTAGAGTTTCCACAGGACTGCATTAGACCTATTGGGAACAATGTCAGTTTGTTTACATCGAAGGTTGATGTCTTATACCGATCTTTAATCCCCCCCACCCCCCGTTGGGCAGACGTGACAGATGATGTGAGACAGCTCATCCGTCAGCGCCTTCAGATAAATTTTAGCAAATTGAAATTTATTTTATAAAAATTTATTTACGGTTAAGTTATTTTATTAATAAGTTTATTGTCTTAATCTATTATTTACAAAACTACAGGATAAATTTGACTTTAATTTGAGTGTTCCGCACATCTCCTGTACCGTCGACGACATGGTGAAGGAACAGTTCAAAGAGTACCGCGGTGACTTACACAACCAGTACAAGCAGTACGTGAGCCACGAGGAGGCCATACAGTCCGCACCGCCACACTTGACCCATGACGACTGGTGGATATTTTGCGATAGATTTTCGTCTAATTCTTTTTAGGTAATATTTACATATTTACGATATCTTAAGGTAACAATTAAATTCACAATTAATAATAATGTATTATGAATAATGTGTTAAGAAGAAGAGCAAAATAAATTCTGACAACAAGGGAAAGTTAGAAGTGAACCACGTGGCTGGTTCAAAGTCATTTGTACGACTTCGTCACGACATGATGAGAAATTACCGGTAATTAATAAGTTGATATATTCTTTCCATGCATTTATATTAACTCAATTATCCTTTCGATTGTACAGCGAGATTCCGCCACTGGCTAGGAGCTCGGACCAGTAGATCTCTACAGAGGGACTCACTGTCGGCAGGCGACGAGATCTTGGGTACATCTTAGAGCTAGCGAGAATTAAGTAAAAATTCTTACATTGTAAAATTTAATTGCATTGAATTATAATAATGTCATTTATCATGAAAATTTATATGTTTTCATTACAGGCGACGATGGAGACCTTACGCAGTCAGCCCACTCCCGATGGTACTCAGCGGAGTGAGCCAGAGGTCCTGAGTCAGGTACTTGGCACCCGTTCTGGATATGTGCATGGGCTTGGCCATAGTTCCAAGCTCATGGCACCCGCTACAGCTGCCTCTAGCCGATCCATCGTCGTTGGCGACAGCGCCGTACGCCGAGCTGATATCGCAAAGAGAGAGGTTAAGCAGTTACGGGTCATCGTCCATGACATCAAAGAGTAGCTGGAGAGGCAGAGTGAGCAACTGGAGAGGCATAAGGAGGAGCAGAAGACATGTTGAGGGTCAAATATTACATATCAGACCCCAGTTATTGCCTGGAATTACGAACATGGTACTGTTTAATGCCGTATTTTATTTGTGTTTGTGGTGCAAGGTATATTTACGAGCTGAATTGAAATAAGATGCTAAAAGCAGGGAATTAACGCTCTGAAGCCACCAAGGCAAGGGAAAGACCCCAGGGGACCAAGATCGCCGGATTTACACGCCAGAGATCTAAGAAAATCAAGAAACTGAAGCTCATGTGGCTTAAAAAGGGTCCAGAATACGAAATTATAGGGTTTCCACCATCCCTTCAACTTGAAACTTTATATATAGACTGAGGACCATAAATTAACCATACACGTCAAATTTTAACCATTGGATCCTTATGGAAGTGGCCCGACGGATAGATCAACCCCTTAAATCCTTAAGTGAGGCCCACCTGATCTCTGAATACGCTTCAATTTTGGACTCAATGCCTTAAATGATGTGACAAAACGGATGGAAAGATCAGATTTCTCAAGAACATCATTTTGGACCTCACACATATACTGCATGTACATAAGCTACACGTGCACTAGCCGTGCACCATTACAGCCAAAGTCGGTCAGCACACGCTGACCGACTTCTTCTTCCAAATTAAAAAAAACACAACAGCATCTTAACGTTCTTGGGCCGGTTGATCTCAGTGGGCTCCACCCATCACCCACATGCACGATCCAAACCATTCATTGTGTCCAGGGGGTGACCAAGCCCCTAACCATGCTGACATTTTTGCATCGTACATGTGATCACGTGATTTCCACCGTCAAACGCAGGATGGATGGCAGAATAGAAAAATATGTGGGCCACACCGAATCCAATAAAAAACCGTCCATTCCTGATTATTTTTTTATTAGTAATTCAATGGACGGGCTGGATTTCGCTTATGGTTTCAGTCTTAGGCTCACCGATTACCGCACAAACCTCCTGTGTTCGCACGCTTTCCGCCAGCGAATGAACAGGGGATCTCAGTGAGCCACCATCACGGTCTGTCCATCGAATCTAAACCGTTCATCTAAATTGTAGCAAAAAACCGTCCGCAGGGACGTCTTCCTTTCACAAAAATGCACTTATGTGCGAAGACCAAGTTCAACGTAAGAAGGACTTGCGTAACAAAGATTCCTCTGCACCGCCTCTGGCTTGCGAACATGGAGTCAGTTTTCCTTACAACCGACCTCTCCCTTGCTGGCTATAAAGTAGAAGAAAAGACAAGAGTGACGGACGGCTGGGACGTGGAGCACCAAGGCGAGGCAAGAGAAGCTTAGAGTTTTTCTTTTTATTTTTATTATTTGTTTTATGATTTTTAGGAGATCTATCCCACTTATGCTGGGTTAAACCTCTTAGCTAGGGCTAAGAGGTGAAGCTTGTAGCGTGATGGGAGGATTCTTCAGTCTAGATTATGTTTGTTGAACTGAATTTGATTTTAGTTTGATTATTAAAGGAATATTTTTAGTTTTAATGGTTTGTTGTGACTAAAATTACAATGGGTCTGCGATAGCTTTGAGCATGTTCTCTCCTTTTTTATATTTATGACATCAGGAAGCCCTATTGTTCACCATCGTCTCCTAGGCATGGTCGGATGACGGTACCCTTCCTAACCTTCATAGCATGTTGACTGGTTGGTAATTAGTTTAATTCTGTTGTTCACCATTGTTTCCTGGGCATGGTTTGGTGATGGAATCCATTCTAATTCATATACCTTTCAACTCTTGAAAACTAGATCAACGTAAGTTTAGTTTGATTTCCATGGTTACACTATTCAACTGGATGAAGATAGACTCTAAGTCCAGTTGAGTTCTTGAAGCAGGCATAAGATCTCCCTGATCTCTACAAGTGGATCCTCTGAATCCCTAGTTTCTTTCTTTTGAATTCTCTAAATTTTAGATAAATATTTCACCATTATTCCTTAAATTACAATCGATTTAGATTTCATCTTAGTCTAATTCTAGTTCTACTTAGTTTCAGATAACGTACAGGTATCAGTCCCTTGAGATTCGACCTCGGTCTTACCGGGTTTATTACTACATCAGAACCCTGCACTTGGGGTGTGAACCCGACGTAGAGGGAAGAGCATGAGAAGAGGATGGAGGAGCTGGCGAGGCAGAGGGAGGAGCAGGAGAGGAGGATGGAGGAGCTGGCAAGGCAGAGGGAGGAGCAGGAGAGGAGGATGGAGGAGCTAACGAGGGAGAGGGAGGAGCAGGAGAGGAGGAGGATGGAGGAGCAGACGAGGCAGAGGGAGGAGAAGGAGAGGAGGATGGAGGAGATGTGGGTGAAGCATGAGCGACGGATGACGGAGATGTTTCAAGCTCTCGTTGTACGCTTACCCACCGATGCCCCACCACCTCCGCCTTCATCTTTGTGATTTTTTGTATTGTTATTTATAATGTTAAACTTATATATATTTATGCGTGAATGAATGTGATGTGGATATGATTGTTTGTGTTTAGATGAATGTAGTTTATGTTTGAATGGATTTATTAGTTTGGGTTTAGATGGATGTGAATGTAGAAATATATTAACAGGTGTATATCATGAAGAATATGATGAAATTTATTGTAACAGGTGTATATCAGGAATTTTGTGCTGGATATTGAAAAAAAAAAAAAACGAGATTTTTACCTACAAAAATTTTCGTAGGTAAAAGTTTTGTAAATATTTTTACCTACAAAAATTTTCGTAGGTAAAAGTTTCTGACTTATTTTTTACTGACAAATATTTTCATCGGTAAATGTTTTTGGCTTATTTTTACCTACGAAACGTTTCGTCAGTAAAAGTTTTTTGGTTATTTTTACCGACGAAATCGTTCATCGGTAAATGTTTTGTAATTATTTTTACCTACGACAATTTTCGTCGGTAAAAGTTTTTTTGCTTATTTTTACCGATGAATATGTTCGTTGGTAAAAGGTTTCTAATTATTTTTACCTACGAATGTTTTCGTCGGTAAACATTTTTTGTTGATTTTTTACTGACAAAAATTTTCGTTAGTAAAAGTTTTGTAATTATTTTTAGCTATAAAAAAAACCGTCGATAAAATTTTTAAATTTTTTTTTTTACCAACGAAAAGATTCGTTGGTAAAAGTATTTACCTTTGCCGACGAAAATTTTTTTTGTCGGTAAATACCTTTGCCGTCAGACTTTTACCAACGAAAATTTTCGTCGGTAAGACTATTTACCTACGAAAAAATAGCTTTTACCGACGAAAATTTTCGTCGGTAAAAGTGGGTTTTTTTGTAGTTTGATGGGTGGTAAACATTAAATGTGGGACCACATGAAGGAAGGATGACATTAAAGGTGGGCCCACACGATGAATGACCCATATTGAAGGTTGGGCTCCACATGATGGACGATCCACAACAAAGGTGGGACCTATATGATGGATGGTGGACATCAAAGGTGGGCCCCACATGATGGACGATCCACAACAAAGGCGGGACCTATATGATGGTTGGTGGACATTGAATGTGGGACCACATGAAGGAAGGTTGACATTAAAGGTGGGCCCACACAATGAATGACCCATATTGAAGGTTGGGCTCCACATGATGGACGATCCACAACAAAGGTGGGACATATGATGGTTGGTGGACATCAAAGGTGGGCCCCACATGGACTATCCACATCAAGTGGGCCCCACATGATAGGTGGTCCACAACAAGGTGGGACCCACATGATGGATGGTGGACACAAAAGGTGGGCTCCTCATGATGAATGAGGTGGGCCCATGTAATGAATGGTTCACATCAAAGATGGGCCCTCAATGGTAGATGGCCCGCATCAAAGTGTGGCCCAGCATGACAGAACATGCACATTAAGTTGGTCCCATTTGATGGGCAGTCCACATCAAAGGTGGGACCCACATGATGGATGATGGTCATTGAAGGTGACATCACATGATGTTCGATTGACATCAAAGGTGGACCTACATGATGAATGACCCATATCGAGGGCCCCCATAATAAATTTTCGACACCAAGGTGGGCCCACATAATGGACAGAGTGGGCTTTACATGATGCTGCCCGGCCGCATCAAATGGATAGTCCACATCTAAGGTCTCGCATAATGGATGACCCATATCCAAAGTGGGCCACATGATGGATAATCCACATAAAAGGTGTGCCCCACATGATAGACAATCCACTTCAAAGGTAGGGCCCACACTATGGACATATCAAATGTAGACTCCACGTGATAGGTGATGGGTAATGGACATCAAGGGGCCCCACATAAAGGACAATTAGCATTGATGGTCGGCCCCACATGATGGATGACCTACTTTAAGTTGGGCCCTTAATGATGAATGGTCCACATCCAAGATGTACGAGCCTCTTACAATGGATGACCCACTTTGAAGGTTTGGCTCACACAATGGATGGTCCACATCAAAGGTGGGCTCCATATGATGGTTGATCCACATCTAATGCACGACATAATGGATAGATCCAATGTTTTAAAACATGAAGATTGTAGTCATCTATTCGCATCCATTCTTTTGTCATTCCGGGCTTGGTTCATCTACGGCGAGATCCACCAAAATAACCATTTGAATTGCACTTATAATAGAATTGTTGTAATCTTTAAAAATGACATCAACTACCCTTTAAAAAAAAACTCTTATTTAAAAGTTTTATCAATCGATGCTTATTTCAAATAAAAGCATTTTTATATTTGAAATTTTAATTTTACTAAATGAGCTTATTTAAAATAAAAACTAGAATAAAATGTGCTTACCTGAGAGTAGTTTTTATTGAATTAGAGTAGAGTTGCCAAATGAGACCTAAGTGTCCTCTATGCCTGAGGTAGATGCTTTTTTAAAGAAACCTTTCACAAGATAAGTGCCAAGGAAAACTTTTAGGCAGTAAGGTTCCGTTGGATGCATTTGAGCTCGTTTTAGGGAGTGATAAACTGTATGTCAACAAGAAGCATACAGGGAATGTATTTGGCTATTTTCTTTTGTAGTTCTATTTTGCTTGCATTGACTGTGTACAGTGTTTTTCCACAACATTTCTCTTTCCTTTCCGCCCCCATTGATAAATATTGTCAAATTTTCGATTATCTCGTGGTAAAAATTTTGATCAAACAATACTATTAGGAGAATTTTAAAATCTGAAAAGTTTTTAGTTTCTTGCATTTTTATCGTGTTTTAACGTTTTTTTTTTTTTTTTTTTAAAAAAAACGTTTAAAAGTAAATAATACATTTTATGAATATAGATTTATATTTGAAAATTATTTATTATAATAGATATATTTTATTACCTTATTCTGAGCCCCATCTTCCTGGGAATATCATGAGAGATACGTCTCCCAAGAAGTTCCCGTACCCACAAGGAGACCCGGCACTTTGTGACTCTCTTCATGCGCAATGCAAGTGTTGTACCCACCACGTATAAGAAAACACTCCTTCGTATCTACTAAGCCAAGAGAAAGATTTCACATACAAGCATTGCCGGATGCCATTTTTCTTATATTTACTTCATGGAATGTTCCTTCTCTTTTATATTTGAGAAAATCTACCATCTCTATCCACTAGAGAACTACATCTCATCTTTCCGTACTTTCCCTTATTTTGCCTCTTATAAAACCCTCACAGCCACACACGCAACCCTCGCATTGCGGGCCCGGCTCGTCATTCTGGGCAAATGTCACCCACTTCATTCATCCGACAAGTCTGACCAACCAGTCCCATCATAAAGCAGGACTAAAAAATCAAGGGAATGGGTCCATTTTCTTGATTTATAAGAAATACGTTCATGTCTCTTTGATCCCAACCATTGATATGATGGGTGCCTTCTAATCTTTAAGAAGATAGGACATGGTTTCTTGTTGTGCGGCGCAGGTTACTAGTTTATTTGAATGGCTTGTGATTATTTTTTTTCTCTATTCCCATTTACGCAAACTAGAAGGCATTGGAACTGAGAGTATGGAACGATCAAAATACGTACCCTTTTTGTCTATTAAATGGTACCATGAAATGATCTAAACACCCTTTTGTCTATTTTTCTTTTGCAAAGTGAAGTCGTTTATTAGGTGGCTCACATGGTGTCGTATAACCACCTAGCATGTGCATCACGCACGAAGATCATCTTGCCGAAAAATCAGGAAATCTAGTCAACAAGTTGGCAACATGCGGCCATTTTCAGGTTGCGTACATTGCTTTCTATGTTATGGCCCCACCATTGGATCGGCCGAACTCTTTACGCAACAACTCATCAATGTCGCGGACACGCACCAAGTGCGCCCCACAGTGCTGGTATCCACTGCTTTTTATATTAAAAAGGATTTTTACAACAAAATTTCCTAAGAACTTATATTTTACCAAATAATGCCAGGGTGATTTGATAACACAGGGTGTCCCGCTGTATTTTTGAGGTGAAACTATTCTCTACATGTGCATGAGATATTAGGCATTGAATTCTCTTAATGGATGCAGAAACAACCTTGAAATGAATCAAATACACAATAGAGATCGAAAAAGAATAAGCAACCATGGAGAATACAGAGATTTTTACGTAGAAAAGCCTTATGGAATTAAAGAAAAACTACAGCACAAGAAGACGATCGATTCATTATGAACAATCAATTACAAGAGGTGAAACAACTTACAAAATAGCTTTTCACTTTACAAACCCTAAAAATCATATAGGCTCTTCTCACTCTATCTTAATCGAGCTTAGAGACATACTTACATACTCCCATACAAGATTAGAAACAAAATTGGCACTTTCTTAAAAAAAAAAAAAAATTATGTATTTCATCGGTCACACCTTCGGTCAACCGAGATATCAATAGTCTATTGATCAACTAAAACAGACCTTGGTTGACTGGGAATATCACAGCGTGCTTCGGTTGACCCAGCTACACTACACTAGATTAAAGGCACCCAATCAACAATCTCTACTGTGACTTTAATCCTGCTAGTTCCACTACTCGAAGTTGCTAAAATCATCTCTAATCATCTTTAAATATCGTCATCATTGCTTCTTGTGCACACTTCATCTTTATTTCTTTTTTGTCAAGCACAAAGAAATTGAGTAAAACTTAAACTTTTCTATATGAACAACCTTCGTAAGCATGTCCATCAAATTCTAGATAGTGTAAATCTTCTTAAGAGTAACACATTCCTCTAGCATATGCCGAATAAAGTGACGACAAACATTAATGTGTTTAGTCCGAGAATGGTATACTAAGTTCTTTGTCAAATCGATAGCGATCTCATAGTCATAATTCACAAGCACGGCTTATTACTAAAGCCCCAACTCATTTAATATCCATTTCAACTAAACAATTTCTTTAAATGCTTCCATCATTGCCATATATTCAGCTTCGACTGTGGCTAATGCAACCATAGGCTAGAGTTTCGACATTCAACTGGTAGTTCCACTCGCTAACACAAATGAGTCGACCTTTTATTGTCCACAATCCCTGCATAATTCGCATCCACATAGCGTATAAGTTTCTCTTCAAAATTTTTAAATGTCAAAACGTAGTCCGTCATACCTCATATATAATGAAGTAACCATTTCATTGTCTCTAAAAATTAATTGCCAGGGTTTGATATCTATTTTCTCATAACACCCACCGCATGTGAAATATCCAACGTAGTACAGACCATGGTATATATATAAGAATGCTAACTATACTCAAGTAGGGCACATGAGACATATACTATTTTTTTTCATCTAACGTAGGACATTGTTCCGAAGAAAGTCGAAAGTAAGCAGTGTGGGGTGTACTAACCGGTTTAGCCTTTTTCAGTCCGAACTTAACCCAAGACCTCAATATTCTCCTCATAAGATAATCATAGCATGCTCTTTTCTCTATCTCTTTGTATATCGATGCTGAAAATCCTTTTTGGTAATCCCTAAATCTTCAACCTCCTTCTGATCATAATCCTTCACAACTAACTAGCCTTGTATTTATCCAATTGTTTTAAAATATGCTTACACCCGATCACTTTCAACTCAATGAGTAGTTTCATTTGCCCCGACGTTTCATTCTTGTATGGAGAGTCGATTTCATCATGTATCATTGTCATCCAATTCTCATTATCCTGGTCTTCAAATGCTTCCTAAAAAGTAGATGAATCCCCATCATCCATAATGAGAGTAAACACAACATTTAAGTCATCCATCTATCTCAACGGTACCTTGTGATCCCTCGATGGATTTCTCCTGATAGGCGGTGCAACCACTTCTTCATGTACCTCTATTTGCAGATCAACTTCTTCTAGCATTTCACTTTTGTCTGTTTTAACATCAATCCCTAATTTTTTTCGTTTCCTTGTGCCCATCCTTTCAAAACAATAAACCTTCATTAAACTTGACGTCCCGCCTAAATATGATTTTCCATATAACTCAATCATACAATTTGTATCATTTCACCCCATCATTAAACTTGACGTCCCGCCTAAATATGATTTTCCATAAAACCCAATCATACAATTTGTATCATTTCACCCCATCACTATAGCTGACAAAAGTACACTTCTTTGCCCTTTGGTCTAACTCATCACTCTTAACTAATGGTACATGAGAGTAAGCATCACAAAGTAATGAACTTCCCGACTACTCCATACTTCTTCTCAAATTTTGTAATCAATAAGTGTAGACGGAGATAGATTCACTAAGTAGCAAGTCGCATTGATGACTTTAGCCCATAGCCCCTTGCCCAACTCAACATTGCTCAACTTATTTCAAGTCCTTTACGAAAGAATTTGATTCATACATTTAGCCACACAATTCTTCTCTAGTGTATACTTCATTATGTTGTGCCTCACTATCCCTCATTCTTACAAAATTAATTAAACTCCGTAAAAGTAAATACTATATTGTTATCTATCCTCAGAATTTTCACCTTCCACATTATCTATTTTTCAATAATTGCTTTCCACATCTTAAAAGTTGTGAAAACATCTGATTTATGTTTTATGAAATAAACACACACCTTCCTAGGGAAGTCATCAATGAATGTGATAAAGAATAGTGATGCTCATCCAAAAACAACATATTCAAGTTGGCATTTACTAACATATTTTTCAATTTTAAATGATAACCTTGATTGTTTCCCATATATGTAATATTCATATATATCTAAATCAAAACTTTTTAAATGACAAATTAACTGACGATCAAGAAATACTTTATACCGCGCTCGCTCATATGGCCTAGGCGCACATGCCAAAAATGTTCTGTTGCGGATTCCACTATAGATGTTGTAACTCCACCTGATATAGTATTCTTGATTAACCTGTAAAGATTTTCACTCTTTACCCCTTTTGAAACCTTCAGGACACCTTTATAATTGGTAAACTTGTACCCGAGTGCATGTAAACTACTAAATATATCAATTTCTTCTTCAAATCCAGATCATCCCTCACATCAGTCAGATTATGCCACACTCTGTCAAACATCCTGATGCGAACCGAACCAATTTCAATAATCTCACAGGCATAATTATTGCCCATAAGAACTAGGCCACCATCATACTCGCTATTTGTGGTGAACCAACTCTAATGAGGACACGTGGAACGATGCCTCGTATCCAAAATCCACTCCTGATAAAAGCAACTGGTCTTGGACACTGATAACATATCACCACCACCCGATCCTTCACCTGATTCCATTGAATTAGCTTCATTTGGTGAATCAGCTAATTTATCCTCCTTCTATGCTTTGGGATATTAACAATCTTTCTTCATATGTCCCATCCTGCCACAGTTCCAACACTTCAACTTGACTTTGCCCTTCGGTTTGAATATAGATCGCGACTTTCCCTTCTCTCACTCAAATTATCTTCCCCAAGCAAACAATGCATTTGTAGAAGTACCTTCGCCTCTGATATTCCTTCTCAACTAATTCAACTGAAGGGATGAGAAAACGGTATCAACATCAAGGTATCCCTCCCATAACATAGAGTATCAACCAGATACTCTTAAGACTCCGAGAAAGATGTCAAAAAAATTAGGGCTTTATTTTCTTCATTGATCTTCACCTACACATTTATCAACTTGCAAACCAATTTATTAAAGATGTTGATGTGCTCAAAGAAATCCAACCATCTGCTATCTTCGAAGTTTAGAACTGTCTCTTGAAATATAGACGATATGTGAGCGACTTCGTCATGTAAATGATTTCCATCTTCGACCTTAATCATACAGTAGTCATCTCATAGATAACATTATAAAGGACTTCATCAGCCAAGCACACTTGAATTGTGTTAATCACCCTATGATCAGGTTTGTCCCAATTCTCTTTCTTCATAGTTTTTGAACAATTTGCTTTCCCAAGGAGTGCATGCTGCAGCCCTAGCTAAATTAGGAGGGCTTTCATCTTCATGTTCCATAGTTCTAATTTATTTTTACCTATGAATTTTTTCCTCTAACTTCACATCAATCCCCTCGATGCCATGTTTCCATATTCAATTCGATAACTCAACTTATGCTCTTATACAAGTTGTTGGGCATTGAAACCCCTTTATGGGTGCGAAAGCAACCTTAGAACTAATTAAACACAAAATATAGAATGAAAAGGAATAAGCAACTGTAGAGAACACGGAGATTTTTACATGAAAAATCCTTACAGAAAAAACCACGACATAAAGCGACTATCAATCCACTATTAACAATGAATTACAAGAAATGGGACAGCTTACATAATAGAAAACCCTACATTTTTCCTTTGTAAAACCCTAAAAATCGTGTAGCCTCTCCTCTTTTTACCTTAATCGAGCTTAGAGGGGTAATTATATACGTACAAATAATATTAGAAACCAAATCCACACTTTATATATATATATATATATACACACACACACACACACACACACACACACACACCTTCGGTCAACCAAGATATCAATAGAGTCTGTCAGCCAACTGAAATAGACCTTGGTCAACCGGAAACATCTCAGTCTATTTCAGTTGACCCAACTGCACTACACCATATTAAAGGTACTTGATCAACACACAATTACCCATAATCACATACATTAGGTAATGCTGGGCAGTGATGTCGAACCCATGCATGTAGGTCTACAGGAGTGGGTGATTGGAAATTACCTTTGGTGCTTTTTAATCCATGAGAATACAAAAATGCACTCATTTAATTTTATTTCCTTTAAAAAAGAAGTGGAAGTTTGGATCTATATCCCCACATGCTACGTGTATGACATCCGCCCTGCCCAATGCATGCACCCCACAACGGTGATAACATGAACAGAACAACAAGCAAATTAAATCATCAGATGGGTTACATTTGAAATGGGATATTTTCAATGGTGTGTATTATTTTTTATGGATTGTCCCACCTATGATTGGAATACTTTTAGTTCATCTTATAATAATGTTGGTGTGCATCTGGTGGACGGGTTGAATATGAGACACACACGTCGTCGGCCCACAATCTAGATTCTATGCTTTATTGTAAAGAAAAAATAAAATAGGACAATGCTGCCTGATAATTTCTCCCATGGAAAAGATCGCAAGATATGCATTTTTAGTCACTTCACTCCATCAAGTGAACATGTGACTCAAGGCCTTCGTGCTGCCATGCTCTCCCAGTCGTAGCCTCCACATGACTCGAGATGTGCGATGTAGAGCGGGTCACAGACACTTTCATGTCTAATATGAACCAGAGAAGGCCTAATTGGAGGCAGAAGTCATCTAGACGGTTAGAACCTTAAAATAGGAATATCTCGCAAACCGGAATGAGTTAATCGGCATACCATATATGATTTTAGGGTAAGACGAGCTACTTCAGCCAACCAACCCAGCTATTCCGGGTTGGCCATGCTAAATTTGTGAGATTCCATCAGATCGACGATCAAATTCCATGTTTATTTTCATTTTTACTATTTTTAGTAAGTTTTGATTTGATTGTAACTCTTCATCCGTTGGGCTTTAGGAGTTGCATCCAAAATGAGAAGTGTTTATAAAAATTAGGAGAAAAATATGGTTAAGCCACATAGGTTACTTACTATAAATAGTAAATTTACTATTTACTATTTATAGTAAGTTATGAATTTTAGGGAGTTTTATTTGTAGTTTAATTCTGAAGCTTCTTCCAAGGCTTGGTATCCCTATTTAAAGGGTTGTAGACTCGTTTATTTCATCTATCAATCAAGTTACAAATTTTATAGAATTTATTTTCTATTTTCCTTGCTTTTTCCCTCATAGTTGGAGATGTCTCTGTGAGAAGTCCAGAGAAGCTCCGTAGATTCGAAGTAGTTATCCTTAAGGAAGACGGTGATCGACCTCATCACATTCATCTCTACATCAATTAGTATTAGAGTGAGGATGCCCCTTGGACCGATGGTAAATAATGAAGGTATGAACCAAAATCATGTGAATGATGATCCATGGATTCATTATCTTTCGAAAAGAATGGAAACATTCCACTGGGAGAGTCAGTTGACCATGCAAGGGTTGCGCAACCCTCAACCATCTTGTGGATGCGCTAATTCCGCCCGAGCCCAAGACAATGCTCAACCGTCCATAGTTGTTGTACGACACAACCCTGATTTTCGTACAGCCCTACTAGTGGTGAATCATAGGGCTACACCAAATAATTCAAGCTCTAGTGATGAGGACCTTGATGAAGGCTTTGTCCTATGACCAATCCATGGAGGCGATCATCTAGATCATGCTGGAAGAGACTATCGAGGTAAGGTCAAACTTCCTAGTTTTAACAGTTTATTATGCATAAAATATTTTCTCGACTGGATAGCCAAAGTAGAAAGATATTTTGATTATATGGATGTGTTAAAGCATAAAAAGGCGAAATTATTAGCGTTCAAATTAGAATTCAGTGCTTCTGCATGGTGGGAGCAATTACAGCTCTTACGTACCCAACAGAATAAGGTGTTCATCTCATCATGGCCACGGATGAGACGTCTTCTTTGATCATGATTCTTCCCTAGTGATTACGAGCAAGTATTGTTCCAGCAATACTAAAATTGCCAACAGGGGAATCGAACTGTCACAGATTACACCGAAGAATTTCAGCAGTTAGCAACGCAGAATGACCTATTAGAAACTGAATCACAGAAAGTAGCATGATTCATGGGTAGATTATGATCGATGATTCAAGACTTAGTTCAGATGCACCCTATCGGGACCGTGGAAGAAGTTGTTCAGTTGGCAGGTAGGATAGTGTAACACCCTGGTTCTTGAAACCCGAGGATAGTCGCTCCTCATTGAGAACCCGAGCATTACACTATGAGGTGGACTAACATACATCTAAATAACGAAAAATTTTATAACATGGAGTAAGGCAACATTGGATAAACTAAAGATACCAAGAGTAACAACAAGAAAGCTTAAGAAAAGTAAATGAAAGCAACATGGAATCCCTCAGCAGGGGAATTGTTATTACAGCTCAAACAAAACTTAAAGTCTAAGATACAAAAGTAAGTAAAATCCTAAATTATCAATTGAGCTCCAACGGCTCAACTATATTCACATAGAACTCTTCCTTATCAAACTCCACCTCAGTCATCCCTGAAAACCCATCGTAGAGGTCTCCACCTATCCTCATTCTTGCATCTATTTGGTGCAACCGTACGATTGGGTGAGTGAAAAGTCAGTGGGAATTTTCTACAAGGATTCATGCATACTATGTTATTCCAAGACAGTTTAAATCAACATATTCAAAGTACAATGAGACAAATCATGAAATTACAGATGAATGTATGGGTGTATGAATGTATGTACAAGTCACAGATCTGGGGATGCACATCCAGTTGTCAAAATAAAGGGTCGCCCAAGGCGAACTAGTTACCTGGAAAAATACTCATAGGTACGCCCAAGGAGAACTAGCCGCCTGGAAAAGACCATGCAGACCACCCACGGTAAATTATCTACCTGAAAAAAGTCATGTAAGTGAGTGCACCTAAAGATATCTCCTGAAAAAATACACGGGGTATGCCCGAGGAGTATCTAATCCCAGAAAAGTCTCATGAAAAGAAAGAGCACCCAAAGTGACCCAAATGCATAAGTTCTGTGAATTAAACTAAAGTATTAGAACTTTCAGTAAATCGAACAAAATGTGGCTTACATTGAGCACCCAAAAAATCTCATATGTCATGTGTGAATGTCATGCGCCATGATACTCATGCATACTCCATATGATTAACAAGGTTGCTTTCATAGATTATGTCAAAGATCACAATATATTAAACATCTAAGCATGATTTCAATCATAGATTCGTTTACATTCTTCTAAGTCCAAATGAGGGCCCATAAACATGACATTTCAAACATACTAAATTAGTGATGGATTCATTCTACTACATAAGAAAGATAATGTACCACACCTAACATTCGTTGTACAACTTGTGAGATAAAAGGAATGGAAGCATCAGGGTTCTTTTCTACTATGTCCAAAATGGGGAAAATACTAGGATAGCATAGAGAAGGCAAGACTAATTCCCAATCACATAATTATGAATTGTAGGACTTGAATAGTAAAAGTTAATACAATATCCCATGTTTATCAATTCCAAATGGAAATCCAAAGAACTAAGTTACCATTTGTAACATTCTAATACTATATTAGATTCAATTTATAACTAAACTAGTATATACATGGGATTAATGGAACGACTCACCATTAGAATAGAAACAATATCTCTAACTTCTTAGTACAACTAATAGAAGTACCCATGTACTTAAGCAATTTCAAATGGGGCATAATGAGCATACTACAATCCTTATAAGATGGATTTAAGTAACAAGTTTCAAGACAATCCTATGGGATTAACAATATCAATTCAAATTTTAAAGAAACACAACTACTATTTGCATAATTAAGATATCATGTGCATCTATCTTAGAAGTTAATGAAATGATGAAGCCATATGGGATATCCCTCACCTTGGGGGTATTTTCTCTAATTTGCAATATTCCTAAGTGGTGAGTGTGATGATCTGGTTTGGATTGATTGAAGGATGGAGTGTTTTCCAAAGAGATATCGGTCGCAAATAGTACCTGGATGAGACATTTCAAAATTCCGGTGAGTCATGACTGAGTTAATTCAGATGGAGTTTTCAACTAATAATTAGAGGAGTTAGCTTTAATAAATCTACCATCATCAAAGCTGGGTTGCTAATTCTTAGAATGCCATGCCACTTCAAATCATCACCAGATGATCGGAGTTGACCTGACTCAGTCAGGAAACTGACCGAGTCAGCCCGACTTTGAGTATTGAGTTGACTCAGTGTTAGCTCGATCCAGCCGAGTCCTTATAGCTAGCAACATGTAACCGGGTGGAATCATCTAAGATCGGATCATGGTGTTAATCCCTGTGCAAGGTAGGCTGGTCACTGCCATGGATCCAGATCTGGGTTTTTCCACCTAGAAATGCTGCTGAGTCACTCAACTCATGACCAAGTTGAGGTGACTGTGAACACAGCCAACCGGGCAGGCGGATTTCAACAAGAACTGAGGGAGGATTTTTTTTGAGATTACCTGATTAGAGTGTGGTGGGGTCGTTGAAAGGGGTCCACGTGCGTCGGATGTTAGGAATATACCTCCCGGACTCGTTTCCGGTCACTGTTATGAAGCGAAATGGCCTGATTCCTCAAGGAGTTGGGTTGGTTTGCTGACTAGCTTGGTGTAAAACCCTTACAGGGGGAGGTTTCGATTTCAATACCTGGATTGGGCTAGGAACTCGAGCTGGTTGAAACAGGGCTTGAGACGAGCTGTAACAGCAGCTGGAAACCGGTTCCATCAGCTGTCTCCTTCTCTCTCCCTTCTTTTATCTCTCTCATTATCTTCTCCCTCTCTCACACTCTCATTTCTCTCTCGTTGTTCTCTTCCCAGCAGACGGACTACTCAGCTGAGTCAGGTTGTAACAAGATATGCGACTCACTCTAACGGCGGTCTCTCTCTCTCTCTCTCTCTCTCTCTCTCTCTCTCCCTCTCCTAATCTCTTTCTACTTCCTTTTTTTTAGAATTGTTGCCCTAAATGGGAAATGAGCATTTATAAGCTCCTGAATCTACTCTAGAGGCTTCCGTCTTTAACCTAGGATTAGTTACACCATTCCGATTTAAATCACACATGAATCCTTTAACTAGGTTGAGGTTAGTAGCTGATCCTACACTAATCCACTACGTGATCTCAAACGAATATAATAGACATGTTTCTGGCCCTCTGGCCCACCTATTCCACATCCTGGATCAACAAATGAGCCCCATCATCAACCGATGGGTTTTCCAATCCAACGAAGAGGATAACCCAACCGTTAATGGCGGGTCGTCCCCGAGTGGCTGATCTTTCGATCATAAACACGTGGACGGTTTGGATCTAATACTAGATCCTTGTGGGACCCACTAGATGTGTTGTCATTAGCTTCCTAGTGAATGAGTTTTGGTTTCCCCAAGTGGCGGCTCTCTAGTTGCAAAGAAAACCCTAAAGAACGGAGAGAATAGAGGGTTGGGATGTTTCTGCACGAAGGGCTGAAATTGAGGGAATCCCGCACGCGATTAGCCAGCTTGGAAGCAAAAAGGCAGAACGGTTTCCATTTTTGGAAATTCTAGCCACACACGGTCGTTTTGTGCCCAGGGTTGTGTATACACATGTGTGATCCAATGAGTGGAATCACCTAGGGTTTGGTCAAACACTACGTGAAAAATGGAAAAAAATGACGGATTTAGAGACGGTTCTGGACCGTCTCTAAAATTGCTTGGTTTAAAGACGCTTTAGAGACGGCCATAAACCGTCTCTAAAATTAGGGACGGCTTCTGACCGTCCCTAATATTGTCTTTAAATATTCTGCGTCCGCAAATAATTTAAGACGGTCTTTAACCGTCATTTATAGGCCATCTGAGACGGTCAAAGACCGTCCGTATTAGAGACGGTCTTCGACCGTCTTATATGCGGTCATTTGAGACGACACTGGCCGTCCGTATTAGAGACGGTCATTGGCCGTCTTTTACTTGTAATCTGAGACTGTCAAAGACCGTCTCTATTAGAGACGGTCCTTAGCCGTCTTATTACCTTGTCAAAAACCGTCTCTATTAGAGACTGTCATAGACCGTCTCTATTAGAGACTGTCATAGACCGTCTCTATTAAAGACTGTCAATGACCATCTCTATTAGAGACTGTTACTGACCGTCTCTATTAGAGACGGTCCTTAGCCGTCTTCTACGACCGCGGAAGACCGTCTGTATTAGAGATGGTCCTTAACCGTCTCTAATGCTCAGGTACCAATTAAACTATTTGGTTTAGAAAAAATAATTAACAATGTTTTTAAAAAAAAAAAAAAACTGTGATTTTATAAAATTCTACATTTTGAAAAAAAAAATTAAGAACTTTGAATAATGTTGATAACTTTGAAAAAAAAAAAAAGATTTCAATAAAAAAATGATATTTTGAAAAAGAAAATATAAAAAATTAAACAAAATTGTGAAAAAATTGACAAATTGTAAAAAATATATTTTTTTTTAAAAAGAAAACTAGATTTTGTATTTTGACAAAAAAATTTGAAAAGTTATATAACAAGATTTCGATAAAAAAATAATATTGTGAAAAAGAAAATTTAAAAAATTAAACAAAATTGTGAAAATTTTGACAAATTGAAAAAAAAAATAATTTAAAAAAAATAAAACTAGATTTTGCATTTTGACAAGAAAAATTGAAAAGTTATATAACAAAAGTGATATTTAAAAAAATGATATTTTGAAAAAGAAAATTTAAGAAATTAAATAAAATTGTGAAAAAATTGACCAATTGTAAAAAAAAATATATTTTAAAAAGAAAACTAGACTTTTTATTTTGACAAGAAAAATTGAAAAGTTAGATAACAAAAGTGAGATTTTGATGATGTGTTGTATATCCTTTCGCTATGTTTTTCCAACCCATTTTTGGGCCGGGTATAAAAAATTGTGTAGATTTAAATCTTAAGTGGACCACACCACTAGAAAGAATGATAATATATTACCTCGCCATTAAAAATTATAAAGAGCCCATCGTAAGGTTTTATTAATGTTTATTTGCAATCCAACTTGTTGATAATGTAAAGAATATCTAGATGAAGGTAAACCCAGCAAAGATCAAATTGATCCAAAACTTTTGTGGCCTTCAAAAGGTTTTTAATAGTTATTCATCATTGTTTTGATCGATATGGCCTACCTGAGATTATTGAGTTCTTGTGATTTGAAATCACATCCTAAAATATGATGGAAAAATATATGGATGGTGTCGATATACATAAAATATATCAAGGTGGGCCCTACACGGTTAGAGTAACACTCATGAAGGACTTACCTAAATAGTGAAATGGTACTATAAGGTCACCTCATGGGAATTTCCCATGAGGTTAATCTGTGTGCGCCCCACCATGATGTGTGTAAAACATCAGCACCATGCATTTGATGTGTCCCCTTTAAGTCCAAAAATCAGTCATATAAGAAACTCAGGTGGGCCATAGCATCTAAAACTATGCAAAGACATCCATAAAACATATAAAAGCATTTGGTGGGGCCCACATGAGTTTTGGATGTGTATGAAACTTGGTCGACTCTTCATCCAAGTGGGACACATATAATGAATGGGCTTTGATCTATGAATCACATCTAGGTGGGCCCAATAAATGATTATGAATGTTTTAATGGGAGGGTAACCCTCTCAACTATAGTATGTGGTGTGGCCCACCCAAATCATGGATTGACTTTATTTTTAAACTCGTGGCCCACCATGGAATGGTGCATCTGACACGGGGCAAATCCAAAGTTCAAGTGGACCCACCATAGAAAAGAGTGGGATAGTGACACCCACTATTGAAACCTTCTTAGGGCTCATCGCGATGTTTATTTGAGATCCAATCTGTTTATAAGTTAATACAGACATGGATGCGGTTGAAACTTGGTCTGATTCCTCATCCAAGTGGGACACACATAATGAGTGGGTTGGATATGTGAATCACATTTACGTAGGCCCAATATATGATTATGAATGTTTTAAGGAAACCCTTCTCCATTACATTTAAGTGAGTTACTCGTTATCCTTACCAGAGTAAACTCTATGGGGTCCACCGTTATTTATTTATTTTATCCACTCCATTCATCCATGTTAACAGATAATTTGAAGTCTAAAGAACAAAAAGGAAGCATATCCAAAGCTCAAGTGGACCACGCCACGAGAAATAGTGTGATTGAACCTCTACCATTTAAAATTTCTTAGAGGCCATAGAAGTTTTGGATCAAGCCGATGTTTGTGTTTTCTATTTATTCATATATATTTTGATATTATGAACAACCTTTAACCGTTTTTGGACAATCTGATCAGCCAGTTGAAGAGTAATAACTTCAGATGTTTAAATCAAAATTCACTCAAATCGTTGATCAATCTTGTTTGCCCAATATCTCTCATATGTAGCATGATTGGGGCGAGTAACCGTTTTTGGACAATCTGATCAGTCTCGATTAAAGAGTAATAACTTCGATGTTTAAATCAAAATTCACTCAAATTGTTGATCAATCTTGTTTGCCCAATATCTTTCTCATATGTAGCATGATTGGTGCGAGTAACCATTTTTGGATGTTGGTTGGTGCTCTCTGGGTCCCACCATGATGTATGTGTTTCATCCACGCCGTCCATCCATTTTTACAAATCATATTAGGCCCTGATACCAAAAATGAGAGGGATATAAATCTCAGGTCGACCACACCACATGAAAACAATTGTGATTGGATATCCACCATTAAAACCCTCCTAAGGCCCACTATACTTTTTATTTGACATCCTATCTGTTGATTAGGTCATACAAGCCCAGATGAAGGGAAAGAAACTATGCGAAGACATCCATAAAACATATAAAAGCATTTGGTGGGGCCCACATGAGTTTTGGATGTGTATGAAACTTGGTCCGACTCCTCATCCAAGTGGGACACACATAATGAATGGGCTGGACTATGAACCACATCTAGGTGGGCCCGATAAATGATTATGAATGTTTTAATGGGAGGGTAACCCTCTCAACTATAGTATGTGGTGTGGCCCACCCAAGTCATGGATTGACTTTATTTTTAAGCTCATGGCCCACCATGGAATTGTGCATCTGATGACGGGCGGATCCAAAGTTCAAGTGGACCCACCATAGAAAAGAGTGGGATAGTGACACCCACTATTGAAACCTTCTTAGGGCCCGCCGCGATGTTTATTTGAGATCCAACCTGTTTATAAGTTAATACAAACATGGATGCAATTGAAAATTGGTCTGACCCCTCATCCAAGTGGGACACACATAATGAATGAGTTGGATATGTGAATCACATTTAGGCAGACCCAATATATGATTATGAATGTTTTACCGAAAATTTGGGATTAACACACACTGTTCATCCATTTTTCAAGATCATTTTATAGAAATATATAAAAAATGAATCATATTCAAAGATTAAATGGACCACACCACAAATAAGGGGAACAGATTGGCTACTCCCCCTACACCATCAAATGGCTGGTGGTTGGTGTTGTGTGGGCCCCACCATGATTTATGGCCCCACGACCATTTTTATTTTTTTTTTAACTTTTAAACTAGTTGGATTTCAAATAAACATTACGATGGGCCTTAGGATAGTTTCAACGGTGGGAATCACCTTCCCGTTCTTTTCTGTGATAGGGTCCACTACAGATTTTTATCTGTCTCATTCTTTGGCTCGTGATATCTCAAAATGGATGGACGGTGTGGATATAACGAATACATCATAAGTTTTTATATTTTTAAAATTTTATATATATATATATGGAAAAGGTTCTATATGTCAAGCTCATGAGAACTCCCCATGAGGTCTAGCTGTGTGGGCCCCGCCATGACTTAGTGTCGTAAATCAACACCGTGCATTTGATGGGTCCCCTTTAAATTATGGGATATCCCAAAAATCAGCCGTATACAGAACTCTGGTGGGCCATACCATCTAAAATCATGTGAAGACATGCCTAAAACATATAAAAGCACTTGGTGGGGCCCCACCTGAAATTTGGATGCGTCTAAAACTTGGTATGACCCCTGATCCAAGTGGCACACACATAATGGATGGGCTAGATTTGTGAACCACATCTCTGTCTCAAGTGGATGATAAAAAAAATGAATTATATCTCAATCTCAAGTGGACCAACTTACAGGAAATAGTGTCGAATGAATTTTGACCATTAAAAATGTTTTGGGGGCCATAAAAGTTTTGGATCACGCTGATATTTATTTTTTCCCTTCATTTGGGTCTTTATGACCAAATCAACAGATTGGATGTCAAATAAACAGTACAGTGGGCCTTAGGAGGATTTTAATTATGAACATCCATTCATTATTTTTGTCCTGTGGTGTGGCCCACCTAGATTTATATCCCTATCATTTTTGTATCAAGCACTAAAATTATCTGTAAAAATGGATGAACGGAATGGATGAAACATGTGCATCATGGTGGGGCCCACGAGCACCGACCATCACCATCGTCTCATTAAATTTGGGCGCGCTCAATGAGCCCGCCCAAAATTGGTCGGTAACTTCGGTCAGCTCTATGGGTCCCACCATGATGTATGTGTTTTATCCATGCCGTCCGTCCATTTTAAAAATTTATATTAGGGGTTGACGCCAAAAATGAGAGGGATATAAATCTCAGGTGGACCACACCACATGAAAACAATAGTGATTGGATATCCACCATTAAAACCCTCCTAAGACCCACTGTACTTTTTATTTGACATCCAATCCGTTGATTAGATCATACAGGCCCAGATGAAGGGAAAAAAGTTATCCGATTGATCCAAAACTTTATGTGGCCCCCAAAAGGTTTTTAATGGTCGACGCTCATCCAACACTGTTTCTTATAATGTGGTCCAGTTGAGATTCGGATATACCTCGTTTTTTGTCTCAAATCATAAAATGAAATACAAAAATAGATGGACGGCAGGGATGAAACACATACATTATGGTGGGGCCCACAGAGCACCGACCACGTGACACGCGACCTCTCTCACTCTCTCGCCGTCCTCTCTCTCTCTCTCTCTCTCTCTCTCTCTCTCTCTCTCTCTCTCTCTCTCTCTTTCTCGTCTCTCTCTCTCTCGCTCTCCACCGCGCCCTCTCTCGTCTCTGTCTCCCTGTCTCTCTCCGATTTAGCTCTCTCCACCGCCCTCTCTCCACCGCGCCCTCTCTCCACCGCGTCTCGGATTTAGCTCTCTCCACCACCTCTCTCCACCGTGCCCTCTCTCCACCGCGCCCTCTCTCCAACTCAAACAGTATCTCTCTCTCTCTCTCTCTCTCTCTCTCTCTCTCTCTCTCTTTCTCTCTCTCTCAATCTCTCTCAATCTCAAAATCGATTGAAACGATTTGGGGATTTAGGGATTTAAGGATTTGGGGATTTAGGGATTTGGGGATTTGGGAATTTGGGGATTTGGGGATTTGGGAATTTGGGGATCCACCGCACATGATCTCTCTCTATCTCTCTCAATCTCAAAATTGCACCTGAAGAGAAAGTAATTCGATGGTTTTCACTTTGGATGTAATACCAATGCTTGGCTTGTCTGACTGGAGTTGATAAATTCGTTCTTTTGGTAGAAGTTGCTTAATAATCTGTTGATGATCATGTCTCATGTATCACGCTAGGATGATCATGTGCAGCGAATTTGAAGATGTGAATCCTAGAACACATGCCAATATGCCACACGCAAGAAACAGTTATTTTGGTCGCCATGAACATGACTGTCCAAGAATCAAAGCAGCTTGGCTCATTAGGTAGGCCACACTTGTATGTCAATATAGACAACCATTTTTTGAAAGCATTCATTTCTCATACATGTGGCCCATCCGATGAGTGGGCATTTGGATTTTTTTTTATTTTTTTTTAGGGAATGTTCATGGTGGGCATCAACCGATGAGTGTGAATCATCTTACGGTTTCTTTTCATGTATATTCTCGTATCCATTCACTGGATATACTTGTGTGTTCCCTTTCTTCCATAAAATAGTTATGTAATATCTTTTATTGAACTCTTGGCTAGTCATTTAACTTAAATATGGTCATCAATCCATGTTCAGTTTCTTAGAAGGCCATGTTCTTCATCAATGGCATGGATATCTTGTCATTGACTGATCTTCTGCTATCCATTCCTTCGGTGGAAACTACAAAGTTCTTATACGGTACAGGCAATAGACACCTTGTTGTCTTTGAAAGCTAACCGGCTTAATGATTCAAAGGTCTTTGCCTGGTTCTGTTTTATCACCGGATAAGTAAGTTGTAACATTTTTATTTTTTGCATGCCGAATTTTTAGTTTTACAATGAGTCTGCATTGTTCCACGGCAAGATCAATGCACAACTATAAAATGTTAGTGGCATGAGTTCCCTGATAAAATTTTAAAACATGAAAGTGGAAATAGTTGTTCCTTTTTATGATGCAGATGGTCCCAACACATTAGAAGAAAAACCAAACGCTAGTACATAATATTTTGCTAAGCACACATTCACCTCTACACGTGCTACTGGCATGTATTGGGACATATAAGTGAGTGCATTTTGTGGTCCCTATTCTGCCTATAAGCTTGAGGCAAAATCAGGTTGGTCCACTTTTTAAGGCAAGCCATAGGTCTACACTTGAATGTGGACTCTTAGCTAGTCAATTCTTTAAATTGTTTGTTGTTTCGCATGTTTGGTCCGCATGATGAGTTGACCACCCAACTATTTGGCCAAAGTTGTTCGGATGGTCATGCCCACCTCAGCATGGTTTTTGAAGCCCTAAACACATGTGGTGCATGTAGAGGTGCATCTGGAGAGGCATGTATGGGCTTCATCTGGAAATTGATATGGATAAGTGAACGTGCCACCCTTTTTTGCGAGTTCTTATTTTTTCTCCTGTAGTGATTTATTGAAATTTTTTATTTTTTTTTTTTCAGTTGACTAACTCTTTAGGGGTCATTTTGCAACCTGGATTTGGGGTTGAATTTGGATTCCAAATCCAAAAGATCTCAATTCTCATGTTTGGCAGTCTCTTCTTTGCATGGAAATCCATATTTTAAGCCACCTCTTTTTTTCTTTTTTTTTTTTTTTTTTTCCTTTCAAAAAGATGGTTTGCAAAATCCAAGGATTTCAAATCCAACCCGATGGTTAAAATTTCCAAACTATTCCCTCTTGTGTGGCTCCCTGACTACTGGAATGGCCTCATTTTTTGGTGTACATGAATCCTGGTCAGACACATCTTCTAAATGGATTAGATGGTGTGTAAAAGGGATTTGGGGATTTAGGGATTTAGGGTTTAAGGTGGGCCCTACTGAGTTTACTCAACTTGTAGTTAATAGACTAGATGAGGAGAGCGATACAAAATGATTGTAAATGGGTTATGCATACATTTAATCAACTGTTTCTAGTTCAGGTGTTATTTGTACATTTTGTTGTTTTTGATGTCTAATTTCAACTATCTATGGTTAGTTTACTTGCTGTTCAAGCCCTTTTAACATCAGTCCGTTGTAAAAACCTTAGTTTGCATGAAATTTCAATGCCTTATAACTAGGTTTTGTGACTTCAACTGAGAACAGAATATCTGACCATTGGATTAATACATGGATACACATTATTTGTTTTAGGTTGATTTTCTGACCATTGGTCCTTTGTAAAAACCTTATGTGACTTTTCATTTCATGATTTTCTTTTAGGTTGTGGTTGATTTAGGGATATCAAATATTAATATTGATTGAGGTTTATAATACTAATCTTCAATCTTTTACATTGGCAAAAAGTGTTTTTGAAAATTTTTAATTATTTGTATTTTTTTTCTAAAAAATTTGTTTAATAAGAATAAGATAGGTTGTCATGCATGCTTATGACAAGTACTTTGCGAAGGAGCACATTGACTACCGGGCAGTTAAATTGTTCGTCATCTGCCTCACGACACTGGTGGTCATCATATTGCTGAGATTCAACAGGTGATGATGTGGTTATTTCAAACACACGGTTTTGAGTAATGTCAGCTATTTCATTTACTTTGGGTTGGCATTTGTAGAGTCTATATAGGGATTTGGGCTGCACAATGAATTTTTGGGGTTATTTTTTCACTATATCCATATTCTCCTGGCATTCTTCACTATTGTATTTAGAAAAGATAAATTTCGATGGTTGATGCTCCCAGGGAAGTTGTTGGTGCGGTTTTGAAGTATATGGGTGCCTCATACAACACAAAGGACGTTGAGTCACAAGTTGGTGGTGGAAGGAATGCTACCATGCGAACTTGGCAATGCTTCAAAGACAGTATTGAGATGAAAATGTTTTTCACTTGTTGCTTGTCATGCTTGCTTTGATCGACTCTTTGATCTCTTATAAAGTTTTCATTTTTACTAAAAATTCATCTTGCATGTTTGTTACTAAGATTGAGTTTGGTTTGAGAGTTGTACATGCACTCCCTATTCATAATTCTTGTTGATTCTGATTCCATAGTATGGGGTACATGGGGATCAAAAATTGGATTTGACTCATCTTTTGGCTCATGCTATGAACTGAGCTGGAAAAATGGATGGACATTGTGGATATAAATTAGATACATCATGATGGGATTGGGGTCTTTTGGCTCATGCTATAGACTTAGTGAAAATTGGATGGACATTGTGAATATAAATTAGATACACCATGATGGAATTGGGGTCTTTTGGCCCATGTTATAAACTTAGTGAAAAATGGATGGACGTGTGCAATATGCAAGTAACTAATTCCTCAACCAAGCCATGGATGGAAATGAGTGAGTTATGACCGATTTACAAAATGGTTGTTACTTGTTAGGGATGTTTCACTATCAATTATTTTATTAAAATAGATGGCTATAATTAGAATTAATGAATGAGTAGGATTAGTTCTTTTTCACTGGAAAAGGTGTGAGGGATTTTCCTAGGAGCGCAAACAATCCTTTGCTCAAAGTGATCCTTCTAGATTGGGGAGAGATTCCAAATCCATCCTTTTTTCTTCTTTTCTTTTCCATCCCCAATTCTTCAACCAACAAATCACTCTTCATTTTACTGACTTTTAGACATCTATCCCGCATCCTTCCCGACTGCCTAATGTGCATGTGGCATGCATGTAGATCAATCCAACAATCCTAACAAATAAATGGTTAGAAAGAAAAAGGACAATGGTGCAAATTCAAAATGCAAAAGAAATGTTTCATTGTCTAATCAGTACAATTTCTGAGATATATGCTCCATCCACAAACAATTTGGAGTCTCTGACAGTCTGGATTGACATGCATGTATACCACATGTATGCTGGATGTGTCACCACCACCCACTTAATATAGTTGTGGAAATGCAAAGGAAAGTCTTAACCATTTCTTTAGCACAATGAAGTGCCTTCACCAAATTGGCTACGCCTCAAGGATATAACATTGAGGTCAGGGGTTTGGACTTCAGGCTAATCTATCAAAAACATTTTCTAGCACATTAATCCAAATCTCTAGAAAGGGTTAATAATTCAATGATGATAAAGAAGAATGCATGCTGAAGAAGTAGAAAGATCCGTGAAGGTACGCTTTTCAATGGTTTGTGACTATAGACATGGCCCTCATTTTCCACCATTTCCGAATGGTGGTAATTTATCCACCATACATATGGCATAACGTATGTCAACCCGACATGAAAATTGCTTGAGTTGTGTAGCCTACGCAACATGATAATTTGCATATGCTATTCGTTACATTCTGTGAGAAACATTGTTTTCTAATATGTGCTACCAAAAAAATTGTTTATATAAAAAAAATTTCCATTTGATTTTTTTTTTTTTTTTTTTATGGATGCATCATGCATGGTTTTATGATAAAACACATGTATAAAACAAATTATTTGTTCCAAACAGGACATTTATGATAAAACAAATTATTTGTTCCAAACAGGACATTTATCAAAGGAACACTATCAGGTGATATTTAAGTTTTTCATTATAAATAGATTAAGAGCCAATGATAATTATAAGTAGACTTGCGAAGAAAAATAAAGAATTTAATTTTTTTCAAAACATGGAAAGACTAATCAGTCCTACTTCTTGTAACTTCACCACTTACTGCTTCAAATGGAGGGACTCACACAAAGATTTGGTTAGGAGACTACGATGGTGAACTAGCAGCTTGCTAACAAATATGAGAGTCAAAAGGTGAAAAGAAACATAAAGCGGTCGGTAAGATAAGATAGATTGACAATACTTGTTTCAATTTTCTTGGATGGATGATGAATGTATTTGGGAATGTAAATGAAAATAAAAAACTTATAATATATATATATATATATATATGTTATCAATGGAGGATACCTTGTTTAGGGGGACATGAAATTCTTGTAGCTTATGGTATGGTGCCCCATATTGGTTGTATGTTACTAGTATGTAGTAGATAATACTAGGTTAAATAGTAGATAATACTAGAAAATTCTTAAACCTAAACCTACACCTAGTCCTAATCTACTCCTTAACCTAAACCTAAATTTGAAAACTTAAACCTAAATCCATACACAAACCCAAACCCGAACCCGATTTCCTAAACCTAAACTTTTACCTATTCTCAATTCCCTAAACCGTAACCTATAACCTATACTTATAACCTAAACCTAAACCCATAACCTCAACATGTAACCTTAACCTAATCTCAACTCCCTAACCTAAACCTAGAGATAAACTTGAAAACCCAAACCTAAACCCGATCCCGAACACCGAATCAATTCCTAAACGCCTAGCCTAAACTTAAAACCCAAACGTAAACCCGATCTCGAACCCGAACCCAATTTCCTATACCTAAACCTTAACGTATTCTCAATTCTCTAAACCTAAACCTACACCTAATCCTAATCTCAACTCCCTAAGTTAAACCTAAACCTAAACTTGAAAACCCAAAACTAAACCCGAACCCGATCCCGATTTCTAAACCTAAACTTATGACCTTAACCTAAACCTATTCTCAAATCCCAAAACCTCCAACCTAAACCTAAACCTATAACCTATAACCAAAACCAAAACCTATAACCTAAACTCCGAACCCATTCTCAAATCCCATAACCTATAACCTAAACCTAAACCTTAACCTAAACCAAAACTAAAACCAAAACCTATAACCTAAACTCGAACCCAAACCCAAACCCAAAACAGAACCCGAATTCCTAAACCTTAACCTAAACATATAACCTATAACCTATAACTTAAGCCTATACCTAAACCTTACTTATAACCTAAAACTATTCTCAAATCCCTAACCTAAACCTAAACCTTAACCTAAACCTATAACCTAATCCTAATCTCAACTCCCTAACCTAAACCTAAACCTAAACTTGAAAACCCAAACCTAAAACCCGATCCAGAACCCGATTTCCTAAACCTAAACCTTAACCTATTCTCATATCCCTAAACCTAAACCTACACCTAATCCTAATCTAAACTCCCTAACCTAAACCTAAATCTAAACATGAAAACCCAAACCTAAACCCAATCTCGAACCCGAACCCGAATTCCTAAACCTAAACCTTAACCTATTTTCAAATCCCTAAACTAAACCTACACCTAAACCCGAACCCGATTCCCTAAACCTAAACCTTAACCTATTCTCTCAATTCCCTAAACCTATAGCTTATAACCTAAACCTTAACCTAAACCTATAACCTTAACCTAAACCGAAACTTATGACCTAAAACCTAAATGTATTCTCAAATCTCTAAACCTAAACCTACACCTAATCCTAATCTCAACTCCCTAACCTAAACCTAAACCTAAACTTGAAAACCCAAACCTAAAACCCGATCCCGAACCCGAACCCGATTTCCTAAACCTAAACCTTGACCTATTCTCAAATCCCTAAACTTAAACCTACACCTAATCCTAATCTAAACTCCCTAACCTAAACCTAAACCTAAACTTGAAAACCCAAACCTAAACCCAATCTCGAACCCGACTTCCTAAACCTAAACCTTAACCTATTTTCAAATCCCTAAACCTAACCTAAACTCGAACCTAAACTTGAAAACCCAAACTTAAACCCGATCCCGAACCCGAACCCGATTTCTAAACCTAAACCTTAACATATTCTCAATTCCCCAAACCTATAGCTTATAAGACCTTAAAACCTTAACCTTAACCTAAACCTATAACCTTAAAACCAAAACCTATGTCCTAAAACCTAAACTTATAACTTATAACCTAACCTTAACCTAAACCTAAAACCTAAACCTTAACCAATACCTAAAACCTAAAACTAAACCTAAAACCTATATGTATTCTCAAATCCCTAAACCTAAACCTACACCTACACCTAATCATAATCTCAACTCCCTAACCTAAACCTAAACCTAAACTTGAAAACCCAAACTTAAACCCAATCCCGAACCCAAACCCGAATTCCAAAACCTAAACCTTAACCTATTTTCAAATCCCCAAACCTAAACCTACACCTAATCCTAATCTCAACTCCCTAACCTAAACTCCGAACCTAAACTTGAAAACCCAAACCTAAACCCGATCCTGAACCCGAACCCGAGTTCTAAACCTAAACCTTAACATATTCTCAATTCCCCAAACCTATAGCTTATAAGACCTTAAAACCTTAACCTCAACCTAAACCTATAACCTTAAAACCAAAACCTATGTCCTAAAATCAACTTATAACCTATAACCTAACCTTAACCTAAACCTAAAACCTAAACCTTAACCAATACCTAAAACCTAAAAATAAACCTAAAACCTATATGTATTCTCAAATCCCTAAACCTAAACCTACACCTAATCCTAATCTTAACTCCCTAACCTAAACCTAAACCCAATCCCGAACCCGAACCCGATTTCCTAAACCTAAACCCTAACCTATTCTCAATTCCCTAAACCTATAGCTTATAACCTAAACCTAAATCTAAACCTAAACCTTAACCTAAACCTAAACCAAAACTTATGACCTAAAACCTAAATGTATTCTCAAATCTCTAAACCAAAACCTACACCTAATCCTAATCTCAACTCCCTAACCTAAACCTAAACCTAAACTTGAAAACCCAAACCTAAAACCCGATCCCGAACCCGAACCCGATTTCCTAAACCTAAACCTTGACCTATTCTCAAATCCCTTAACTTAAACCTACACCTAATCCTAATCTAAACTCCCAACCTAAACCTAAACCTAAACCCAATCTCGAACCCGAACCCGAATTCCTAAACCTAAACCTTAACCTATTTTCAAATCCCTAAACCTAAACTAAACCTAAACCTAAACTTGAAAACCCAAACCTAAACCCGATCCCGAACCCGAACCCGATTTCCTAAACCTAAACCTTAACATATTCTCAATTCTCTAAACCTATAGCTTATAAGACCTTAAAACCTTAATCTTAACCTAAACCTATAACCTTAAAACCAAAACCTATGTCCTAAAACCTAAACTTATAACCTATAACCTAACCTTAACCTAAACCTAAAACCTAAACCTTAACCAATACCTAAAACCTAAAAATAAACCTAAAACCTAAATGTATTCTCAAATCCCTAAACCTAAACCTACACCTACACCTAATCCTAATCTCAACTCCATAACCTAAACCTAAACCCGATCCCGAACCCGAACCCGATTTCCTAAACCTAAACCTTAACCTATTCTCAAATCCTAAACTTTAACCTACACCTAATCCTAATCTAAACTCCCTAACCTAAACCTTAACCTAAACCCAATCCAGAACCCGAACCCGAATTCTTAAACCTTAACCTTAACCTATTTTCAAATCCCTAAACCTAAACCTACACCTAATCCTAATCTCAACTCCCTAACCTAAACTTAAACCTAAACTTGAAAACCCAAACATAAACCCGATCCCGAACCCGAACTCGATTTCTAAACCTAAACCTTAACCTATTCTCAATTTCTAAACCTATAGCTTATAACCTAAACCTTAACCTTAAAAGCTAAACCTAAACTCCTCGAACCTATAACTTATAACCTAAATATATTCTCAAATCCCTAAACCTACACCTACACCTAATCCTAATCTCAACTCCCTAACCTAAACCTAAACTTGAAAACCCAAACCTAAACCCGAACCCGATTTCCTAAAAACCTTAACATATTCTCAATTCCCTAAACCTATAGCTTATAACCTAAACCTTAACCTAAGCCTAAACCTAAACCTTAACCTATTCTCAAATTCCTAAACCTACACCTACAACTAATCCTATTCTAAACTCCCTAACCTAAACCTAAACCTAAACCCGATCCCGAACCTGAACCCGATTTCCTAAACCTAAACCTTAACCTATTCTCAAATCCTTAAACTTAAACTTACACCTAATCCTAATCTAAACTCCCTAACCTAAACCTAAACCTAAACTTGAAAACCCAAACCTAAACCCAATCCCGAACCCGAACCCGAATTCCTAAACCTAAACCTTAACCTATTTTCAAATCCCCAAACCTAAACCTACACCTAATCCTAATCTCAACTCCCTAACCTAAACCTGAACCTAAACTTGAAAACCCAAACCTAGACCCGATCCCAAACCCGAACCCGATTTCCTAAACCTAAACCTTAACATATTCTCAATTCCCCAAACCTATAGCTTATAAGACCTTAAAACCTTAACCTTAACCTACCTATAACCTTAAAACCAAAACCCATGTCCTAAAACTTGAACTTACAACCTATAACCTAACCTTAACCTAAACCTAAAACCTAAACCTTAACCAATACCTAAAACCTAAAAATAAACCTAAAACCTATATGTATTCTCAAATCCCTAAACCTAAATCTACACCTAATCCTAATCTCAACTCCCTAACCTAAACCTAAACCCGATCCCGAACCCGAACCCGATTTCCTAAACCTAAACCCTAACCTATTCTCAATTCCTAAACCTATAGCTTATAACCTAAACCTAAACGTATAACCTTAACCTAAACCAAAACCTATGACCTAAAACCTAAATGTATTCTCAAATCTCTAAACATAAACCTATACCTAATCCTAATCTCAACTCCCTAACCTAAACCTAAACCTAAACTTGAAAACCCAAACGTAAACTCAATACCGAACCCAAACCCGAATTCTAAACCTAAACCTTAACCTTAACCTATTTTCAAATCCCCAAACTTAAACCTACACCTAATCCTAATCTCAACTCCCTAACCTAAACACTGAACCTAAACTTGAAAACCCAAACCTAAACCCGATCCCGAACACAACCCGATTTCTAAACCTAAACCTTAACATATTCTCAATTCCCCAAACCTATAGCTTATAAGACCTTAAAACCTTAACCTTAACCTAAACCTATAACCTTGAAAACCAAAACCTATGTCCTAAAACCCGAACTTATAACCTATAACCTAACCTTAACCTAAACCTAAAACCTAAACCTTAACCAATACCTAAAACCTAAAAATAAACTTAAAACCTATATGTATTCTCAAATCCCTAAACCTAAACCTACACCTAATCCTAATCTCAACTCCCTAACCTAAACCTAAACCCGATCCCGAACCCGAACCCGATTTCCTAAACCTAAACCTTAACCTATTCTCAATTCCCTAAACCTATAGCTTATAACCTAAACCTAAACCTTAACCTAAACCTATAACCTTAACCTAAATCAAAACTTATGACCTAAAACCTAAATGTATTCTCAAATCTCTAAACCTAAACCTACACCTAATCCTAATCTCAACTCCCTAACCTAAACCTAAACCTAAACTTGAAAACCCAAACCTAAAACCCGATCCAGAACCCGAACCCGATTTCCTAAACCTAAACCTTGACCTATTCTCAAATCCCTAAACTTAAACCTACACCTAATCCTAATCTAAACTCCCTAACCTAAACCTAAACCTAAACTTGAAAACCCAAACCTAAACCCAATCTCGAACCCGAACCCGAATTCCTAAACCTAAACCTTAACCTATTTTCAAATCCCTAAACCTAACCTAAACCTAAACCTAAACTTGAAAACCCAAACCTAAACCCGATCCCGAACCCGAACCCGATTTCCTAAACCTAAACCTTAACATATTCACAATTCCCTAAACCTATAGCTTATAAGACCTTAAAACCTTAACCTTAACCTAAACCTATAACCTTAAAACAAGTGTATGTCAGTCCTGTTTGGATGAAACAGGTGAATGTGAATGAAACAGGTGTATGTCACTCATGTTTGGATGAAACAGGTGTATATCAGTCCTGTTTGGATGAAACAGGTGTATGTCAGTCCTGTTTGGATGAAACAGGTGTATGTCAGTTTTGTTTGGATGAAACAGGTGTATGTGAAACAGGTGTATATCAGTCCTGTTTGGATGAAACAGGTGAATGTGAATGTGATGAAACAGTTTGGATTTACGTATGTGAATGAAACAGGTATATATCAGTCCTGTTTGGATGAAACAGGTGAATGTGAATGAAACAGGTGTATATCAGTCATGTTTGGATGAAACAGGTGTATATCAGTCCTGTTTGGATGAAACAGGTGAATGTGAATGAAACAGGTATATATCAGTCTTATTTGGATGAAACAGGTATATATCAGTCCTGTTTGGATGAAACAGGTGAATGTGAATGAAACAGGTGTATATCAGTCCTGTTTGGATGAAACAGGTGAATGTGAATGTGATGAAACAGTTTGGATTTATGTAGTTTGTATAACAGGTGTATATCAGGAAGAATACTGTAACAGGTCAAATTTGAAAATGTCGTTTAAGGGTCATAATTGTAAAGGACGGTTCATGACCGTCCTATTAAAGGACGGTCCATAACCGTCCTTTGAAGGCTCATAAGAGACGGTCCATGACAGTCCTTTTTTAAGGACGGTCTATGACCGTCCTAAAAAAGGACGGTCCATGGCCGTCCTTTGAAGGCTCATAAGAGACGGTCCATGACAAGCCTTTTAGGACGGTCCATAACGATCCTTTTAAAGGGCGGTCTATGGCCGTCCTTTTAGATCATAAGAAACGGTTCATGACAAATCCATTTTAAGGACGGTCCATGACCGCCTTTTTAGACGGTCTATGACCGTCTTTTTTTCGTCAATAAGAATGACGCTTTTTTCAACCGTCCTTTAAAAAATAAGATAGGTCAAAATTTGACTGCCTATGTGACGGTCCATGACCGTCCTTTTTGGTCATTTGAGACGGTTTTGGACCGTCCTTTTTTCGCTGTTTTGGCGTAGTGAAAACGGATGGACGCACATGATGGACGGTTTGGATCACACACTTGAGCGCGAAAGGTGGGCCACAAATGTCGTGAACGGATGTCTCCTATTCAAATTCTCACGGGCGGGAACTCGTAAGAGAGAAATCTCTCTTTCGGAGGCTTTTCTCAGGTCTAACGCATTTGACCGAGCTGTGCATTCCAGTGCACAGCGATTGCACGCATCCTATGCACTTGCACCAAGTGCATGGGTCCACACTTCCGTATGGTGCAATCTGCACCATCCATTTGAATCTACTAGTCCTGTTAGGACATTTTGGCCATTTGTTAGGTAATTCATATGCTTAGGTGAGCTCTACCTTTAACTTTCGATTCCTATTTGTGGATTTATATAGATTTGGTGGTCGGATTGATCTTAGTTCGATCTAGAATGGTTCCATAGTCTTGAGCTAATTTTGGTGCATTCAAATAGTTAGTTTCACATATTCATTAGTTATTTAATTCCCAAACTATGGTGTGTTTCTCCATTTAACCCTTTGATTAGGTTATTTTGAGCAAATGTGTATCCTTGCAGTTGCATGCCCAACTACGACATTTGCTCAAGTAAGCGATGGCTAGATGGCCAGGTCTAAGGATGAAAATTACTTCAAAAGATCCACTAAATGTTATGACAAAGGCGAATGTTCCATTTAATAGGATTTGTAATACCCGAGTAATGAAAGTACGAGTTGTTACAATCTACCCTCCTCAAAGAGAATTTCATCCTTGAAATTCCATACACCTATTATTCCTACTAACAGGAACATCTCTTCTAATATTTCTACCCATTCACCATTTTCCTTTTGAAGCATATTTGTATGTATTAATCATCAAAGTTTGGGGTTGTTATAGATAGAAACGCAGCTTACAAGAGTTCCTATTCAGCCTTACCTTTCATCTTGGCCCCTATAATGGGTCCCACACAGGATTTAGTACTGACATGAGGAAAAGAACCAATAGGAGGATATCATCAAACTTCTGCAACCAATGGGAGTGGCCCATTTAAGCCTCAACGTGTAGCACCCACAATAGCATGCCCAAGTAAGATTCCAAATCCTTACGATCGGCCAATGCCGAACAATTGTTTCCATTGTGGCCAACCAGGCCACTTATCAAACACCTACCCTCAATGCCCCGCAACCCACTTGACCATTAAAGAAGGGGGCACTGAAGGAGATGTCGCAGAAGAAGACCCTGGCTTTAACAAAGATGAATAAACCACTGAGGAAGGAGTTAGTGGTGAATAATGAACGGCCGAGGATCGTGACGAATATTTGGTCGTGAGATGATTATTGTACACCCTACGGAAGGAGTTACATCCGCAACGACACAATATATTCAGTATACGGTGCACCGTCAACAGCAAGGTCTATGATGTGATAATAGATAGTGATACTAGCGAAAACTTCATCTCGAAAGTGATAGAGGACAAGTTGCAGCTATCTGCGATGAAACATTCTTCCCCTTACTCAATTGGCTAGATTAAAAGGGTGAACGAGACCAAGGTAACTAAACAATGCACTGTCTCATTTTCAATTCGTAAAATTATAAGGATCAGATACTTTGTGACATGGTCAACATAGAAGTATGTCATATATTACTCGATCGACCATGGCAATCAGACCGTGATACAACCCATCGAGGAAACATAATATTTACATCTTTGTTAATGATGGTCGAAAGATAGTCATTGCCCCTATGGCACCAGAGAAACACCTCAAAGCTACTAAAGTGAGGGAAGCTCCCTCTTGACCATTCGGGATTTCATAGAGAAATCTAAGAAAACCGGTGAGGCGTACACCATAGTGGTAAAGGGTGAGGAATTGAAGCCCTTAGACATTTCTCCAAGTTTAAGGGCATTCCTGAATGAAATTAAAGAAGTCAAACCCAAAGATTTACCTGATGGATTTCCCCCCATGAGGGACATCCAACATCACATATGCCTTGTCCCTGGCGCTAGCTTGCCCAATCGCCCTCACTGTCGAGTGAGTCAGAAAGAATGACAAATCTTGAAAGCACAAGTAAAGGAACTGATTTATACTAGTAAAATCAAGGAGAGAAAGAGTCAAGTTAAGGAGAGCGTGAGTACATGTATTCTTTCAGCTCAAGAGCTTAATACAAAGTATTAGGAAGAGGCTGATAAACATCGGCGTCAAAAATTATTTGAGTACCATGAGCAAAGTCTATTGAATAACTCAAGGGTGAGTTTTTTCCAGGTGGAGGGGTCTGATGTAGGATGTGGCACAAATACATTCCTAGCATGGTTGGACCAAAAGAAGGCGGACCATAAATTAATCATAACTTTTTATCCAGGTATCGTTATGAGGCGTACCTAATTGAGTATCATGAACTGAAACAGCACGAGAACTCAAGGACGAGTTCTTTTGAAGTGGAGGGGACTGATGTAGAGTGGGTCCGAACACTTTCATGTCTAAGATGAACCAGAGAAGGCCCGATAGGAAGCAGAAGTCATTAAGACCATCAGAACCTTAAAACATGCATATCTCACAAACCGGAATGAGTTACTCGACGTACCATATATCATTTTAGGGTAGGATGAGCTACTTTCACCAATATCATTAGAGTCTATCGGTCAACTGACATAGACCTTGGTCGACTAGAAACATCACAGCCGGTTTTAGTCGACCCAACTGTATTGCACCATATTAAAGGTATTTAATCAACACACAATTACCCATAATTGAAAAGGCTAAGCTAAGAATCCTAGAGGGGGGTGAATAGGACTATGCCAAATTAAAAAACTTTAATGCGGAATAAAAAAGAAATAAATAAAGATAACACTTATCAATTCTAAATAGCATAAACGAATAGCAACCTCAAATGCATAAGTATTGAGATGTTGATACAGATGTTATTCTAAGGACAACCTTACACTAAAAATCAATGGCTTATGGTAGGACAACCTGATTTCTAGAACGGTCTATATATCAAAATCTCAAACCAATACAAAGGAATAAAGAATAAAACAGAAATAAATATCTACTACTATTATGACATTCACCACTTGTGCAGAAAATAAATTACAATCATTCACCACAAATGCTGAAAATAAATTACAATCATTGACACACTTAGGCACATTCAAACATCCACCACAACTCCAGCAATTATAGTGGTTCGCTTGTGTGTACACCAACTGTTAGAAAATAGCCACACAACTACTCCACTCCCAATATCTTCACCCTCAGGATATTGGCCTTCACTATGAAATAGGTTTTCCAAGGTTCACCCAAAACCTTCACAATTGTGTTTTCAAAAAGAGCTACCACAATTAAAAAACCCCACTCATTGAGATTTCTGGCTATCTCAGTCAAAACCAAAAATGAAAGATTTTCTGGCAATCTTACAAACCAAATACAGAAAATTGAATTGTACTTATCTGAGGATTCTTCTTTTGATGAAGCCCGGTAGAACCAATTCGATGTAGATGTTCAATGTCCAAACTCACATATGAAAGGGTTCTTAGATCTAAATGATTTTAGATTAAATTGACCTGGGCTAGCTTGATTTGATTTTGATCTCAAAATTGGTAAAATCAATATTCCCATTTCAAAAGAAATAGAATTGAATAGAGATCACAAAATCAAATGCAAAAAAAGCTATTAAAAGAATCTTAAATACTAACTAATTAGCTTCTCGAATGTGGGGACAAGTTTTCTCAAAGTTGTGACTTGAATATCTTAGAATGAATTGAAAAACTCTAAAAATTGTCCTCAATTTATAGACAAAAATATTGTTCATTCGACTGGCCCAGTGGTCAGCTCGACTGGTCAAAGGACTAACAATATTTCAAAAATTCTGGTGCAATAAGATAAGATCGCTACTCGACTGGTCGAGTGGGACCCAGAAAAGTTGCTTGACTTTGAGTCGGGCCTGCTCGACTGGTCGAGCACTATTCACTCGAATGGTCAAGCAGTCTCCAGGACTGGTCGAGGGTCCAATAGAAATTCTGAAAATTCACAACAAACCTTAAACTGGTCAAGAAAATTCTTAAACTGGTAGAGCCAGTACTTGGACTAGTCGAACATAGGCTAGGACTAGTCAAGAAAAAGCTTATAAAATTATATAATAACCCAAATTAAGTATGCAATCAATATGACCTAACCTGTGGTCAATCTAGGGTCATTCATACCTTAGAGGTGAAAATTAAACATTGAAACATCGTTCGCTTCAGTTGATTATTTATCTTAAAGTACATGAAGCTTGCCATTATATACTCGAAGATGAGCTTGAACTAGTGACCTTGTGACTTGAGTTCCAACTTGAGTATATGAGCTTAAGCTTGAGAAGATTACTTGAGCTTGAGTTCTTAAGTAATGCACATTGTCTTGATATAGTTGAAGCTTGAAGACTTGATCTAATACTTGAACTTCTTGGTGTTGTACTTAAGTCTCTTGATCTTGTACACGAACTTCTTGAACTTGAATTTGAACTTCTTGATCATGTACTTGAATGTAGGCAAGGATGACATGAAGTTGATCTTATAGACCAACTACACAAGATACAAATTCCAAGAGGTTTTGGCACTGCAAATTTTGACAAACATAGGAGTTAGATAAGATAGCATTTACAATAATCAGTAATGCCGAGAAGGGAAGTTGAACCCATGCTTGTAGGTCTACAGGCATGGGTGATTGAAAATTACCATCGGTGCTTTTTGATCCATGAGAATACAAAAATGCACTCATTTAATTTGTTTTTCTTTAAAAAAGTAGTGGAAGTTTGGATCTGTATCCCCGCTTGCCATGTGTATAACATCCACCCTGTCTAACGCATGCACCCCACAATGGTGATAACATGAACAAAACAACAAGCGAATTAAATCATCAGATCAGTTACATTTGAAACGGTATATTTTCAATGGTGTGTATTATTTTTTATGGATTGTCCCACTTATGATTGGAATACTTTTAGTTCATTTGATAATAATGTTGGTGTGCATCTGGTGGATGGGTTGAATGTGAGACACACCACGTCGTCGGCCCACAATCTCGATTCTATGATTTGTTGAAAAGAAAAAATAAAATAGGACAGCGCTGCCTGATAATTTCTCCCATGGAAAAGGGTGCATGATAAACATTTTTAGTCACTTCACTCCATCAAGTGAACGTGTGACTCAAGGCCACTGTGCTACAATACTTTGCAACCATGCTCTCCCAGTGTAACCTCCACATGACTCAAGATGTGTGATGTAGAGCGGGTCGCAGACACTTTCATGTCTAAGATGAACTAGAGAAGACCCGATCGGAGGTAGAATTCATCAAGATTGTCAAAACCTTAAAACAAACATATCTCGCAAACCAGAATGAGTTATTCGACGTACCATATATGATTTTAGGGTAGGATAAGCTACTTTAGCCAACCAACATAGTCATACCGGGTTGCCCACGCCGAATTTGCAACCCGAATTTGCGAGATTCCATCAGATTGATGATCGAATTCCATGTTTATTTTCATTTTTATTATTTTTAATAAGTTTTGATTTGATTGTAACTATTTATCCATTGGGCTTTAGGAGTTGTATCCAAAATGAAAAGTATTTATAAAAATCAGGAGAATAACATGGTTAAGTCACATAGGATACTAACTATAAATAGTAAATTTACTATTTATAGTAAGTTACAAATTTTAGGGAGTTGTAGTTGAAGTTTAATTCCGAAACTTCTTTCAAGGCTTTGTATTCCTATTTAAAGGGTTGCGGACTTGTTTATTTCATCTATCAATCAAATTATGAATTTTATAGAATTTATTTTCTATTTTCCTTGATTTTTTTCTCGTGGATTCAAGAAGTCTATGTGAAGAATCCAGAGAAGCTCCATGGATTTGGAGTAGTTATCCTTGAGGAAGATGATGATCGACCTCATCCCAGTCATCCCTGTATCAATGTGAGAAGTTGATTGCATCCCACCCCCACCTGTCTCTACCAAGGAACAACTAGATCTCTTTGGGGGGCACCATGATATATCTTTTTATCCACACCGTTTATTCCTTTTTTTTATATCATTTCATGGTATAAGCTAAAAAATGAGGCAATCTAATGCTCAAGTAGACCACACCAAATAGTAAGCTTGGATTGCATTAAATGCAAAGTCATATGTGGTGTGGTCTATTTGAGCATTAGATCTACCTATTTTTAAGCTCATAACTTATTATGATCTAAGAGAATGGATGGACGGCGTGGATAAATAGATATTTACCGTAGGCCCCCACAGAGATCCATGCATTCTTGGTTAGAGATTTGGGGTAGGACGTAATCCTCTATTTGCCCCTCTCATTCATATGTAATATGTGGGCTTTTGCAATCTTACCGAAGCTTCCCAAACTACTCCATTTGGGATCCACATCTCGAGGGAGAGCATAAATGCATAATACAGGCAAATGCACGTTTCTTATATTTTCTTTTCCCTATTTTATTTTATTTTTAGGTAAAAGCACTGAACTTTTAAATTTTAAAAAAAAAAAACAAAACAAAACAAAACAAAAACTCCCTCCACAAAAGACTGACACTCGAGTCCATATCTAATATCTAAATAGGATTTTTATAAAATAGTACATTATTAATATAGTATTTACATCCCAATACTTCTTTAAATTATATTTTCATTAAGATGCCTCATTAATCAACTTATTGTCGAAAATGTACTTTCCATTGGTTTTTTTAACTGCTATTAATTTTTTCCTAAAATGAAAAAATTGCCTACCGATTCATGAGGCTGCCTGAGATAATTAAAATGATGCAGATCCAAATCTCAGGTGGACCGCACCATAAGAAACAATGGCGATTCAACGCCCACTGTTAAAAACTTCTTGGAGGGCCACAAAAGTTTTGAATGAAGCTGTGTTTTCCCTTCATCAGGTTTACGTGACCAAATCATCAGGTTGGATGGAAAATAAATGTTACGGGTGGGCATTTAAGCACCATTATTTCCTATGGTGGGGTTTACCTGAGATGTAAATCTACCTCATTTTGAACTCATGTAAAATAATTTCAGAAAATTAATGAATGGCATAGATAAAGCACATACATCACGATGGGCTGACATAGTATTGATCCTTAGCCACGTCCCAATGCAATCTGTGTCCGAGAAATATGGGGGATTTTTTTTACTCGTTGTTAATGTAATTACTTCTAGCTACCTTTTTAATTTTCTTACCCACCCTTGTTAATTGGTGGGCATTTTTGTTATTTTAGTAAGAAATATAATATAACACTCCGATCTCTAAAACTTGAGTACGAGACTCGTTTTCAGAAATTCGGGAGTTTATAAATCAGAGAGACAGCGGAATATAAACTCAAAGTGTGATAGTCAAAAGAAACATGTATATTCATAAGAGCCCAATATTTGACCCGCTCAGCTGTGGGTCTTTAGTTACAAAAATTCCAAAGTTTCCAAAATACTAATCCACTGAGAATAAAATGTAGAGCTACTGATTAACACCAAAATACGCCGCTGCGTCCTGATGCGGCTCGTCCTCATAATACTCCTCCTCTTGCTACACAATGGCATCAAAAAGACCGGCACCGACACCCTCTACATTCGACCCTGCATGTTCTGTACGGTTGGATAGTTAATGGATGAGTAGTCAGTTCAGTGTGAATTTTTCTCAAGATTACACATCTCTGCCTTAGCAAACATAGTTAAAAGGAAAAACAAGTACTAATCCAAAACAGGCAATATATAGTCTTATTAGATGCATGGATGCACATTGACCTGGGGATGCACATCCAACCGGACTTAGGCTCGTCACCCGTACAAATCATCGACCTGGAAAAATCATCCAGTCGGACAGGGGTCAATAGTCGGTGGTCTGAGAGCTAGTGAAACGACACCCCGAAGATCCCAAGGGCACGTGCTAAAGCATCCAAAATAGTCATCCGTCATCACCAACATGCTATGGATGCATGATTAGCCAAACCGTTATTAGTCCGGTTACAATCAGCCAATTTAGGTAAGCTCAAGGTCACTACGGGGAGCTCAGAGCCCAGCGTAGGCCGACAGCTCAGGCATAGTATCCCATTACCACCATCCCCAGCTCATGAGGTCCTCCACCTTGGGATATTTTAATAGGATTCCTTGATCAAAATGACACCAGTTCAAGATCCCGATTTCCCACACATTTGTCTAATTATATCCCAAGTGTGGCTTGCATACAATCATGGAATCCTCCATATGTAGCATCAAAAGGTTATGTACAGAGGTAAATCATGTTGACATATAACTTCAAATAAGGCATGTAAGGAAGCATCATGAGTTAATAACTACTAAGGATATACTACCACATCATGTAAATAGTGATCATTGAGCAAGTATCACAATAATGGTAATCTTATACAATCTAGGTTTAGTTAATTTAGAAATGGAAAGCCCAAGGGGAAAGTCATCACCTGTATGGTAGTGTTCTCAAACTTGGCCTGAGTCTCCTTGTGGCTCGGGGTCACTCAAAAAATCTCCTAAAATTATAAATTTACGTTTTTCAGGTATTTTTACGGCTTTGTACAAAAGTTCAAAGGTATGCAACATCAAGGTCCTATAGGCTTGCGTTAGGCCCACCATGTATTTTAAAAAGGTGGTCCAACGGGACTCCAGCTCATCCCTTTATTTTCTGTAGTGTGGTCCACATAATATCAGGTCTCATTTTCCCTTGTCTTCAAGCCTTAGGACTGGCCCTTCCAAATAGATGGATGGTTTGGATGAACCATGCCATCACGCATGCCCCACAACTTGGATGGTTGGGATGGCACATGAGTTCGTTGTAGTGAGGCCGTCCACGTCCAGACCTTGGATGGTCTAATTTTTTACTGATGCACTTGGTGGTCTTCACAAGCATGGTTCAAAAGAGACGGTGCAGATGTGATTTGCCCACACCACGTGTCTAATATGTATATGTGTACTATATCAATGCCGCGTACACCTGATATATATTTAAATATCATATATCATACGTATTTGATATATAAACCAATATCATCTCAACGTGGTCCCACATGCTAACTACTGGGTACAGCATGGCACGTGGGGCCATCCCATTATTCATAGTGTTATATACATATGTATGTGTATAGGCTACATTTTATTATATTATTATTTCCTTTTAAATACGTATGTCAAACGTCCACCACTGGTTGCTCATACATGGATGGCCCGGAATGAATGGCCAGGATAAAATATAGAGGTTTGTCAAAGTGAACAGACAGACAGAACTCGGTGTGGTCTTCCACCTGTCGTCTGCCCATCAGCAATTTGGTGAGGCCCAGCTGCATTTGTGTTGGGCTCATAGTGACGTGGTGTGGCCCACAGTGATTTACATGGTATGGCCCACTGCATAGACCGTGCAGATGAAACACTCATACCATGGTGGGGTCCACGTACGTGGCCTACCCTTGGGACGAGCTTGCTGCATGGATAGACAGCTAGGATGGAGCACGTTATATGCTACATGCACTGGATGGCATTCCAGCTAGTCACCATAGGTGAGACGTGCCATGTCCAGCCCTTGGACGGTTAGGATCCAACTCATACATCAGGTGGGTCCCATGGGCACGACCTAAAAGCTGGTGCAGATGTGAAGAGTCACATGCACTGTATATTAAATGGTACATCTCATATATGGCTGATTTCACACCTCGTGGGCCCCACATGGCCCTATCACAGATATATACCCGTACATTACTTCATGGGTCACGCACATGGTCCACCACGTGTGTGCATCATAAGGCCAGTAGGCTTATAGACGTCCCAGCGTTGGGGTTCATTGTTGGACGGTCGGCGCACATCGTCCAAAGATGGATGGTCTAGATACGTCCAGCGACGGACGGCCAGGAATCTATGGTGGTCCCGGCAGCTTGAAATGGGTGGACGGTCAGGATGTAGGCTACACGTGCTAGGTCGCATAGATCAGGGATACATGTAGTTAAGATTTTCTATGCACGCACTGTTGCATGCATGCATGTATTATATTATATTATATTTATTTATTATTATGTTTTTTTTGTCTCATGCCAAACGTTCAGGGCCCGTAGGTTGGGTGGACGGCCTGGACGTCTAACATCATTGAGGTGGGGTCCACTTACGTGGCGCACCACTACTGTTAGGTGGGGCCCATCTTTGGATGTAGGGTGCGGCTTCGCCAGCGTCCACTCGGGGTCCATGGTCAGGGTAGCAGCCCGGTTTGGGCGAGGCCCACCTGCGGTTGTGCAGGGCCCACCTACATTTGGTGAAGCCCACCAGCCCTTCTTCCTCAGTTACAGCGTTAGAACAGCCTATTCGTTGTTGGCTTTTGGAGGCCACCTTCGGCTCCATTTTACAACCTGAGTACGGCCTATTTCCGGTCGTTTTCAGCCTACCTTCGGTGCATGTTGTAGCTCAAATAGAACCTATTTGAGGACTGCTCCTGGACCGAGTTTCGGCCCCAAACATGTCCCACACGTAGGCTGGTTTGGCCTTCAAACAGGGCCCACTTTGGCTCCATGAACGGTTCTTGTTGACGGGTGTTTATCGGCCAAGGTGAGGTGCTTCTTGTAGGTTTCTTTTAGCATTTTATTAACAAAAGGGAAGGTTCCTACCTGTTTTAGTCGAGTCCGACCCGAGATCGGGCTGCCACGTGCACAACCACCCACCTTCTTCCTGTCTTTTCTTTCTCTCTCTCCCACTCTTCTTTCTCTTTCACCTCTCAAGTGGTGTGGTTATGGCCCCACACTGACTCGGCTCGGTCCGGTTTTCACCGACTGAGTTGGGGCAGTGCGCTCCAAGCTCACCAAGAACTTCTCCCCTGTTTTCTCCCTCTCTTTTCCCCTGCTCCCTCCCTATCTCACTTTTCTTTCTGTGCAGGACTTGAGAGGGCTGGACCTCCTTATGTAGGTAGGGAGGGGGAGAGCCAACGGCTGAGATTGGCTTTGTAAATCTCCATGCGACGACATTATGGTGGCAGCCCCTGCTTTTCCCAAAACGGAAACCGCGGCGATATTTCCTCCTTGTTTGGTTTACTTTTGGTTGGAGAGAGAAAGTCGGCGTCTGCACGTTGGAAGTCCCCTGGGCAAACTGATGCCGCTCTCCCCATAGCTCCAGCGGTCCGATCGCCCTCTTGTTTAGCCGTGATAGAATGGACAGTCAGGAATCGATTCCCTTCGTTGGTTTTTAGGGGCCAACAAGTTTATATAGTTTTGTTGGAGTGGGCTCCACCGACAAAATGGACGGTCCGGATTGCCCAGAAAGTGGTCTGGTGGGCTCACCTAAAGGCTCAAAGTTCATCATTTTTAAACAGGGGTTGGCGGGAGCGATTTTAGAGAATTTGAGTTTGGTCAACCGCACAATCAATTGTCCAGTGCATATCGTACACTAGTATTTGGGGTGCACGTGCACCGGACTTTTGAGGCACATCATAGCCTCGGTGGTGTACCTACTCCGATCAATAGTCTTGGGGATCAGTCATAAATGTCCCAGGCCTGTTTGGGGCGGGCCCATGTCCAAGCGAGTCGTATCATGCCTTTTAGGGCTGAATTTGGCCCGAATGACGTGATCCGTTGGTCAAGGGAGTTTGATACTTGTTTTCAATGGTTACATATGTGTCTTTAACGCAGAAATACCCTATTGGCTATTCGCTGACTCTTGGGGATTTAGTTTTTGAAATAATGTCAACACGAGTTATCTTAAAAATTGATCTAGCTTAGGTCATTCAATCATATTTACATCTTTGGTTGGTGTGGAGTGCAAGTCGAGTTTCTCGAGTCGCGGTGGATGGTCTCAGTGCTACTTGAGAAATCCTACCCTAAGTGAGTTAAGTTAAGTTGTTAGGTTGACGGGTATCAAGTTTTAATAATTGTTGTAACACCCAAGTATCAAAAGTACGAGGTGTTACATATAATGTATGTTAAGAAAAACTAACAAAAGATATCCCTTTGACAATAACACGATTAATGAGGTATCTTAATGAAAACCTAACTTAAAAAGGTATTGGAATGTGAATACAGTATTAATGAAATGCTATTTTGAAAAAAATCCCTATTTAAATTAATGGGTGTTTAGGTTTATGAGAAATATTGGGCCACTCTCATAGCATTATCAGTTGCTCTTAGTTCCACCGGAACACTTAGTCCAATCCAATGATCTAGACTCTTCGTTCATCAAGTCCAACACACATTTCATATCGGCCATGGAAACATCACATTGTTCTGAAAAAATACCGATCATTTGATAATGCCCTTAAACATGGATGGTCAAGATCATTTATAAAAACTTGCATCCAATCAACAACTTAAATCGTCTAATTGTTAGGGATTAGCTTGGATTGGTCATGCTTTTAAAGAATCACTTTTGTTAGGAAATCATAACAACTCCGTCCATGGCTTGGAAAAAGAATTATTATAGAAAATAAGACCAAATCAAGGATTGAGGCAACAACTCGGGCAGGATGGGTCATGTTGAGAGTCAATCCCAGCCCAACCTGAATTCCTTCAAACCGAACTTTAACCCAACCCAAATTGAATTTGTTCAACTTTAACCTAACCTAAATTCGAACCAGGTTGGAGTTTATCAACCGTAACGTGAGCTGAGAATACTGACAACCCAACCCAACCCAACCTAACCCAACTGGCACTCAGTGGAACCCAAGTTGCAGCCTTATTAAGTATAGATAAGATCATCATATCAGTGTGATTTCTGCATGATAGCCCATGAAATTTGTTCTTCAGTTAGTGTATAGTTCAGATCAATTAATTGGACTGTCCAACTGAACCAATGAAACTAGGAGCACTAGAACTTACAATGCTCTGAGAGCACATGTATAATCAAAATTCTAAAACTACGAAACCCAAAACCTCTCTATGATGAAGAGATGTATAAACAGCAGGCCAAATGTTGTTTCCTAGATATGTCTTCAGTTATTTTATATTTTATTATGCAACTATCTAAAATATTTATAAATGTTATTAAAATAATTAGATCATATTGAGTCTAGTAAAGACTCACCCAAGTTTTCAAGGAAACCCGAACCAGCCGAACATTGGGTCAAGTTGAGTTTTGGAGTTTTTAATATGTGGGTTTAATAATTAAATTGATGAGTTTGTAATGACATATGCAAGCCCGTGAGGTTGTGGTTTGAATCTCATATCGACTTGTCTTGTTTCTTGTTATCATTAAAATGCCATCATTCGGTGAGGAACTTCATTCGAGTCATATCAAGTTGGTGAGTTGACTCAATGAGTCGTGTTCATCAACTAGTTTCATGGTGACTCAGCTTTAAATGAAATGTTAGGGGGATTAGTCTTTTAAATGAGTTAATTTTTTCCTTCAAAGCATAGACTTATTACCGTGGTGATAGATCGAATTATTTATCAATAAAGTAAATACTAAAAAGAAAAATCTATTAGGCCAAATGCTAATTTTATTAACTCAAATAAGAATGTAATAAAATCAACAAATAAATAACTAGAGCACAAAAAATTACCAACAACAATTTATGAGGGTGAAGAGCTGTGGATAGTTGGAGGTCATCTAAACCTAGATGGTCGAGAGATGGTCATGATTTTGCCAACAAATAGAAACTTGGAGAAATCATTAAGTAAAAACTTAGGGATTTGAGATCCAACGATGATGTTGACGAATGAAGAACTAAGTTAATTTCGATTTGTTGTAGTGATGTGCTAGACAAAAGTTGATAAAACTCTGAAACTACACTAATCAATTTGAACTTGCTGTAATTTTGTGTTAATTAAACAGAAGTGGAGAAGTTAAATTAAGCTAGGCTAAGATATATGTCCATATGGAACTAAAATATAAGATAGGCAATGTTGAACTAAATAAGAGATTTGTGTATTTGGATTAATGAAGACTCTAATCTCTTTAATATCTACTTATTCTATAAACTTGGACAAGTGTTGGCCTTACCTATCCCTTGGCTCTCGGGATTGATTGGACAGTTGGTTAACAGCCTTAGCATATTATGCTTTTAATTGAAGATAAGGCCAGCTAACCATTGGATTGTCAAATATGTTTGTATTTCTAATTCCAATCGTTTATCTCTTCTTAACACATCGCTGATAAGTTTTCGCATGCATGTGGCCAATCATATCTGAACATGTATCAATGTACATTATTGACTTAAGGTTACTTTAGATTACGCGTACTCTTCTACGTCTACGTAGCTAGTATTCTATAGCCATGTATCATTGAGAGAATGACCACCTTTAGGATTTCAATCATGTGTACGTCTCTGGGTGCTTTAGAACTCCTAACATGATAAGTGTCTCTAGTGGAGATGTCCTTCGGATCCTTACAATCTCTCTGCAATCCGTAAGTATCTTTTCATTGTTCTTATAGTAGTGTTCCAGTAAGTAGTGACATTCTATTCATTAGAGTTGGCTATGACAAGTCAAGTGTAAACATAAGAGAAAAGAACTACACCACCCTAATTTCCAAAGTGGCAAAACTATGTGAAAATTGAAGTTGTCCATTTGATGATCTCGATCATACATATAAAACTATCAACTGAGCTATATTTAAAATTTTTTTTAAAAAAATGTTTGTCTAAAATATATCTCCAAAATTTTACCAAGCTATCTCATTGTTTCAATCATCATTGCTTATTCAAGTAGACTAGGATTATTTTTCCATCTTCATTATGCAACCCACTTGATAGACAACTAAGATCTCACATACACGTAACCTAATGGTACCTTGATTACCACTTGAATAGACTCTCGAACATGCACATGAGCTTAGAAAATCTACAAACTCTTAAGGTTTTGATTTTCTAGAGGTGGGTTGGGAGTCTAAGCGATCCAAACAATTGACGGGTGGCATTATTGGGCCTTGCAGGAAATCTCCCATATCCCAGCAGCAAGGTATGCTGACTTATTTGGTTGAATCTGAATCATTCTATAATTCTGTTTAACAGTCTATTTTTTAGTCATCATTAAGGGGTTAGAACTTCTTCATCTTAGTGACTTTTGGTCCAAGAGCTATCTATACGAGGCTGACAATATCAAGGGTTTGGACACCAACCTACAAACTTCCATTTCATTTTTATTTTTCCAAAAGGTGGGGACACCGAACCTACAAGTTTGAGTCAAGTCACTAAGTTTTAAAGCTATTCAGTTAACATGTACAAAGCTCTGTCAATCAACATGCAAGCACATGTGCTAATGTAGAATACCTATCTTTTGTGTTTCCCTTGGAATGTGAAATTAAATAGGCTTGGCGCTTTGCTAAGCCTATTCATATGCTCAAGATGTTAGGATTTAATTTAGACACACGACAACATTGTAGTGATTGGTCGGGATTTAATCATGTGCGTGCATATATGTATGTGCCTAGCATGTCAAAGTTATATGCAACTCAAATTGAACTAAACGCATCGTGACCCCAGCCATCAAAATAATCGAATTAGCTAGGACGAGATTTGTGAAGATTGGCTTAACTACTCAACCACTAACTATGCAGAATTAGACAATTTTCCAACGGGTTAGTCCTTTAAATAAGTTATTTTTTCCTTCAAAGCAGTGACTTATTACCATGATGATAGCTTGAATTATTTATCGATAAAGTAAATGCTAAAAAGCAAAAGCTATTAGGCCAAATACTGATTTTATTAACTCAAATAAGAATGTAATATAATCAACAAATAAAGCACAAAAAAATTACCGACGACAATATGTGAGGGCAAAGAACCGTGGATAGTTGATGGTCATCTAAGCCTAGATGGTCAAGAGATGGTCATGATTTGGCCAACCAATTGGGGGTTGAAGAAATCATTAAGTAAAAACTTAGGAATTTGGGATGCAACAATAATGTCATGGAATGAAGAGCTAAGTTAATTTTGATTTGTTGTAGTGATCTGATAGACAAAAGTTGATAAAAGTAAACTAAAGCTACACTAATCGATCCGAACTTGCTATCATGTTGTGCTAAACAGAAGTGGAGAGACTAAACTAGGTTAAGCTAAGCTAAGATATACATCCACATGAAACTAAAAGATAACATAAACAATGTTGAACTAAATAAGAGATTTGTGTGTTTGGATTGACGAGGGCTCGGATTTCTTTATTCTCTACTTCTTTTATTGACTTGGATAGGCAATGGCCTTGTGTATGGTCCCTTGGCTCTCGGGATTGATTGGCCAATTGGTTAGTAGCCTTAGCATATTATGCTTTTAATTTACGATGAGGCCAACTAACCATTGGATTGTTAAATATGTTTGTATTTCTAATTCCAGATGGTTATCTCTTCTTATCACATCGCTGACAAGTTTTCGCATGAATGTGGCCAATCATATCTGGATATGTATCAGTGTGCATTACCGCCTTAAAGTTACTTTAGGTTATGCATGCTCTTCTACGTCTATGTAGCTAGTATTCTCTAGCCATGTGTCATCGAGAGAATAACAGCCTTTAGGGTTTCAGTCATGCGTGCATATTTGGGTGCTTTAGAACTCCTAACATGATAAGTGTCTCCGGTGGAGATGTCCTTTAGATTCATACGATCTCTCTCTGCACTCCGTAAGTATCTTTTCATTATTTTTATATGAGTGTGCCGATAAGTGGGGACATTATATTCATTAGAGTTGGTTGTGACAAGTCGAGTTTAAACACTAGAGAGCACAACTACACCACCCAAAATACTATAGTGGCAAAACTGTGTGGAAATTGAAGTCGTCCACTTGATTATCTCGATCATGCATGTAACACTATCAACTGAGCCATATTTAAAAATAAAATAAAATAAAATTGTTTATCTAAAAATATTTCTCCAAAAATTTACCAAGTTATCCCATTGTTTCAATCATAATTGCTTATTCAAGTTGACCGGGATAATTTTTCTATCTTCATTATGCGACCCACTTGATGGACAACTAAGATCTCACATACACATGACCTAATATTACCTTGAATACCACTTGAATAAAGTCTCGAACATGCACATGAGCATAGAAAATCTCCAAAATGCTTGAGGTTTTGATTTTCTAGAGGTGGGTTGGGCGTTTAAGTGATCCAAACAATTGACAGGTAGCATTATTGGGCCATGCAAGAAACCTCCCATATCCTAGCAACAAGATATATCGACTTATTTGGTTGAATCTGAATCATTGTATAATTTTGTTTAACAGTCTATTTTTTAGTCGCCATTAAGGGGTTAGAGCTTTTACATCTTAGTAACTTTTGGCCCAAGAATTATATATATGAGGCTTAAAATATCAAGGGTTTGGACATCAAACCTACAAACTTCCATTTTATTTTTATTTTGTAAAAGGCAGGAGCACATATTGGAATTAGTGGGCCATACATAGCATTGGCCCCTCAGAAAATGCATTGAATGGTTGGATCTCTTCCACGGGTCAATTAAAACCCATAAGTGTGAGGTGAATATAGCCCCACATGACTATGGAGTACTAACACTACAAGAAATAGGGTTTTTAGCGACGAAATAAATTTTCACTTTTAGCGACGAAACCTGTTGTAGCTAAAAATCATGGATGAGACTTTTAGCAACGACAAATTTCGTCACTAAAAAAATCGAATGGATTACTTTTAGCTAGGAAAATTTTCATAGCTAAAAAATCATGTATGAGACTTTTAGCGACGAATATTTTCGTCGCCAAAGGCTACAAATTTCAACAATTTTACTTTTAGCTACGAATATTTTCGTGGCTAAAAATCATAAAACGGACTTTTAGCGACAAAACTTTTCGTCGCCAAAGGCTCCAAACAATTCACGATTTGAATGGATTTAGCTACGACAAATTTCGTAACTATAAATCATGGAAATGACGTTTAGTAACGAAAATATTCGTCGCCAAAAGCTACAAACAATTTTTAAAAAAATTCGAATAAAAAACCTAAAAAGCGTGGTTGAGACTTTTAGCAACGCAAATTTTCGTCGCTAAAGGCTGCAACCACTTTTTCGAATTACTTTTAGCTACGAAAAGTTTTGTCACTAAAAGTCTTTAAACACTTCTAAAATTTTGAATGGAGTACTTTTAGCTACGAAACTTTTCGTAGCTAAAAATCTTGGATGTGCCTTTTTATCGACGAACAGTTTCATCGCTAAAAGCTGCCATTATTCAAAAGGGTTACTTTTAGGTACAAACGTGGATAAGACTTTTAGCGACGAAAATATTCGTCACTAAAAAACGTTAATGAGACTTTTACCTACGACTCTTTTTTTTAAAAAAAAATATTACATCTCAAATTTCCTGATATACACCTATTAGAATATAATTCATCATATTCTTCCTGATATACACCTGTTATATAATATATTCATCATATTCACATTCACATCCATCTAAACCCAAACTACGTAAATTCATCCAGACATAAACTACATTTATCCAAACATAAACTGCATCCATCCAAACACAAACAATCTTATAGAAAAAAACAAATGAAAAGAAAAACAACCTTAACCTAAACCTAAACCTAAACCTATAACCTACACTTATAGGTTTAGGTTATAGGTTTAGGTTTAGGTTTTAGGTTTAGATTAAGGTTAAGTTATAGGTTATAAGTTTAGGTTATAGGTTTTGGTTTTGGTTTTGGTTTTGGTTAAGGTTATAGGTCTAGGTTTAGGTTAAGGTTTAGGTTTAGGTTATAGGTTTAGGCTTAGGTTATAGCTTTAGGGAATTGAGAATAGGTTAAGGTTTAATTAGGTTTAAGAAATCAAGTTCCGGTTCAGGTTCGGTATTGGGTTTAGGTTTCAGTTTTCAAGTTTAGGTTTAGGTTTAGGTTAGGGAGTTGAGATTAGGATTAGGTATAGGTTTAGGTTTAGGGATTTGAGATTACATTTAGGTTTTAGGTTTAGGTTATAGATTTAGGTTTAGGTTATAAGTGTAGGTTATAGGTTTAGGTTTACGTTTAAGTTAGGTTATAGGTTAACGTTTAGGGAATTGAGAATAGGTTAAGGTTTAGGTTTAGGAAATCGGGTTCAGGTTCGGGTTTAGGTTTGGGGTTTCAAGTTTAGCTTTAGGTTAAGGAGTTGAGATTAGGATTAGGTGTAGGTGTAGGTGTAAGTTTAGGGATTTGAGAATACATTTAAGTTTTAGGTTTAGGCTATAGGTTTAGGTTTAGGTTATAAGTGTCGGTTATAGGTTTAGGTTTAAGTTAGTTTATAGGTTATAGCTTTAGGGAATTGAGAATAAGTTAAGGTCTAGGTTTAAGAAATCGGGTTTGGGTTTGGAATCGGGTTTAGGTTTGGGTTTTCAAGTTTAGGTTTAGGTTTAGGTTAGAGAGTTGAGATTAGGATTAGGTGTAGGTTTAGGTTTGGGGATTTAAGAATACATTTAGGTTTTAGGTTTAGGTTTAGGTTTAGGTTTAGGTTTTAGATTTAGGTTAAGGTTATAGGTTTAGGTTAGGTTTAGGTTATAGGTTATAGGTTATAACTTTAAGGAATTGAGAATAGGTTAAGGTTTAGGAAATTGGGTTTGGGTTCGAGATCGGGTTTAGGTTTAGGTTTAGGTTTAGGGATTTGAGAATACATTTAGGTTTTAGGTTTTGGTTTTGGTTTAGGTTATAGGTTTAGGTTAAGGTTATAAGTTTAGGTTATTAGATTATAGGTTATAGGTTAAGGTGTTTAGGTTATAGGTTAAGGTTTAGGTTTAGGTTTAGGTTTAGGTTATAGGTTTAAGTTATAGGTTTAGGGAATTGAAAATAGGTTAAGGTTTAGGTTTAGGAAATCGGGTTCGGGTTTGGGTTTGGGTTTGGGTTTTGAAGTTAATGTTTAGGCTAAGGAGTTAAGATTAGGATTAAGTGTAGGTTTAGGTTTAGGGATTTGAGAATACATTTAGTGTAACGCCCCGGAAAATCGGGGGTTGTGCATAGACTCGACTCCCGAGTTCCCGAGTGTCACTTATCATGCATTTATGATTTTTTTAATGATTAATCAAATTTAACTGCGCAATTTGGAATTACCTGAGGCACGAAACACAATCACACCAGTCTACTGAAATGAAGGATATCTCACATATATACAGATCCAAAATAATAAAGGGTCGCCCAAGGCGTTGCCCAACAGAGCAACAAAAGAAGGCTATGTCCAAAAAGAGTAAAGCTGAGCCCGCGGCTCAGCAAATCCAAATTCAACCCGATCAAGCTGATGGAGAGCCGCCCATCAGCTGCAAGTAGGAGAGTCCGTCCTTCTCGTCCAAGCTCGCCTCGCCAGGTTCCTCATGCCCTGAGTCACCTGCATCTATGAATGGGTCTGGTTGGTGTTTTAAAATACCGTCCCAGAGTGGGAGTGAGTGATCAACTCAGTGTGAACTATTGGTCTCAAGTTACAATAGGCATCAATTGTAATATGAACTTAATGAAAAGCAGACAATCATAAACACCTAATAACTCGTATTTAAAATGCATGCATGCGGGATGATATGATGCATGCCCTTGCCATAACACTCCCTCAAGCGACTCCATCTAACGATCGCATATGACAATACTCCCTCAGAGCGACCTCGACTTCCGAGTCGCCACCCTAACTAATGCGTGCAATGCGATCGTGTTAGCTGAGTTATTAGTTAAGTCCACTCATCCAGCAAGTTGGGGATTCTGATTCACCCTACGTATCACTGCCCTAAGCTGGTTGCGAGGCCAAGGCCTCATCAACGCGTGAGGCCGAGACCTCACGGTCCGTGATCCCGTCGGGTTTCTCATCCCCGACTCCAAGCACATGAGGAGTGCCGAAAGGAAGGGATCACTCGCGGTCACTACGGGGAGGCGCGGTACCCCAGCGTAGGCCGACAGCTCGGACACAGTGTCCCATTCAACCATGCCCGGCTCACAAGGCTGTGGACCAGTTTCGGGTGGATTATCGATGGGCTTCAATGGTTGCAAGGTGGTTCAGATTCCATACATATGTGAGCACACAGGGTTAAAAAATAGGGTTGATCAGTCAGTAGGCTAGATCGCATGAGTCAGGCGAGTGTGAGACAAGTGACCTCGGGCACAAGGGTCCCACGTAGTCAAACTATAGCCGCCCGATCACACCCGCCCAAAACTCACGGTTTAGCCTCTAGGCGGTCCTACCAATGGAGCCACCTTCGCTCATCACGTTCCTGACCAACCCAAGGGTATGAGGGGATCCGTAACATGCCAATTCTACAGATTATCAACTAGCATAGCGACCACATGTTCTCATACATCTCATATACCATTCAAATTCTCATAATAAGCAAGACTAACCATAACATAAAATAAGTACATGTGAGTTATGCGTGTGTGTGAGGAAGTTAAGCACTTCCTCCAATTTCAGAAATCATGTGCACACGGATAATAAATCATACATGCATTGAAACACCCCATATGAGGAAAAATGATAGAGCAATCATGAACAAACTATCACCCATACATAATATCATGTGAGAGGCAAGATCAACACCATTATGAAAGCTAAGCATGCAATCCATACAATTCCAACAATATACAACTCCTGGGGTTTCTCTAGATTATTCAATCATAGCATCCAAGTAATCAAAATCATTAAACCCACACTAAAATTGGTGCAAGGCCACCTAAGAACAATAGTCCGCTCCTTGGATTCGATGGAGGCTTGGAAACGACTTAGGAGATGTGGATTTCGGGGTAGATCGGCCGGAATCCCTAAAGGCGATCACTTGCTTGTAAGAATCCCAAGTAAATCTCCCTCATCACAAGGGTTTCAAAGAAAATAGGGAATGGAGTTTACCTAGTTACTCAACGGACGAAATAGCGGTTGTGGGGTGAGGTTTCTTCTTGGAGAAGAGGTAGGAAGATGCAAGATTTGCTTCCTTAGGCCCCACCTCGATCTAGGGTCCACACTCCTCCTTCTTCACTCTCTCTTCCTCCTCCTTCTTTCTCTCTTTTCTCTCTTCCCTTCCCTAGGAAAAATTCGTATGGGAGAGGGGTGCCCAAAAGAAACACCTTTTTATAATTCCAGATTTGGTGCAATGGCCCCAAGCTTCCACAATTTCCTAAAATAGACTTATAGGACTCCCTATTAGTGTTGGGGTGGCCCTAATACCCCTCTGGCCACCAAATTCAGCGTATAGTTGCCTTATAGCCTAACTAGGGTCCATGCAAAAATTTAGGGCGAACGGATGAGTGGATATATGATCTGAGCAAGCGTTTCCAACCTTTAAGTGGCCCTTAGGGGGCCATTTTGATTGATGGGGCATTTTTGGTGGCCCTCTGGACATGAAATTTATAAGGTTAGTGCTTCATGGCCCGATAAAGGGCCTTGTAAAATTTGGGAACAAACGGATGCGGGGTTTAGTCGTACGGGTCCGATTTGCGATCAACGGTCACCATGTCACGATCGGGCCCCAGATTTGGTGAACGGGCGTAGAAAAATACATCAAACCTTGACCGTAAATTTGGAAGAAATCTGACGGCTGTAATGCTTAGTATCCCGATTTTATTTGTAAGTGTCAGATTCCAATCTGGCATTGGGCAAGCGCTAGATGGTACTTTTGGGTGTCTACCGGGTCCGTAGTCTGTGATGGACCACAAGCCTAGTGAGATCTATGATTTTCTAAACTTTTAGATTTTTGTAACCCTCCTCGGTCGCTGGATGGCCCACACGGGCTGCTGTTAAGTGTAAACAGGTCATCTGGCTTGGCGGCCCGCATTTGGTTCAATCATAACCAGATTGGTCTAGTCTAATGGGCTAATCTTAGATTTAATTTACTTGTGATACCTTACCCTGAGTAGTTTAAATAAACGATCCTGCGGCAAATCCGACGTGGACGCCCCAGGACACTACGCTGGTTGGACGGGACATTACAATCACCCATGTATAATTAGCATTGAGTGTCAATGGTCAGTAAGTGATAATATAAGTTAATTACAAAAAAAAAAAATTAAGGATTTTTGGAAATCCAAAACAGTAAAAATCCGGGATGTTACAATCTACCCCCCATAAAAACAATTTCGTTCCCAAAATTTTCTAAGGGTAATAAATAAATATATTATCATTTCGTTTGCCTAGTTTATTGATTTCAGGTTTATATGCGTGGTAGGGTGCATACTAACTATACTAGCCTTGCTTATTATATTCTACCCCCCTTAAAATTTTCACCCTTAAGGTTTGAAAAGAATGTCAAAATCATGATTATCATGTTAAGTGTTTGCTGATAAAGTTTACCTAAGGGTGGTGTATTCTACTCTTTATGATCAAGCTAATACGAAAAAAATGACGGTTGTAGTAGGCTCAAATACGATACGTCGATTGTCCGCCTGACCAGGGCAAACAACACATTGTATCCCTTCTGAATCCTGATGGATCCCGGTCTTCTGCTCGGTCAAAGCAGTGAGTCCGTTGGTAGTCGCTCAGGATTGAGAATTGGGTCAAGCCGCGAATACTTCGCAAGTATATGGTCTCATAATTCTGTAGTCCCATCAACCTAAATGTTTAAGGAACAACCCTCGTTGGAAAGTTTAAATCTCCTATTTATAAGGTTGTCCTTTGGGTTTTGGCTTACGAGAGTCCTCGATTTAATTTATATTTAATTTAGGGTTTAATAATTCTCTTAATATGCCTATGGGCAACAATCATCCTAAAAATTTTTTAAAGACACAAATTTGTATATGAATTATCATTTCAATCCTATGGCTAGTGGGTTAATCGCAGACTACACTTTGGTTTCATAAATGTCAGGAATGAAGGAATAGTTGAGGTTTTAAGGTATTTGGGAGGTTTGGAGTGCGAATAACGTGAGTAAGGACGCAGTAAGGCAATCATACATACAAACATTCACAAGGTGACAAGAAAATTTCAAAACAATCCATACATTCATATTGAATTCAAAATGCCATTAGTATGGCCAGTTATATCCTACAGTATGGATTTACATGTATTACTAGATACTCTAAACATAAAGAAAAAAACAGACAAATCAAGCAGGAGTTTTAACTGTCTTCAATACATGGTAGTAGTCTTAATTAACTCCAAACAACTACTAATTTCCATAAAGTTAAGCTATTATTCTTCTGGGTCAGACGAGGACGGGGGTGCTTCTTCCCCTTAAGGGAATGGACCAATGGAATGACGAAGAAAGAGGCAACAGTTGCCAAGAACGCCATATCCCTAGGCTAGGATGGATTGGCAGAGAGAAATGTAGGTGGGTCGTTGGAGGGAAGATTTTGGGGGTGATTTTAAGAAGACTAGAGAATGAGTTTAGGAATGTATTGAGGAAGGTTTTTTTTTTTTTTTTTAAAGATGGGTTGTGGGAAATGAGTTGGAAATGAATGTGGAAGGATGGGTGTGGGAATGGATTTGAGAATGGGATTTGAGAAAGAGGGTTGATATTGGGTTTTATGAATGAAATTTGGTGAATGGGTTTTGTGAATGGAAGTGGAAGTGAATGAGTGAATGGAGTGGGATTTTGAGGGTAGTTGTTGAGATGGGATGGTTTTATAAAGGAGAAGAAGACATGTTTGAAATGGGTTTTATGGGTGAACTTGAGAATGGGATCGAGAAAAAGAAAATGGTTAAGAAAGGGTTTGAGAGTATGGTTTGGAGATGAGAAAGAGGAGATGGGTTAGGGAGATGGAAATGTGAAGAAGAATGTGGGTTTAGGATTTGGGTTTGGGAATGGGAGAGGGATGAGGAGAGTAAAATGTGAAGGAGTGAAGGTGGGTTTTGGTGTTGGGTTTGTGCTAGGAGCTTGTAATGGATTTGGGTGAGTGGTTGGAGATGGATGTGGGAATGGGGTTGGGTTAAGCATGAGAAGAGGAAATGAGGGTTTGGAGTGAAGGAGTAAAGGGAATGGGGCTCAAGTGAATGGGTTTTGAGGATTGCAAGATGAAATGTTGAGAGGGTTGAGGAAGATGTGGGTGGGGTATGAAGAAGAAGAGATGGGTTTTAGAAAAGAAGAAGAGAAGTGGTGGAAGTGGGATGCCTTTGTATGGTTTTCTTAAAAATGGATTGAAGCTTGGAGAGGGGGAGGTTTCTCCCTTAGGGTGTTGGAGTAGTAGAGAGTGTTTTGGGGTAAGAAATTGGGTATTAGTGCCCTTAAGTTGCAAGAGAGGGAGACCCCACTCGTGTGTACATTGAAAGGGAGGAGGGGACCCATCTTGTAACGTTTCTTATGCTTTTAGTAACTGTATTATTTTTAAAATTTTTATGATGATTTACCATCAAGTTTTAAGTTATCCCACAAAATTTCATATTATTTGAAGTTGTAAATAAATTATAAAAATTCTAGAAGTAACCACCATCTTAAACTAATGATTTTTAAACAGTTGTCAATTCATTCCAAATCTAATTATATTATAATTTTTATTTTATTTTTATTTTATTTTTATATTAAACTAGACTTGTTAAGCTTCAATCTGCCTTTTGAATCACCTAAATCAGAGTTATAACGAAGGAGATATGAGTTTTTGAAATTGCACTGAAAAATGTAGAAAACGGGCCGCCCGACCCACAGTGGCCCGCCCGGCCCGCTGTCCGGCATAGGCTACGCCGCTGCCGGCGTGGGCACGCCGGCCCTCTGGCCGACCGGCGTAGGAAACACCACTCCAGGCGTAGGCTACGCCGCTCCCCTGACTTAACTTCCTTGTTTTGTGATTTCCCAGGTGCCTATAAGGCCCCCGGAAAAGTACCATATATGAATTTGGGGTAGGAGAAGCCAATCTACGCAATGAGCCTACTGGTTTCACAAGATTTTCCTCGGTTAGTGGCCAAAATTAGGTTTTATTTCAATTTCACTATTTTCCAATAAATTTTCATTCACCCACAACTCTTTGTCCCCAAATGGGTCTAATCTATCAAATTTGGCCTGATATTCACTCATTTGCTTTAGGACAATGGTTTTAACTGTCTAATCCCTCAGTTTCGATTCTACATTTTCTCTATTTCCGATAAAATTTCATTCGCCCCTACTTAATTGTCCCCGAATGGGTTTGAACTATCATGTTCAGCCCGGTATTAGTTCATTTGGACTTGGACGATGATTTCGACCATCAACCTTTCGATTTCCAGCTCGCTCCTAACAATGTACTAGGGAAATTAAAGAACAGAGTGATGGTAGGTGAAGGTTTTAAGGAGATAGGTTGAAAAGAGGAATTTAGACTTAGGCCTGTTTGGCTAGTGGCATTAAACTGTACCAAATGGGATTTCAATAATTATCCCAACTCAAAATTGCAAATGGCGTGTCTGGAATGAGTGAGGGATGTGGTTCAAAATTAATTTCCTAGGCTTGTTAGAGGAGTCTTGTGTTGGGAAGTGTAATGCGGGATTTCCAAATCCCTTGACGAAGAATTTCTAAGTATAATTTGGAAGGAAACCCGAGATTCACCCTTAATTGAATACATGTCAACAGGGCATCATGGAACATGGGATGCTCCCATCCCAGGGACAATACCTTACCCACATTTATCGCTACTCTAAAATTTATTTCACCCTAATCCCACCTATTTCAGTTGGCCCACAGTCCCTTAGGGATTAGGTGGACTGGAATAGTTAGATTTCCTACTTAGTTGAATTGAGTCTTTCCCTCAAGTTCCCAAATTCTTGTCCGAGGACGGGCCAAGGCACTGTAGGACTCTCGAATCCCTCTCTAGCGTCACTATTACTCTCACTACCCAACTCTAACACTCTGGAAGTCTCATCTTCCGTTTAAGAGTGTCAACTTAGGAACTGGGGTGGTTCCTAGCATTTTCGTGTTTTCCATTGCGTTTCCTATCAAGTCAGCGGACGCGTTAGTGAGTTCATGACCCATGGCCCAAGGGATTCCAAACTATTGCTCTGATCCATCCGTAACGCCCCGAAAAATCGGGGGTCATGCATAGACTCGACTCCCGAGTTCCCGAGTGTCACTTATCATGCATTTATGATTTTTTTAATGATTAATCAAATTTAACTGCGCAATTTGGAATTACCTGAGGCACGAAGCACAATCACACCAGTCTACTGAAATGAAGGATATCCCACATATATACAGGTCCAAAATAATAAAGGGTCACCCAAGGCGTTGCCCAACAGAGCAACAAAAGAAGGCTATGTCCAAAAAGAGTAAAGCTGAGCCCGCGGCTCAGCAAATCCAAATTCAGCCCGATCAAGCCGATGGAGAGCCGCCCATCAGCTGCAAGTAGGAGAGTCCGTCCTCCTCGTCCAAGCTCGCCTCGCCAGGCTCCTCATGCCCTGAGTCACCTGCAACTATGAATGGGTCTGGTTGGTGTTTTAAAACACCGTCCCAGAGTGGGAGTGAGTGATCAACTCAGTGTAAACTATTGGTCTCAAGTTACAACAGGCATCAATTGTAATATGAACTTAATGAAAAGCAAACAATCATCAACACCTAATAACTCTTATTTAAAATGCATGCATGCGGGATGATATGATGCATGCCCTCGCCACAACACTCCCTCAAGCGACTCCATCTAACGATCGCATATGACAACACTCCCTCAGAGCGACCTCGACTTTCGAGTTGCCACCCTAACTAATGCATGCAATGCGATCGTGTTAGCCGAGTTATTAGTTAAGTCCACTCATCCAGCAGGTTGGCGATTCTGATATACCCTACGTATCAGTGCCCTAAGCTGGTTGCGAGGCCAAAGCCCCATCAACGCGTGAGGCCGAGACCTCACGGTCCGTGATCCCATCGGGTTCCTCATCCCCGACTCCAAGCACATGAGGAGTGCCGAAAGGAAGGGATCGCTCGCGGTCACTACGGGGAGGCGCGGTACCCCAGCGTAGGCCGACAGCTCGGATATAGTGTCCCATTCCACCATGGCCGGCTCACGAGGCTGTGGACCAGTTTCGGGTGGATTATCAATGGGCTTCAATGGTTGCAGGGTGGTTCAGATTCCATACATATGTGAGCACACAGGGTTAACAAATAGGATTGATCAGTCAGTAGGCTAGATCGCATGAGTCAGGCGAGTGTGAGACGAGTGACCTCGGGCACAAGGGTCCCACGTAGTCGAACTACAGCCGCCCGAGCACACCCGCCCAAAACCCACGGTTTAGCCTCTAGGCGGTCCTACCAATGGAGCCACCTTCGCTCATCACGTTCCTGACCAACCCAAGGGTATGAGGGGATCCATAACATGCCAATTCTACAGATTATCAACTAGCATAGCGACCACATGTTCTCATACATCTCATATACCATTCAGATTCTCATAACAAGCAAAACTAACCATAACATAAAATAAGTACATGTGAGTTATGTGTGTGTGTGAGGAAGTTAAGCACTTCCTCCAATTTCAGAAATCATGTGCACACGAATAATAAATCATACATGCATTGAAACACCTCATATGAGGAAAAATGATAGAGCAATCATGAACAAACTATCACCCATACATAATATCATGTGAGAGGTAAGATCAACACCATTATGAAAGCTAAGCATGCAATCCATACAATTCCAACAATATACAACTCCTAGGGTTTCTCTAGATTATTCAATCATAGCATCCAAGTAATCAAAATCATTAAACCCACACTAAAATTGGTGCAAGGCCACCTAAGAACAATAGTCCGCACCTTGGATTCGATGGAGGCTTGGAAACGACCTAGGAGATGTGGATTTCGGGGTAGATCGGCCAGAATCCCTAAAGGCGATCACTTGCTTGTAAGAATCCCAAGTAAATCTCCCTCATCACAAGGGTTTCAAAGAAAATAGGGAATGGAGTTTACCTAGTTGTTCAACGGACGAAATAGTGGTTGTGGGGTGAGGTTTCTTCTTGGAGAAGAGGTAGGAAGATGCAAGATTTGCTTCCTTGGGCCCCACCTCGATCTAGGGTCCACACTCCTCCTTCTTCACTCTCTCTTCCTCCTCCTTCTTTCTCTCTTTTCTCTCTTCCCTTCCCTAGGGCAAATTCGTATGGGAGAGGGGTGCCCAAAAGAAACCCCTTTTTATAATTCCAGATTTGGTGCAAATGGCCTCAAGCTTCCACAATTTCCTAAAATAGACTTATAGGACTCCCTATTGGTGTTGGGGTGGCCCTAATACCCCTCTGGCCACCAAATTCGGCGTATAGTTGCCTTATAGCCTGACTAGGGTCCATGCAAAAATTTAGGGTGAACGGATGAGCGGATATATGATCTGAGCAAGCGTTTCCAACCTTTAAGTGGCCCTTAGGGGGCCATTTTGATTGATGGGGCATTTTTGGTGGCCCTCTGAACATGAAATTTATAAGGTTAGTGCTTCATGGCCCGATAAAGGGCCTTGTAAAATTTGGGAACAAACGGATGCGGGGTTTAGTCGTACGGGTCCGATTTGCGATCAATGGTCACCATGTCACGATCGGGCCCCAGATTTGGTGGACGGGCGTAGAAAAATACATCAAACCTTGACCGTAAATTTGGAAGAAATCCGACAGCTGGAACGCTTGGTATCCCGGTTTTATTTGTAAGTGCCAGATTCCAATCTAGCATTGGTGGGGCGCATTGGGCAAGCGCCAGATGGTACTTTTGGGTGTCTACCGGGTCCGTAGTCCGTGATGGACCACAAGCCCAGTGAGATCTATGATTTCCTAAACTTTTAGATTTTTGTAACCCTCCTCGGTCGCTGGATGGCCCACACGGGCTGCTGTTAAGTGTAAACAGGTCATCTGGCTTGGCGGCCCGCATTTGGTTCAATCATAACCAGATTGGTCTAGTCTAATGGGCTAATCTTGGATTTAATTTACTTGTGATAGCTTACCCTGAGTAGTTTAAACAAACGATCCTGCGGCAAATCCGACGTGGACGCCCCAGGACACTACGCTGGTTGGACGGGACATTACAATCACCCATGTATAATTAGCATTGAGTGTCAATGGTCAGTAAGTAATAATATAAGTTAATTACAAAAAAACATTAAGGATTTTTGGAAATCCAAAACAGTAAAAATCCGGGATGTCACTAAATTAAGATGATATTCACACGGGCACTATATGATTCCTCCTTTCTACTGGGTTGGGCCGTCACAGGCCTACTTAAGGCTCATGGATCAAGCACGTCAAGATTGCCAGGGCCTATTAGCCTGACCCAAATTAAGTACTACGCAAACCGTTGGTATTTAACCTATGGCCCACCCATGGTGGGGTCGTTAAAATAATTTTGACTAGGCATGTCATATATGGTGTGTGCGATGACTGAAAAGGATGTTCTACGACTGAGATCAAGCTTAGTTTTAGGCCGCAACATTAGGGGTGGCAATGGGGCAGCCCAATTCATAAGATCCAAGTCCAAAGCCCATTATAAGCCTAGAGCAGCATGCCCAAGCCCAAGCCCAAGCCCGAAAATTGGTTGGGCCACCACCTGCCAGGTCTGAAATTTTATAAATCCTTCTTTACAACTTGAATTTTCTATCCTATCCATTGATCAAGTGACCCACACTTGCACGAAAGATCAACATTTCAAAGCAGTCATTTGCCCAACCCAGGATTAGAATGACATATATGTAGGATACAACACATTAACATATAAAGTCGAATCGGGCAAGGCTAGCCTGGGCTGTGTTGGGTTTAGGCAAAATGACTTGTCCAAGCCCAACCCAAGACCAGCCCAGCCCAAAGTAGGGTTGGAAGGGTCATGTCAGGTTTGTGCCATCGCCAGCTCTAACATGCCAACGGGTATGGCCAAGCTATAACTGGGCCTTCTTTCCTGTTATGACTGAACTCGGCTTACATTACTCTGGCCCATGGACGGCTTAGGCTGGATTTGGACCAATATCCTAACTGGCCGGCACTACACCAGAATCGTTAATCTAGAACGAGCAGGATTTTGGTTGAGAAACGTTAATGAGCCGTTTCTGATTTGAAACGTGAATGAGCCGTTCTGCATTTCGTTGCTGTTTTAACGCTCTACGTTGTTATTTTCACAATTTTATTGGTGAGTTTTTGACATTCTTAGTTTTTGTTATTTTCTTGTATTGTTTTATTTTAAAACAGATGGACGGAATGGATTTGATTAGAACTCTATCAGTGGACCCCACAAGGCCTGAGAGTCACATTACTGCATATCCACCTCAGACTACTAAATGATTGTCCTTGTGCCAAAACGCCCTAAACCCCATTTCCACCGTCTCAACCCCATTTCCACTATCTCCCTCTCCCTCTCTCGGTCTCTGTTTCTTCCGGTCTCCCTCATCCCGATCTCAACCCTCTCTCTCGATCTACCTCATCCCAATCTCAACCCTCTCTCTCGAACTCCCTCTCACTCTCCCTCCCTCTCTCTCAATCTCCCTCTCCCTATTCGACTCTAGATCTGCAACATCCCCACACATGGGAGAAGAGATCGAGAGGAGACGACAGTCCCCACACATGGGGTATCTGATATTGTAGAAGCAGCAGTAGCAGCTCCGTATGAGGTGTTTGATCTATCGTCAGACTGAAGGGAGGGAGTGAGTGGGTGCAGCAAAGCATGAAGATGATGGAATCTGCCCGATCTACTCTTCTCCTTCTCAGATATGTAGTAAGTCTCTCTCTCTCTCCCTCTCTCTTTCTCTCTTCCTCCCTCTCTCTCTTCCTCTCGAATCTCGACCCTTGATCTCTACAGATCCATGTCCTCGGATCTCTAGATCAGAACCACACTTCGTAATTGGAATTCGCTGGTTTTCATGAAATGGGATAATTAATTTTTGATGTTTGGATGCAGTTTGCAATTTGTTAGGGGTTTGAGAGAGCGAGAGAGACGAAGAATACTGACAAAATTCGAGACAGAGTAATACAATAAAGGGCTGAGCTTTCACAGCAAGAGGCCATGGATCCCTTGCAAAGTGCCTTTTCAATCCCTTGCACGGATTGTTGTCTTAGAACTCCTCTCTCTTTTATAATTTGATCTAAAATGTTTATATCCAAACAATGATAATGTTATCATGTGCTTGTGTTCATTGCATTGATGTGTGGCTAATCAAGTATATGTTTTACTTTTCATTTCCAAGTGTTGAAAAAAAAAAAAAAACTTTTTCTGATTTCTCTCAAATTTATACTCTCCTGAGCTTGATTCAAGGTTCAGGAGGTTGATCTGCTTATTCCCTGGGCATAATAAGAAGGGTAGGTTCTAAGTGGTGATAAAACCTGCTAACATCTTTTGTGGAGTGACTGATACAATGCTTGGGCAAAAAGGTTGTAAAGTACTGTCAGTGTTTGCAGTTTGTATTGCTAGTACCTATACTATGATAATTCAATCAATGGCACTCAAGCCCTGACTGTGGATGCCCATGCACGCACGCACAAAAGGAAGGGAAAAAAAAACTAGATTGGAAGACTCCTGACCCTTCAACAGCTGGCCAGGAAGGTAAAGAAAGAAAATACAGCTGTGGTTTGCTTTCAACCAATAGAAGGGCCAAATTATCTATAGTTACAATCTTCCAACATGGTGGATGTTTTGTGCATGGACAATCCATTGTTAGGTTTGTCCATGGTGGATCTTCCAACATGCATCATTTCATCTAAACAAATACATTTCTTAATCAAATGTTATTAATTTTAAGGCCAATTCCAAAACTTTTCTAACCTTTTTGAAATTTCTTTTCTTGCATACCCAATTTTGTTCTTAATGCGAAGGACAAAAGCATACAAAAATTATGTATACTTCTCAATCAAAACCAATGTATTTTTTCAATTGCAACACGAACAGAGCACATCTATGAATAGAGCTAGTCCTAATAACAATGACTTGGGCATGCTCGAATTTGAACAGAGTACATCTTGTTCAAATCTCCTCTGTTTATGTGAATACATTGCTACTACTACATATCTCAAGGAATTTGGATATAAACATGAAAAGGTGTACATAGTATTCTACCAGTTAACTTGATGAGTGAACCCACCAATGTTTCTGCGTTCTTTCGTTACTATGGCATCTTGCAAAATATGATCCATATCTTGGGCATTAGAATATCAGGAGAAAATGGCAACCACAGTTATATGGGTTGCTTGTGATAATTTTGCTTCTGATGTTCTTGGCTTGTTTGGATGCTCTTCTGAAGTCTAATATGAAACCACCTTTTTTGTTTTTTTTTTTTTTTTTAGAGAGTCACCCATTTATTTTCTCAACTTTTGGTAGTTCATTGTACAATGTTTTATTTTTTGAATTTTCAAATTGCAAACACAGTAATACAAGTTTAGATGATTTTTCTCCTGACTATCTCAGCTCGTTTGGATGCTCTCTTCAAATATGATTTGAAACCACCTTTTTTTTATTTATAGATTGACCCTTTATTTTTCTTTCTTTGTAGTTTATAGTACAAAGTTGTACCGTTGAATTTCAAATGACAGTAGTTTGAGTTGTTTGTGATAATTTTGCTTCTAATGTTCTTGGCTTGTTTAGATGCTCTTCTCAAGTCTAATTTGAAACCATCGTTTTTGATAGATTGACCTTTATTTTTTCTACTTATTGTAGTTCATTGTATACATACTTTTAAATTTTCCTTTAACTGAATTATATTAGTAGTTTGTGCTAGTTTTTGTTTCTAATGTTCTTGGCTTGTTTAGATACTCTTTTGAAATTTAATTTGAGAATTTTAAGACTGCACGGTTCGGCGTTCTTAGTTTTTTTTTTAATCCTGTTTTTAGACCTTTCAGGCACCAGCAAAAGGGCAAAGCCTGCTGTAAGAAAATATAGGAATCCTTTACTTGGATATTTTTCTTTTTTAATGTTTATGGTTGTGTATCGTCTTATGGATTTGTCACTGGACTTGGTATTAAAGAGGGAAACTGCTTACGACCTTACTTTATATATGTAGTTCATATAGTTCTACCATGTTTAGATGTTGAATTGCTCATCCACCGGGTTTGATCTGATCGAATGAGCTTTAACGAGTTATGGCCATGATTGGATGAAAGTTGCATATGCATATTAGTTGATGGTTGACATAAAATTGTTATTTGGAATCCATAGTAATTCAATGAATTGGGGTGAAGCAAAGTGATTTAATGAAGCTAATGTTGTTTTCTGAAATTGCAAAAAAAAAATTTGGATTCGAGGTTAACTAAAAATCTCCCAGTTCAAAGGTTTTAGCCTAGTGATCGATATAAAAATTTGTAGACATATCTTTTTTAACATTTCTTTTCTTGTAATAAATTCAAATTCAAATTCAAAATAAATAAATCCATCTATAACTTCTATGTCAGCTTTTCTTCTTAAATGCATTAAAATGTTTTAGAAGCTGCAGCTAAGGGTGTTAATAGGCCAGGCTTAGAATGGAACAAAGAGTTGGTAGTGCAGAGGCTGTAGTTGAGGAAGTTATAAGGCAAGGGGTGAGTTTCCTTAATAAGTCCTTCATGAATACCGTTAGTACAATTTTCTATTTATATTATGACCATGCCTTTTTCGTGCTATGCTTATTTAGGTGGCTCATCCAAATAAAATTTCTGTTGGGGGTCATTCCTATGGGGGATTCATGATGGCAAACCTCCTAGCACATGCTTCCCACCTTTTCTGATGTGGAATTGCTCGTTCTGGAGCATACAACAGAACACTTACTCCTTTTGGTTTTCAGGTATGGCCCCATTTATGATACCTATTAAAATTGGTTGATTTCCAACCATTGAAGGCCTTATGAAATCTGATCGGGTGAATTATTACCTCTTGGAAATGAAGTTCCTGAAGCATTCCAGTTTTTCTGCGACGCCTCATTTAGGAACGGTTTGAAACCGTTCCTGAAGCATTTAGGAACGGTTTAAAACCGTTCCTAAATGACAATTTTGGTGTAGTGTGGGCTTGAACTAGCCTAACGCGGGCGCACACCTTTATAACCCTAGTCACCCATGAAAAAAAATAAATAAATAAAAATAAAAATAAAAAAATAACCTTTTAACTAAGGGTTGCAACTTGGGCTGCTTGGGTCCTATCGAGGGTCAACCTAAGCCCAATCCAAACTCAAGAGGGCCCAAAGCACAAGCTGACACAACCTGAACTCAACCCAAGTGCCCAACCCGAATATGTTTATGCTTGACCGAACCCAATCCAAACTTACCCAAATACATGTGATTACTCCCAACCTCATCTAACCCTGACCCAAATTTTGATCAATATGAACCCAACCCGAACACAACATAGTATCCCGACAACCCGTCTAATGTAGGACGTCATTTAAATATATTCCTAACATGGTTGGACCAAAAGAAGGTGAACTGTAAATTGGCCATTACTTTTGATCCGGTTATTGTCACGGGAGGCATAACTTATCAATCTTTATTGTAATGGGTCATTGAGGTCAAGTGAGTCGCAACTATCCATTTCGCAAGAAAATGCATGCTTTTAGCTTTAAAAATAAAATTTTAGGAAATTTTATTATTTTTAGTAATTTCTATTTTTCTAGTATTTTTATTTGTTTTTAAAGTTTTAGATTTTCTTCTTTTTTTCGAAATAACTTGTAATCATGCTAGGAATCTTCTAGCAAAAGTTTATTTGAAATTTTTATTTTTAAAAATTAGGCTTTAAATTTTTTTTACAAGAATTAAAACTTTTATTAGGGTTAGAATTTTCTATTTTTGATCATTACTAATTTCATTTTTTCTATATTAATGATGTAATTGAGACGCATATACATTATACAATTATTGATTAATAAAATTTTGATTTTTTTTTCCTTGTGGATTCAAGGTTTTAATCACTTGAGGAAGACGGTGATTTTCCTCATTATCCCTTCAAATCTTTCCTTGCGTTAGTTGGTATTAGAGTGAGGGTTTTTTTTCTCAGGATGATGGCATTTAACGAAGGTGTGAGCAATAATCCCATGGATTGTGCTACAGGGAATAATTTTATAACCATGGCGCCATTTAAAGCTTTCTATCTGAATAAATGGCAAGCCATGTAAGGACAACATGCAACGATCAACTGTTTGATGGAAGCCATAGGACAAATATATTTTCGTAAGAATAAGTTATATACAATCAGCGATGGAGCTTGTGGTCATCATGTTCATGGTGCGACATTGGTAATGAATCGCAAGCCACCACCCAGTGATAGTGAATTGCAAGCCATCACTTTGATCATAAGGAAGTCGTTATACACACCAAAGGTAGAGCTAGATTTATAGCGACACAACGTCTTTTGAACAAGATGCATTGTAAACCAAAAAGTCTATAATGTGATCATCGATGCAAGGAGTTGCGAGAATCTCGTGTAAAAAACAATAGTAAAAAAGTTGTAATTGAAAACAGAAAAGCACTCATCTCTGTATATGATTGGATGGATCAAGAAAATCAACAAAATAGAGGTAACTGAATGATGTCGTATATCTTTTTTTATTGATAAATATTATAAAGACGAAGTAATATGTGACGTAATCGACATGTAAGCTTGTTACATGCTACTTGGTCAACTATGTCAATATAATGTTAATACTATGCATAAAGACTGGGATAATGTATTTATATTTATTAATGACAGTAGAAATTATCCTCACTCCTATGTAAATGGTGAACCAACCCAAAACTTCTAAAGTGAAGGAACGGTCTCTCGTAACCGAACATGATTTCGTCAAACATTTTGAGGAGACAGGATATGTAGATGTATTAGTTAAAATGGACAAAAATGTGAAGCCTATAAACATCCCATATGATTTGAAACCAGTGTCACAAGAGTTCAAGGTGATTATGCTCGATGAACTTCCTAAGGAGTTACCTCCTATATAAGATATACAAAATCACATTGATCTTGTCATATAGTTAAGTTTGCCTATTGCTCACGTTATTAGAAAGATTGTGAGATCTTGCAAGCACAAGCAGAGGTACTGATCCATGAGGGTGAAGTCAAGGAGAGCATGAATACATGTATTATGTTAGCTCAAGAACCTAATGCGAAGTACAAGAAAAATGTTAATAAACATTTGTGCTATAAATTATCTGAGTATCATGAGCGAAGTCTCGTAAGTAACTCGAGAACAAGTTTTTTCTAAGTGGAGGGGTCTGCTGTAGGATATGGCATGGATACATTCCTAGCATTGTTGGATAAAAAGAAGGTGAACCATAAATCAGCCATAATTGTTTATCTGAATATCGTTATGGGATGCACAACCTATCAATCCTTGTTGTAAGGGGCCATCTAAGGTGAACAAACCCACTTTAGTGGGTCATGTTTGTCCATTTAGCAAGAAAAAGCAGGCTTTTAGCTCAAAAAATGAAATTTAAGGAAAAAAAAATATTATTTTTAATAATTTTAATTTTTGTAGTATTTTTTTACTTTTAGATTTTTAGATTTTCTTCTTTAAAATAAATAAATAAATAAATAAATAACTTGTAATCATGCTATGACTGTTCCAACAAAAGTTTATTTGAAATTTTTATTTTTAAAAATTAAGCTTTAGAAGAATTTTACTAGAATTGGGACTTTTATTATAATTAAAATTTTGCTATTTTTGTTGATTACCAATATGGTTTATGCTTTTCTTTATTAATGGTGTAATTGAGACACATACACATTAAACAATTATGATTAATAAAATTTTGAATTTTCTGTTTTCTTTTCTTGTGGATTTAAAATATATATATATATATATATATATATATATATCCTTGTGAATTTAAGGTTTTAATCAATTGAGGAAAACAGTAATTTTCCACATTATCCTTTCATGCCCTTCCCGGCATTACCTGTTGTAATTGATATCTTAAATCGAGTTGGTTACAAGGTCTATCGATGCCATTGACAGTCTATTTAATGTCATTCAATGACATCGAACAGTGCTCGATCTCATCACAAAATTTTGAATTTTCTCTAGTTGGTCGTTGGACTAACAGGGCATTTTTTTGATACCATCGGTAGCTGTTCGATGCCATCGAACATGGCTCGATGCAATCGGAGAAAATTGAATTTTCATGTTATGTCTCTCGACAGTTTTGGTGTTAGTTCGATGCCATCAACATGGCTTCGATGCCATCGAAGGATAAGTTTCGATGCCATCGAAGTGTGCTCGATGCCATCGAACTATGCGGCGCAGATTTTTGCATAATTGCAAATTTATGGGATTTGTTTCCCATTTCGATTGTGCTTCCTCCAAAGGCTATATATTGGTGTGCAATCAGAATTGGGAGGGTATTCAAGAGTTTCTAAATCGTCCTAAGGTTTCAAAGGGTATAGCAAGGGTGAGATTCGAGGTTGTTCGAATCAGGTAAACTCTTTACTTTGTAATTCTGTTTCAGAGTGATATATGTCACTTTGTGCCGTAGTTTTTTCCCGCAAGGGTTTTTCCAGGTTAAAATCACTATGTTCTTTTCATTATTACTTGCTCCCATTAGATTGTTATCCTAGATCCACCTCAGTGTGTTTCATCGGTCTCCCAACAAGTGGTATCAGAGCTATCATTGGGGCTCAAACTTTGGATCTGAAGGATTAGTATCAATAGAAAATTCTAAGTGTGACATTGAGAAGTACTCAGGTAAAAATAATTTTGAGTTATGGAATGTTAAGATGATTAGTTAACTAAGTAAGGAGACGATAAAGCTCTTGAGGAGCGACGACCGTCTATGAGTGATGATAATTGTAAGACTCTTAATAAGAAGGCCAAATTAACTATCTGATTGTGTCTTATGGATGAGGTTCTCTACAATATTTTGAAGGATAAAACCACAATGAATTTGTGGGCGAGGTTAGAGAACATTTATGCTAAAAGGTCCATTGAAAATCACCTACACTTAAAGTTACAGTTGTTCAAATTTAAGATTACAGAAGGTGAAGATGTGAAGACCCACAATAGTAATCTTAATAAGTTGATTTGCAAGTTGCTAGATATGGAGGAAGTGGTCAAAGATGAAGATCAGGCATGTATTTTGTTGAATTCTTTTCCAGCATCGTATGAGTCGTTCAAGGACTCGTTGTGCACTAGTAATGCATCCCTGAGTGTGTACACTGTTATCTCATCCCTTCAGGAGAAGGCCATGAGAAAGATAAACGGTAATGTAGGGACCTCTTCTGATGCACTGCTTACGAGAGGCAGGAATACTAAGCAAGATATAGGATCCTCAAGGCCGAGATCCAAATCCAAGGGCAAGGGCAAAGGCAAGTTAAAGTGCTGAAACTATGGGATGGCCGGGCACATGAAGAAGGATTGTACAAATCTTAAATCAAAGAAATAAAACTTAGAGGCTTCTTCCAGGGAGGCCAATATTGTCACATTTTATGAAGAGACAAGCACAAACAGATGTGATATATTGTCTATATCTATGATCGAACACTTGTACAATGATCATAAAGATGAGTGGATTCTTGACACAGGGGCGTCATATCACATTACTCCTCATGAGAGTTGATTCGCCACTTATAGGGAGTGCGATGGTGGATAGGTGTTTATGGATAATAACAATGCATACAATGTTGTGGCTATTAGTACGGTACACATCAATATGGTTGATGGGATAGAGCGTACCTTGACTGATGTCAGACACGTTCTTGATACAAAGAAGAGCTTGATTTATCGCAGTGCACACAAGGCAATAGGGTACAAGTTCACTAGTCTTAATGATGTCCTTAAAGTTTTAAAAGGAGCACTCGTGGTTATAAGAGCGCAGAGGCACGAAAACCTTTACAGGTTGATCGGGAGCACTTCAATAGGTGAAGCGACAACCGCTATTATGGATTCCACGTCTGTACGTATGTGGTATGCTCGTCTGGGCCACATGAGCGAGCAGGGCATGAAGGTACTTTCTGATCATTTTTATTCCAGTTTTTAAGAATTATAATTTAGATATAAGTGAGCATTGTATATATGGTAAACAATATAAATTATCTTTTAAATATAGAAAACATGTTTGTAAGGGAGTACTTGATTATATGCACTCCAATGTATGGGGGCTATCACCTATGGTTTCCGCTGGAGGGTCGTCATGGTTTATCTCATTCATTGACAACTACTCCTGGAAAGTTTGGGTTTACTTCATGAAACATAAATCTAAAGTTTTCACCATATTCAGACAATGGAAGATAATTGTGGAAAAACAATCAGGGCAAAAAATAAAGGTTTTAAGGACTGATGATAGTGGTGAGTTTAATTCTACCGAATTTAATGAATATTGTAAAGATGAAGGGATCATTAGGCACAACACAGTACGTCACATGCCTGAACAAAATGGTGTGGCTAAGCGGATGAATCGACTCTCTTGGAGAGGGCCCGATGTATGTTAAGTAATGCTGCGTTGGACAAGGACCTATGGACTGAGGCCATTAACACGACTTGCTATTTAGTGAACCGATCCCCTTATACGACAATTAATTGTAAAATCTCAGAGAAAATATGGAATGGTCATAAGGTGGATTACTTAGATTTGTGCATATTTGGTTGTGGGACTTCCTCTCATGTACTATCATTTGAGAGAGATAAGATAGACCATATAGTCAAAAAGTATATTTTATTAGTTATGGTGTTGGTGTGAAGGGTTACAGGTTATATGACAAGGTCACACATAAGGTCATCACTAGTAGTGACGTCAGGTTCGATGAAAGCTCTATATTCCACGAGAATGATCAGGAGGAGCAAGAGGAACCAGAAAGGCTAGTCGTTGAAGTCCAGATTGACACAGATGATACTCAAGCAGAGACAGATGCACAGATAGAGGTACAAGAGCAGGTGGAGCAACCACCTATGAGGAAAAACTCATCGCATGATCGCAGGTTATCGGCAAGATACAAGGATAACTCCAGTATCGCATATGCCCTCGTTACAGATGAGGGGAACTCATCTACTATTTAAGAGGCTCTTGATGAGCCTAATACAGAAAAGTGGAAGATGACTATAGATGATGAGATGAATTCATTGTACAAGAAAACACATGGGAGCTAGTAGAGCTTCCAGTGGGCCGACTAGCGATCGGATGCAAGTAGTTATTTAAAAGAAAATATGATAGATACAAAGCGAGGATAGTAGCGAAAGGTTACATTTAGAGAGAATGTATTGACTTCACAGAGATATTTGCACCGGTGGTTAAGTAAGTGTCTATTAGATTTTTGTTAGCACTGGTTGCCCAATACGATCTCTAGTTGGAACAGATGGACATAAAGACAACATTCCTGCATGGGAAGTTGGAATAGCAGATCTACATGAAGCAACCAAAGGGCTGAGAATTTAAAGGGGTAGACAATAAGGTTTACAGGTTAATGAGGTAGTTGTAGGGCTTAAAAAAATCTCCTAGGTAGTGGTACAAAAAATTGAATTATTTCATATTGAGTCAGAAAATTACTATGAGTGAATATGATCACTCTATCTATTACAAGATACTGAATGATGGCAAGTTCATCATCCTAGTATTGTATGTTGATAATATGTTGATCGTCAGTCATGACATGTCTGAAATTGATATACTGAAGACTCAGTTATCAAGGACATTTGAGATGAAATATCTAGGAGCTACAAAGAGGATTCTCGTCATTGATATGCATAGAGACAAGAAGAGGAGTAGGCTTTGGTTATCACAGGCAAAGTACCTTGAGAAGGTATTGATCAAGTATGGGATGGATAACGTAAAGTCGGTTAGCATTCCTCACGCGGCTCACTTCAAGCTTTCCTCAAAATAATGTCCTAAATCTAATGAAAAAAGCAGACTATGTCTCATATGCCTTATTCGAATGCAGTTGGTAGTTTAATGTATGTAATGGTTTGTACAAGACCAGATATTTCACAGGCAGTCGACATTATAAGCAAATACATGTCAAACTCTGATAAGAAACATTAGAAAGTGGTGAAATAGCTACTTTGATATATTCGAGGTACAAAAGACTACGTCTTAACTTTTGAGAAGACTGTGGAAAAGTTGGTATAGTATGTGGATTAAGATTATGTAGGCAATGTGGATTCCAGAAAGTCGACTTCAGGATACTCGTTTGTATTAGTTGGTGGAGAAATCAGTTGGATGTTAAAGCTTTAGTTCGTGACGGCTCTTTCCACGGCCGAAGCAGAGTATATAGCAGTGACAAAAGCATTTAAAGAATATGTTTGGTTAAAAGGCATGATAAATCAATTGGGGTTTCAGCATGAGGCTGTGCCAGTTAATTGTGATAGCGAGAGCGCTATCAATTTGGCTAAAAACTCTGTTTATCATTCACGTACTAAACACATTACTGTTCATCACCATTTTATTCGACAGGTGCTTGCGGAAGGAGGCGTGACTCTGGAGAAGAGTCACACCAGCATGAATCCGATAAACATGCTCACCAAGGTGGTCCCTGCAGAGAAGTTCAAGTTTTGTGCAACTTATCTAGGATTGGCAAAGGCGTAAAAGTAAGATGGAGTGTACACAAGAAGTATTAATGAAATTATGATGCAAGGCAAAGATAAGTGAAGAGGACAAGAAGTTACACTTTTTATGATTGAAGACATGGTAAAGATTATTGTAATTAATGTCTTAAATCAAGTCGATTACAGGGTCTATCGATGCCATCAATAGTCTATTTGATGTCACTTCGATAACATCGAATAGTGCTCGATCCCATCAAGATTTTTTGGATTTTCTCCACTTGGTCACTAGACTAACAGGGCATTTTTTCTATGTCATCGGTAGTTGTTTGATGCCATCGAACATGGCTCAATGCAACCAGAGAAAATCAAAATTTTCATGTTTATGTCTCTTGATAGTTTGGGTGTTAGTTCGATGCTATCAACATGGCTTCGATGCCATCAAAGGATAAGTTTCGATGACTTCGAAGAATATTCGATGCCATTAAACTATTCGGCGTAAATTTTTGCAGAATTGCGTATTTGTGGGGTTTGTTTCCCATTTCAATTGTTCTTCCTCCGAAGGCTATATATTGTAGTGTGCAATCAGAATTGGGAGGGTATTCAAGTATTTAAGGATTTCTAAATTATCCTAGGGTTTCAAAGGGTGTAGCAATGGTGAGATTCGAGGTTGTTTGAATCATGTAAGCTCTTTACTTTGTAATTTTTCTTTGTGCCGTAGTTTTTTTCCGCAAGATTTTTTTCATGTTAAAATCATTTTGTTCCTTTCATTATTGCTTGCTCTCATTGGATTGTTATACTAGATCCACCTCTGTGTGCTTCCATGGTCCCCTAACATCACCGACCTAAGCTTGGTACAGGTCACAATGGGATTGACCCGAACCCAAATTGCAGCCCTACTTCCAACAGGAGAACCCAGTCAGGTCACAACAATATATCACTTCTACAAGGTCAACTGTGCCGAATGGGTCCAGTAAGATTGACTCAGTTGATCAAACCAGGTCAATCCATAGATGATTGATTCAAATCCCCCATTTAGCATGCAGTTCCACCAATGGATCATAAACCCCATAAATCACATTGATAAGCCAATCCTAACCATGTAAAGATGGCTTATTAAAATCAGAGAGCAGACTTACTGATTTTTTCCACCAACTTTTAGCTAATGAGGACCATCAGTCGTAGTGATCTTTGGTCCATGGTCCACTTATTTTGATCCGAGATAAATGAAAGGTTCAGATCATCATACAGATATGCATATTCTAAAATAAAGGGAAGGGACGATTTTAAGTGCATCCATGAGCTTGGATAGGGCTCATACTGATGGGATTTCCTCCTCATGGCTCGACAGATCGAGGGTGGTGCTCAACCAGTCAAGTGGTGCTCGACTCAAAGTACAACAAGTTTTGGTTTGGAAATTCTGAGGTGCTCGACCAGTTGAGGGAGGTGCTCGAGAGGTCAAGTGGACCGCTTGACTGGTCGAGGACCTTTCTCGACCAGTCGAGGTTACGCAGATTCATGTCTGAATTTTGTGCGGACTACATAAATTTAAGGCGGTTTCGCAATAGGTGTGGAAGGAAGTTGCCTAAACTATAAATAAGAGTCCCTAGGGCTTTTCTAGGGCATTGAAAAGGCTTTCTAAAGCTATCGTGCTAAAGGTTTTTTAACGGCCAAGGTGAGAGAGAGAGAGAGAGAGAGAGGAAACTTGTGGAAGGGAGAATTCGATGTCTTAACGCTTCTACGTCGTGATCAGTGAGATCTCTCCATTTTCTTTATTCTCTTATTGTTTATCCACTCTTACATGAGTGAAGAAGGTTTGATCTAAGCGAAGTGTGCTTGTGGTCGGTTGTAACATTCTACTTCATAGTGGATTGTTGCTCTGGACTAGGTCCCATGGTTTTTACCTTTTTGAGGATTTTCCACGTAAAAATTTCTTGTGTCATGTGGTTTGTGCCTTGATTTATTTCATTGCTTTATTATTTCCCATAATTCTGGTGTTTTGGGAGGCGAGATCCTAAGGTTTTTTTGCAACGCTCCCAACAAAGTGGTATCAGAGTGTTCAGGTTGGTTAAATAGAGTGGGATCGGTTCTGAATTATGGAAGGTGGCTCATCAAGGATGATCAGTCTCAATGGTTCTCACTGGACCATATGGAAGGCTAAGATGGAGGACTTGCTTTATTGCAAGGACTTGTATTATCCAATTTAAAGTAAATCAGTAAAGTCAAAGGATATGTTAGATAATGATTGGAAGAAGTTGGACCGAAATGCGGCGGGGTTTATTAGACAATGGCTGGACGATTCCGTATTCCACCATGTGTCTACGGAGACCTCAGCTGCTAGCCTATGGCTGAAATTCCAAGGGCTATATGAGAGGAAGACAGTTGGCAATAAACTCTTTTTGATAAGATGACTTCTGAATCTTAAGCTCAAAGATAGTGGTTCTGTGGCTGAGCACATGAATGGAGTCAGCAATATATTGAACCAGCTCTCCGCTATGAAGATGGTATTGGACAATGAATTACAGGCTTTACTATTGCTTAGTTCATTGCCTGATAGTTGGGAGACATTAGTAGTGTCTCTGAGTAACTCCACACCAGACGGAAAGGTGTCTATGGAATAGGTAACTAGTTGTCTCTTCATTGAGGAGACAAGGAGAAAGTCTCAGGAGTCTATTTAGCAAGAAGCCCTTGTGATATAAGATTGGGGAAGAGGAAAGAATAGAAAGGGCGGGAAGGCCCAAGATAAATCAAGAGGCAAGTCGAGCACCAGGAAGGATGTTGAATGCTAAAATTGTGGCAAGAATGGCCACTACAAGCATGAATGTTGTAAGAAGAATGACAAGAAAGGAAAAGGAAAGGAGAAGGAAGATGAATCAAATTCCATTGCAGTCGCTTCTGATGGCGACGTTGTAGTTATGCTTTCAGCAGATCATAATTTTTATCTCACGGCTACGAGTCAAGACACCGACTGGGTGATAGACTCAGGAGCCTCGTTTCATGCGACTCCATGCAGGGATTTCTTCACAACCTACAAGTCAGGTGACTTTGGGACCATGAAGATGGGAAATTCTGGCATATCGAAGATATTAGGGGTCGGTGATATTTATGTGATGTGAGGCACATTCCAGACCTTCACCTTAACTTGATGTCGACGAGAAGGTTAGATGATGATGGTTATGAAAGTCGATTTGTTGGTGGGCGCTGGAAGTTCATCAAGGGTTCATTGATCGCTGCTAGAGGAAAGAAGTGTTGCACCCTTTACAAGGCAAGTGTCCGCATGTGCATGGGTGAGTTGAACGCAGCGGAAGATTCAGCTACAGACATATGGCACAGGTATCTAGGCCACATAAGTGAAAAAGGGCTTCAGCTACTAGCAAAGAAGCGGATCCTTCCAGACGTGACAAGTATACCTCTCAAAACTTGTATTGATTATTTAACAGGGAAATAGCATAAAGTTTCATTTGTTAAATCTGCTTCTCATGTTAATAAAGTACATGCATTAGATTTGGTTTATTCTGATGTTTGTGGTCCTATGAGGACAAAAACCTTGGGTGGGGCATTGTATTTTGTCACTTTTATAGATGATGCATCTAGGAGGGTTTGGGTTTATGCTTTGAAATCCAAGGATAAGGTCTTTGGTGTGTTTAAATTGTTCCATGCTATGGTTGAGAGAGAGACATGTAGATCATTGAAGTGCATCCGCTCTGACAATGGTGGTGAATACATCGGTGACTTTCATGAGTATTGCAAATCCCTAGGTATACGACATAAACAGACGGTTCCCAAGACTCCCCGGCATAATGGTGTGGCTGAGCGAATGAATCACACTATTGTAGAGAGAATCCGATGCATGTTATCCCATGCGAAGTTGCCTAAGACGTTCTGAGGAGAAGTAATACACACAGTAGTGTATTTGATAAACAGGTCTCCATCAGCCCCGTTTAATGGATAAGTACCTGAGAGGGTGTGGACTAGATAAGATCCATCGTACAATCATCTAAGGGTGTTTGGATGCAGGACATCCGTTCACATACCAAAGGACGAGAGGTCAAGCTCGATATAAAGATCATGCAATGTGTGTTCTTGGGATACAATGATGAAAAGTTCAGCTATAGAATGTGGGATCCGACTAAGAAGAAGCTCGTCAAGAGTAGAGATGTGGTTTTCTTTAAAGACCAATGTATTGAAGACATTTGTAAGCTATAAAAACGCAGCCTAGTTCAGGAGAGCTAGATGACATGGATCTGGTTACTCCTCCTGTGGCGCCTAATGACGGGAGAGTACAGTAAGGTGCAGAGGACGAGGGAGTTCCTACAAAAGATGGACTAGGGGAGTAGCCCCCACCTGATCCACCTGTTGAGCCACAGGTGAGGAGGTTATCTAGGGACAGACAGCCGTCCAAGAGGTACTCGCTGCATGAGTACATTATGCTCACTAATGGGGGAGAGCCAGAAGATTATTCTGAGGCCCTAGCAGAGCATAAGAGAGAGTGGTTGAAAGCTATGCAAGAGGAGATGGAATCCTTACATAAGAACCACAGCTATGATATGGTGAAATTGCCTAAGGGCAAGAAAGCTCTTAGCAATAAATGGGTGTTCAAAAAAAAGACTGAGCAGAAGAATTCACAAACGAGGTTCAAAGCCAAACTTATAGTGAAAGAGTTCAATCAGAGGAAAGGTATAGACTTTGAGGAGTTATTCTCACCAGTGGTGAAGATGACATCCATACGGGTGTTGTTTGGGTTGGCAGCTAGCATGGATCTGGAGATAGAATAATTAAATGTTAAAACTATCTTTCTCCATGGTGACCTGGAAGAAGAGATCTATATGTACCAACCAGAGGGGTTCAAAGTCAATGGCAAAGATCATATGGTGTGTACACTAAGAAAGAGCTTGTATGGACTTAAACAAGCTCCAAAGTAATAGTACAAGAAGTTTGACTCATTCATGTTAAAGCATAGATATGACAGAACAGAGTCGGACCACTGTGTGTTCACGCACAAGTTCTTAGATGGTGATTTTTTAGTCTGCTATTATACGTTGATAACATGCTCATCATGGGTAAAGATATTAAGAAGATTGACAGGCTGAAACAGGAGTTGGGTAAGTCGTTTGCTATGAAAGACTTGGGCCCGGCTTAACAGATCCTAAGAATGGAGATAACTCGTGACAGAAGCAGCAGAAAGCTTTGGTTATCACAGGAGCAGTATATTCAGAAAGTCCTAAAGTGGTTCAATATGAATGCAGTGAAACCGATCAGTACTTCACTAGATGGTCACTTTAGATTGAGCGACAGATGGTGTCCCAAGACGAAGGCAAAGGTGGATGAGATACAGACGATACCCTATGCGTTAGCAATAGGAAGTTTGATGTTTGCTATGGTGTGTACGTGCCCAAACATAGCATATGCAGTTGGTGTTGTTAGCCGGTATCTTGTCAATCCTGGCAAAGAACATTGGGCAGTAGTGAAATGGATATTACGGTATCTAAGAGGCTTATCTAGGTTGAGCATATGCTATGGTGATGAAAAACCTGTGTTAGAAGGCTACACAGATGCAGATATGGCAGGTGACAAAGACTTCAGAAAGTTTACATCGGGGTTCATGTTCACGTTTGCAGGGGGAGCGGTCCCTTGGCAGAGTAAGCTACAAAAGGTCATAACATTGTCGACGACAGAGACCGAGTACATTGCAGTCATAAAGGTATATAAAGAGATGTTTTGGATGAAGAGGTTCCTATAGGAACTTAGCCTGAAGTAGGAGCAGCTTGTGGTCAATTGTGACAGTCAAAGTGCTATACACTTGAGCAAGAATCTAAGTCAGCACTCCAAGTCAAAGCACATCGAGATTCGATATCACTGGATCATGGATACTTTGGAACAGAAGGTATTACAGCTTGAGAAGGTTCACATGGACGATAATGGGTCAAACATGATGACTAAGGCTTTGCTTAAGGACAAGTTCGAGGTTTGTATAAACCTAGCTAGCTTGAAGATGGTAGATTTCTCCAGAGTCGGAAAGGGAAAGATTTGATGAGATTTCCTCCTCATCGCTCGACTAGTCGAGGGCCTGGCTCGACCGGTCGAGAGTGGTGCTCGACTAGTTGAGTGGCGCTCGACTCAAAGTACAACGAGTTTTAGTTTGAACATTCTGAGGTGCTCGACCAGTCGATGAAGGTGTTTGACTAGTCAAGGTTATGCAAATTCATGTCTGAATTTTATGCGGACTGCATAAATTTAAGGCGGTTTCGCAAGAGGTGCAAACGGAAGTTACATAAACTATAAATAAGGGTCCCTAAGACTTTTCTAGGGCATTGAGAGGACATTTCTAAGTGTTTTTTTACAGCCAAGGTGAGAGAGTGAGAGAGAGAGAGAGAAGAGAGAGAGGGGGGGAAGCTTGTGAAAGGGAGAATTCTGCTCATAGAGGTGATCTACTTCACAATCGACGTCTCAGCGCTTCTACGTCCTCGTGATCGGTGAAATCTCTCCATTTTTTTTATTCTCTTATTATTTATCCACTCCTACATGAGTGAAGAAAGCTTGATCCAAGCGAGGTGTGCTTGTGGTTTGTTGTAACGTTCTACTTTATAGTGGTTTGTTGCTCTGGACTAGGTCCCGTGGTTTTTACCTCTTTGAGGGTTTTCCACGTAAAAATTCCATGTGTCGTATGGTTTGTGCTTTGATTTATTTCATTGCTTTATTATATCTCATAATTCTGGTGTTTAAGGAGGCAAGATCCTAAGGTTTTTGTGCAACGCTCCCAACTCATACTACATTCACTTAGATCTGGGTGGAAATAGTCCGGTGAACCCAATGGGTGATTGGACTTGACCTAAAACAAAACGGGTTTGGATCCAATATTTGGACCAATGGAACGGCAACAGATATAGATCATCTCGATTGCTAAATGGGTCATAGAACCTCACAACCAACTCTCATCCAATTTTAAATGGGTCCAACTTCAATCATCCTAAAATGGATCTGACCCACGAAAGTACATTATTATGACTCCACAAAACATGAGAATTAGAAAATTATTTATTATACAATAAGTTCAATTAGGGAAGGTACGAATTGAATATTTTTTAATAGTTAATTAGTGGATGGTGTGTGTGTGTGTATATATATATATATATATATATATATATATATATATATATATAGCCGGAAACAGATGTTCTCACGTGTGACAAGTTAATTAGCTTAAAAGAAATGGATATATGTGAAAGTCCAAGCATAACCTTTATATGTAATTATTTCTCTTCTCTAGTAAATGGAAGAAGGAAAAATAAATGTCACATATATGAGATAGTTCATACATAACTATTGTATGTAATTATTTCTTATCTCTACTAAACAGTAGAAGGAAGTCAGAAAGAAAGAAAAAAAAAAAAAAAGGTTCTTCCTAAGGTAAGCGATGTAGAGCGGGTTGCGGACACTTTCATGGCACTGATGGACTAGATAAGGCCTGATCGGAGGCGAAAATTATCAGGATCATCAAAACCTTAAAACAATTGTATCTTGCAAACTTGAATGAGTTTTTTGACATATCATATATGATTTTGTGGTAAGAGAAGTTACTTTACCCAACTAACCTGCTATGCCGGGTTACTAACACCAGATTTGCAAGATTCCATCAAATCGATGGTCGAAAGTCCATTTTATTTTCGTTTTTACTATGATCATAAATTTTGATCCTTTGAGTTGTAGGAGCCATGCTTAACATGAAAATGGCTTTTAAAAATTAGGAGAATAACATGGTTAGGCCAAATTGGACACTTACTATTTTTGGCTAAAAGAGATGAATTCTGGTAGAAAATCATGACCGTCTATAAATAGTAAGTTTACTATTTCTAGTAAGTCACCTTTTAAGGGAGTTTGAGTTGGAATTTGAGTCTAAAACTCTTTATATAAAGGATTGTAATTTCATTTTTCTTTATTAAACAATTTATTTTAAAATTTATTAGAATTTATTTATATTTTTATCCCCTGTGGATTCGGGGAAACTTTGTGACAAATCTATAGAACTCCGTGGATTCAGAGTAATTATCCCTGAGGAAGATGGTAATCGACCTCATCACCCCTGCATCAATAAGTCTGCAAGTCTCTCTGAATTGTTATTCACCAACAAATGTCACATATATGTGTAATTATTTCTCATTTCTACTAAGTTACGGAAGGAAACCAAAAAAAAAAAAAAAATTGCTCCTAAGGTAGTCACTAGATCTAGTTTCTCCTGTAAATGAGGCTTCACCAACAAATGCCACATATATGAGAAAGTATGCATAACCATTGTATGTAATTATTTCTAATCTCCACTAAATTGTAGAAGGAAGTGGAAAAAAAAGAAGTTACTCTTGTGAATAAGGCTTCCCCAACAAATGCAGTGTGTATGTGAAAGTTCACACAAAATTGTACGCAACTGTTTCTCATCACTACTAAACAGTAGAATGAAGTGGTGAAAACAGAAGTTCCTTCTAGGATAAGCTGTCTCCAAGTCTAATTACTCCGGTAAATGGGGCTTCACCAACAAATGCCACATATATGTGAAAGTTTACGTATAACCATCATATGTGATTATTTCTTATCTCTACCAAGTTGTAGAGGGAAGCGTGAAAGAAAGTTGCTCCTGGGGCATGCCGTCTCTGGATCTAGTAACTCCTGTGAATGAGGCTTCACCAATAATACCACATGCATATGAAAGTTCACGCATAACGATTATATGCTATTGATAACCACTATATGCTATTATTTCTCGTCTCTACTAAACTGTAGAAGGAAGTAAAAAGCCTCTTAAGGTATGCCATCTCTGTCTCTAGCTAGTTACTCATGGATTGGGATTCACCAATATATATATATATATATATATATATATATATATATATATATATATATATATATATATATATATATAACTATTGATGGGTTTTTTGACTATCTTTGCGACCGGAGAAAATTCCTCGCTTTTAAGTCGAATACATACGTGGTCGACAAGGTTGAGTCGAGGTTTTTGACTCAAAGTCCAACGAATATTTTTGTCATGTTTTTTAAAGTAACTACGAATGGTCAAAGATCTAGGAATTCTCGACTAGTCGAAGGGGTCCCACTAGAAGACTAGGTTCGACTAGTCGAAGGTTAAACGTAGTTTATTCAACGATTTTGCGTAAAAAAGTATTTGAGTCCTTAAATTTGGATGCGGAAAGGAGTTTCCTAAACTATAAAACTTTGCCTAGGTATTTTTATGATCAATCATAGAGGATTTTCTAAAGCTTTACAAGGAATTTGCCTTGGGGTTTGGGCTATGGTGAGAGAGAGGAGAAAGAGAGAGAGAAGCTTTTGAGAAGGAGGTTCCAAATCTCATAATAGGTTTTCTACCGTGTAATCTATATCTCTCCCTTCGCATGTCCTCGTAATCCAAATAGATCTCTCTATTTTCTCTATTTCTCTTATTGTTTATCCACTCCAAATGAGTGAAGAAGATTGTAACGTTCTACTTCATAGTGGATTGTTGATCTGACGAGGTCCCGTGGTTTTTACCTCTTTGAGGGTTTTCCACGTAAAAATCTCTTGTGTGGTGTGTGATTAATGCTTTGATTTATTTCATTCCTTTATCATCCATAATCCTTCATGGGTTTGTTTCGGAGGCTAGATCCAAAGATTTGTGCAATGCATCCCAACAAAGTGGTATCGAGCTAAGTTCATTGAACGGTAGGATCGGTTTTGAATTATGGAAGGTGGCTCCAGGATGATCACCTCATTTTTAACTCAGACCATATGAGAAGGCTAAGATGGAGGACTTTCTTTATAACACATGACCTCATATTCTCCAATCTTAGATATTAGCAAAATCCAAGGATATGAAAAGATGATGATTGGAAAAAGACTAGAGAAAGGCGGTGGGGGGTCGTTTATTAGACAATGGTTGGATGATTCCGTGTTCCACCATGTGTTATACTAAGCCATAAATGTAGTGCTATGCACTTTTTGTTATGGCTAAAATTATTTTAGGGCACATGAGAGGAAGAGATTTTCAACCGGTTTTCTATAATACATAAGATATTTCGATAAGGCGACTTTTGAATCTCAAGTTCAAGGATGGTGGTTCATATTTCCGAAACATGAATTAGGTCAACTTACCACATATTTTGAACCAACTCACCTCTATGAAGATGGTCCTGGATGATGAATTTCCAAGACTTTACTATTGCTTAGTTCATTGCTCGACAATCCATTGGGAGACATTGGTGGTGTCTCTAAAAAACTCCATGTCGAAATAAGGATATCCATGAAAAGTCATGTATCATAACCGGTTGTCTCTTCAATGAGGAGATAAGGAGGAAGTCTCTTGTTCTACTCAAGAGAGGCTCTTGTGACGCAGAACGGGGGAGAGGAAAGAGACCCGAAGGGCGACTAAGGCCTTCTAGATAAATCAAGAGGCAAGTCGAATTTATAAGTAAAAATGTATGAATGCTAGAATTGTGGCAAGAAGGGCCACTCAAGCATGAATGTCGTGGTAAGAAGAATGACAAGAAAGGAAAAGGAAGGAAGACAAGACATCGATTCCACTGCCTCGCCCAATGGCGACATGGTAGTTATTCTTTCTACAGATCATGACGTATATCTCACGGCTATGAGTTAGGACACCGACTGGGTGATAGACTCGGGAGCTTCTTTTCATGCGACTCCACACAGGGACTCCTTCACAAGCTACAAGTCGAGCGGGGAAATAGAAAATGAAGATGGAAAACTAGGCATATCAAAAATCGTGGAGTCGGTGATATTTGTGTGAAGACCGAAATGTGGGTCCTAGCAAATCAACTGGTTCTCGTGAATGCGAGGCATATCCCGGGGCACCTTCGCCTCAACTTGATGTCGATAAAGGTTGGATGATGATGGCTATGAAAGCCGTATCCAATGTTCAAATGGGGATGGAAGCTCATCAAGGGCCCGTTGATCGCAGTTAGAGGGAAGAAGTGTTGTACCCTTTACAAGGCAAATGTCGGATGTGCGCCAGGGTGGATTGAATCGTCGCAATCAAGATTCATTCCTATTGACATGTGACACAGTGCGTCTCCAGGATCACATGAGTGAAAAGGGCTTCACTACTAGCGAGGAAGCGTGCTCCTTCCGACGTGACAAGTATACCTCTCAAAACTGATCTTGATTGTTTATCGTAAACAACATAGTCATTTCATTTATTAAAAGGTCGCTTCTCATATTAATAAAGTACATGCATTAGATTTGGTTTATTTTGATGTTTGTGGTCCTAAAATGAGGACAAAAACCATGGGTGGGCAGTATTTGGGCTACTTTTATTCATGATGCATCTATAAGGGTTTGGGTTTATGAACTTTGAAATAAGGACGAGGTCTTTGGAGTGTTTAAATTGTTTCATGCTATGGTCGAGAGAGAAAGTGATCATGGAAAATGCATCCGCCCGACAATGGTGGTGAATACATTGGCGACTTTCACGATGTACCGCAAGTCCCTAGAATATACGACATGAATGAATTTCCGAAGACCCCTAATATAATGGTGTAACCGATACGCTTAGATTTATGAGCTTATGAATCGCACCATTGTTGAGAGAATCGATGCATGTTATCCCATGCGAAGTTGCCCAAGACGTTGGGGAGAAGCAATGCGCACGGCAATTTCCTGTTTGATAAATTTCTCCATTTGCCCCGCCGATTTTGGAGAAGTACTGAGAAGGTATGACTGGACATGATCCATCGTACAATTTCTCGGGGTGTTTGGATGCGTGGGCATCCGTTCACGTACCAAAGGACGAGAGGTCCAAGCTCGATATGAAGATCGCCAAGTGTGTGTTCTTAAGGTACGGTGATGAAAAATTCTTGAAAGTTGTGTTATGGGATCCGACCGAGAAGAAGCTCGTCGGGAGCAGAGATGTGGTTTTCATTTGAAAATCGGTGTATAAAATGAAGACATTAGTAAGCCGAGAAGAATCACCTGAGTTCGGGTGAGCTAGAGGACATGGATCGATTACTAACTCCCGTGGTGCCCGATGACGGGGGAGTACAAAGAAGTGCGATGGACGAGGGAGTTCCTTTAGAACATGGACCAGTGGGAGCATCCCCCACTTGATCCACCTGTTGAGCCACGGTGAGGAGGTCATGTAGGGACAGACAGCCATCCAAGAGGTACTCACCGCACGAGAACATTATGCTAACCGATGGGGGAGAGCCAGAAGATTATTCTAAGGCCCTAGTCGACGAGCATAAGGGGGAGTGGTTGAAAGCTATGCAAGAGGAGATGAAATCCTTGCATAAGAACCATACCTATGATATAGTGAAATTGCCTAAGGGCAAGAAAGCTTTGAGCAACAAGTGGGTGTTCAAAAAGAAGATTAAGTAGAAGAATTCACAGACGAGGTTCAAGGCCAGACTTGTGGTGAAAGAGTTTGGTCAGAGGAAAGGTATAGATTTCAAAGAGATATTCTCACCAGTGGTGAAGATGACATCTATACGGGTGTTGCTTGGGTTGGCGACTAGCATGGATCTGGAGATAGAGCAGTTAGATGTTAAAACTGCCTTTCTCCATGGTGACCTAGAAGAAGAGATCTACATGCACCAACCAGAGGAGTTTGAAGTCAAGGGCAAGGAGCATATGGTGTGTAGGTGGAGGAAGAGCTTGTATGGGCTCAAACAAGCTCCATGGCAATGGTACAAGAAGTTCGACTCGTTTATGTTGAAACATGGGTATGACAGAACGGAGTCGGACCATTGTGTGTTCACGCGCAAGTTCTCAGATGGTGATTTCTTAGTTCTGCTGTTATATGTTGATGACATGCTCATCATGGGAAAAGACATCAAGATGATTGATAGGATGAAACAGGAGTTGGGCAAGTCTTTTTCGATGAAAGACTTGGGCCGCTAATTTTCTAGATCCTAGGAATGGAGATAACCCGTGATTTTCTAGAAGCTTTAGATTTTCACAAGAGCGGTATATTGAGAAAGTCCTCGAGTGGTTCAATATGAAGTCGGTCAAGCCTCTAACGATGGTCATTTCGATTGAGCGACACGTGTCCCAAGATGAAGGCTTAGGTAGGTCTTAGTTGCTCACCTAACCCGGAAGAGATGCAGAAAAATACCCTGTGCGTTAGCTATAGGAAGTTTGATGTATGTTATGGTGTGTACACGCCCGTACACTAGCATATGCGGTTGGTGTTGTCATTTCCAAGGACTACGCTTGCCAATCCCGGCAAATCTCATTAGCATTGGTGTTGGATACATGACTTTTTAAAGTATCTCAGAGGCTCATCTTAGGTTGAGCCTTGCTATGAACAAAAAAGTTGTTAGAGGGCTAATCACGTATGCAATATAATAAAATCATAGACTAAAAATAAGTCATACATCGGGGTTCATGTTCATGTTTGTAATAACTTGAAAAGCAAGCACGTATGAATCGAGCATGCATGTCATCATGGACATGCAGGCCGAATCAATCATATCCAATCACGTAAGCATGTAAAGAGATGCTTTGGATGAAAAAGTTTCTACAGAACTTAGCCTAAAGCAGAGGAGCACGTGGTCTATTGTGATAGTTAGAGTGCTATATACTTGAATGGAAGAATCCAAGTCAAGATTAACAACCAAGTCGAAACACATCGAGATACCTTATCACTAGATCGAAATACTTTGGAACGTTTAGGTGTTACAACTTGAGAAAGTCCACAAACACTACTATTCTCGAATGGGTGATTGATGACCAAGGCTTTGCTCAAGGGCAAGTTTGAGGTTTGTAGAAACCTGGCTGGCTTGAAGAAGGTGGATCCCTCCTGGGTCAAAAAGGGGGAGATTTGATAGGTTTTTTTAACCCATCTTCAACCGGTCGAGAGCCCTGCTCGACTGGTCGAAAGCTGGTGGTCGACCAGTCGAAGGTTCGAGTCGAGGACTTCAACTCAAAGTCCAGTGAATATTTTTGCTGTTTTTTACTGTAGCTACGACTGGTCGAAGGGATTCTCGACTAGTCGAAGGGGTCCTACGACTAGTCGAAGGTTACGCAGTTTATTCCGCGATTTTACGTGAAACTGCGGATTTGAGTCCTTTCGCAACAGGGATGTGGAAAGGAGTTTCCTAAACTATAAAAGGGGTTGCCTAGGGTTTTTCTAGGTACAGCAAGAGGGTTTCCTAAAGCTTTACAAGGGATTTGCTAAACGATTTAGGGCTATCAAAGGTGAGAGAGAGGGAGAAAGAGAGAGAGGAAGCTTATAGAAGGGAGGTTCTGCTCGTGGAGGTTTTCATCACGTGCACCTATATCTCGAGCTTTTATGTCCTCGTAATTGGTTAGATCTCTCCGTTTTCTCTATTTATCTTATTGTTTATCCACTCTTAGCGTTAGTGAAGAAGATTGTAATGTTCTACTGTTTGAATTATTGATCCGGTACGAGGTCTCGTGGTTTTTACCTCTTGTCCAGGGTTTTCCACGTAAAAATCTCTTTTGTGGTGTGTGATTGATGCTTTGATTTATTTCATTGCTTTTATTATCCATATTTTAGCTTTTTTTCGAGAAGCTAGATCTAAAGGTTTATAATTAATGCAAATCATCCCAACATATATATATAATAAACTAATGGAAAAGGTATTATGCGCTCGAGCGCATACGGCCGTCCATGAGGTCGAGTTGGTGTGGGGCCCACCGTGATGTCGTTCGAACATCTACCCCCTCGGGTCGGATGCACCATCCCGGAATGGGGCCCATCAAGTGATTGAAAAATCACCTCAATCGGTGACTTTTGTGGGCCACACCATGTCTTGGAAAATGGAGAGGGTTGCCTCACCATCAAACATTGTGGTAAAACATTATAGTGGGAGCCTTTTGAGAGGTTTCTTCATGATCAAAAGATCCATCATGTGTATCCCACTTACATAATTTTAAAACACTTTTAGGTGTTATCCACATCTCGGGTGGGGCCCACCAAGTGCTTTTACATGTTTTTGCTTGTATACTTATGTTTAAAAAAGAGATGGTATAACACTACTAGGCCCATGGCTACGATCACGGTGGACGGAAGATTTTGGGCCGTCCCGAGGCCCAAAATGGGACTTTTTTTTTCTCGGTGGGCAGTGTGGATCTTCTAACCCGGGGCCCACCCCAACTCGACCTTCATTTTCGATTTTTTTACGCTCGAATCCCATAGTACCTTTTGTGGGTCCCATATTTATTTTATATATATATATATATATATACTATATAAGGCTATATGAGTAATGCTACACACAACTAGTCAAGTGGACATTGCATTTTCGTCCAACTAGCTTTGGGGAATTTAATGAGAAAATTCACTCTTTTAGTAATACATACGCTTACATTTGAAGGTTTTAGAATGCATGTCATAGTTATGTAAAGTAACATGTGTGTCAAAGATCCAGGCCATTCATCAGTTAAGACCCACTAAGAAAAGTTATGTAACAAAAACTAAGAAATAGCACTTGTAAGAAAAGTACATATGCATGTTAAATTTGGATCGTTGGACAGTCTTATTAACAACTAACACTTTCCATAAGTATTTGACATGATCAATCATAAGATCATCAAAAAAATAAATAATAAATAAAATTGTCCTTGGCATGTTGACATGTAATTTATCTAATGCACGGATCTGATTTTGAGTTGGATGGTCCAAGTCTATAATAGGTGTGTACCCTATCATATATTTACTCTCCCTTCGCATGTATCTTCTTTCCAAATATTTAGCATAAAGCTTGCCTGACCTTCCTAAGGGTAACGCGGCATTGCTTTCCTAGATGTAGAAGGAAAGAGTTCATGTGGAGTAGATCCACCCCGTCTATCATGTGGGCCACCTTGTGTTTGTACATGCACTTACAATTAAGGTAGATTCAACACTAGATTGGGCTAAACCATGGTAAGTAGTTAACATAGAAAGTCCCACCATTAAAATTAACCAAATTGTGTTTGGCCAACTAACTTGTATATTTGGTTGTTGTGGTGTTTTAAAAAAGTAATGCTTGTGATGTTCAACTTATTAGACGGATTGGATGTCATTTTTAAGCAAAAGGTTGGATGATACATACCGGCTGAACACAAAACGGTACTCCAACCCGACGAACTTGGATTTTTTTTTTATTGGAAAAAAAAAATCACCATACCTCTATTTTGATTTTTATTTTATTTTATGGGACTCACCTTGATGTGTATGTGTGATCCACTCCAACCATTAGATGTGTAATCTTATGTTGGGTATAGAAGACAAAAATCAAGCCCACCCGTGATTTTAAACTAACACCTTGGTGGGCTAACCCGAACGGGCCACTCTTTTCCGAAGTTCGTTTAAATCGCTCATCTGCTGGCATTACGAGGATTAATTACCAAAATAACCCCACTTCTCTTCCAAGCATTATCAGCCTTAATTATCATATTAAATTACGCCAAGCAGTAGTGTTTTGGGAAAAGGAACCACATGGATTCCCACCTCTGATTTTTATGGGTCCACTCTGACATGTATGTGAGATCCACTCCGCCCATTAGATGTGTAATCCAGTGATAAACCAAGAGCCAATAAATCAAGCTAACTGGTGATTCATATGGTCCACACCAATGGGAACAATTAGGAAGGAGACATTCATCCTTGATTTTTACGGGGCATATCATGACGAAACTCTGAAATCCATTCTATCCATTAGATGTCACACCAAAAGTAAGCTTGGGTCCCAAAAATCAGGCCCATATATGATCCATGTGAGCCACACCATGGGAAATAGTTTAGTGGGTAAACCTTTTCACATACACTGTTTCCACTAGTGTGGTTGACCTGAACTAAGGATGGGGATGAGAATTGAGACCTTGATCTAACATGGGGTGACATACCTGATGGTTGGGATTGATTTTACATTAACACAGTGATGGGCCCACCCATGCCGTGGTCCCTTTTCCATGCCAAAATGAAATTAGTATGCCGTGGGAAGCATTTACTTGCATTGATTAAGAGGGACTTGTTTCATTAAATACATTGCTATTTGGACGAAAATGCAATGTCCAACTAGTTGTGTCTGAGCATTGCTCATATATATATATATATATATATATATGTGTGTGTGTGTGTGTGTGTGTGTGTGTGTGTGTGTGTGTGTGTGTGTGTGTGTGTGAGAGGTCGAGCGTGTGGGCGCATGCGTGATGCATTTCGAACATCTACCCCATCAGTTCAGATGAACCATTCCATCGTGGGCCTAGGTCCCAAAAATCAAGTCAATCCGTGACTTGTGTGGGCCACACCAGATACAAAAGTGGAGAGGGGGTCATACGCTATTAAAACATTCATAACCATTTTGAGGGCCCACCGAGATGTCGTTTGCAAATCCAGCCCATCCATTATGTGTGTCCCACTTGAATGAGGGTTCAGACCAAGTTTTAGGCGCATGCAAAACTCAGGTGGGCCCCACTAAGTGCTTTTATATGTTTTAACGATGTCTTCACATAATTTTAGATGGTATGGCCCACCTAAGTTCCGTATATGGGTGATTTTTGTGATATCCTATAATTTAAAGGGTACCCATCAAATGTACGGTGTTGATGGTCGACATGCATCACGGTGGGGCCCACATAGCTTGACCTCACGATAAGCTTATCGTCAGCTCGAGCGCATTATACCTTTTTCCACACACACATATATGTATATGTGTGTGTGGGAAAAGGTATAATGCGCTCGAGTTGACTAGAAGCTCCCGTGAGGTCGAGCTGTGTGGGTCCCATTGTGATGTGTTTCGACCATCAACACCGTGCATTTGATGGGTACCCTTTAAATTATGGGGTATTCTAAAAATCAGTCATATACGGAACTCAGGTGGGCCATAACATCTAAAATTATGTGAAGACACCATTAAAACATATAAAAGCACTTGGTGGGGCCCATCTGAGTTTTGCATGCGCCTGAAACTTGGTCTGAACCCTCATTCAAGTGGGACACACATAATGAATGGGCTGAATTTGCAAACGACATCTCGGTGGGCCCTCAAAATGGTTATGAATGTTTTAGTGGTGCACGGCCCCTCCCCACTTCTGTATGTAGTGTGGCCTACACAAGTCACGGATTGACTTGATTTTTGAGACCTAGGCTCACGATGGAATGGTGCATCTGACTGATGGGGTAGATGTTCGAAACGCATCATGGTGGGGCCCACACAGCTCGACCTCATGGGGCGTTAAAATCAGCTGGAGCGCATTGTACCTTTATATATATATATATATATATATATATATATATATATATATATATATATATATATATATGTGTGTGTGTGTGTGTGTGTGTGCGCGCGCGTGCGCGCGCGCGAAAGTTCACACATAATCGTTGTACACAATTATTTCTCATCCACTAAAACGCGGAAGGAAGCTGTGAAAAAAAAATAAAAAATAAAAAAACTCACTAGGTAAGTCATTTATATGTCCAGTTACTCATGTGAATGGGGCTTTGCCAAGAAATGCCACCAATGCACACATACACATGATATGGGTCATCCATACCCGACCATTGAATCTCATTGTAGGGAGGCGGAAGGAAGCTGTGAAAAAAAAAAAAAAAAAAACTCACTAGGTATGTCATTTATATGTCTAGTTACTCATGTGAATGGGGCTTTGCCAAGAAATGCCACCAATGCACACATACACATGATGTAGGTCATCCATACCCGACCATTGAATCTCATTGTAAGGTTTGGATCCTCTCGTAAATGCATCATCTATTAAATAAATGATTCGGCTTATTTTGTTTTGAACTTAACCTAAACCTCATCCGGATTTTAACAGGTTGGGTCCCGAGCAAAAATACAAATCTGATGGGTACAGAACTCCCCTAGGAACCTCACCTAACCCAACCCATCTATACCAGGCATGTTGTGAGGTTTGCAAGAATACATTGCGATGTATTGCAACAGGATAGATAGGGGCTTTGGTCTTCGGACATGAATGAACCGTTCATAGGATGGGCCTCACTTGAACCAAGGATAACCAAAAGTAGAAAATTAGATTCCAACAATTTGACAATTGATCCGGCACGGTTTGGCGGATCCCTAAGTTAGGGCCCACTGTGATGTATGTGCCTTACATCCACACCGTCCATCCATTTTGATAGCTCATTTTAATGCATGATCACAAAAGATGAAGCATATCCAAATCTTAGGTGGACCATACCATAGGAAACAGTCATGATTGAATCTCCACCATTAAAACTTCATGGGGCCACCGGAATGTTTATCTGTCATCCAACCTTTTGATAAGGTCACAAACACCTGGGTGAAGAGGGTACACAAATATCAGCTTGATCCAAAACTTTTGTGGCCCACGAAAAGTTTTTGAAGGGTTGAGTGGATTTACAGCTCTTTTTCCACGTGGACTTACTTAAAGGTCGATTACCACTGTTTTTTGTGGTCCACCTTAGATTTGGATCTGCCCTAAAAAAATGAGATTTCAAACCCAAATGGACAGTGTGGATATAAGGCAAATACAACACGGTGGAACCATGGTCAGCGATCCCACCCACCTCGGTGGATCCGGGATCCACCGAAGCTGCGCCCCAATTGATCTTTTCTTTCAAAAAATATGGGCAGTCTCTTTAAATGCTGAATAGTCTTAAGGGTTGAAATATGATGGGCTTCTCTTTTGATGGGTTCATACAAAATATCTCCCTCCTTGTAGTCCTCCGGCCTACTATTTTATCTTTTGAATATGGATCATCCCCTCAGCCGTCTTTCTGTGAGCCTTCAATTAAAAGGTTTGGATCTTCTAATTTCGATCACTTTCTAATAAGCACCCATCAGCTGTGTGCGTCGCTAGATGAACGGCTTGGATTGCCAAACCATGGGCTCGCATGTACTGAATCAAGCGCAGCCGATCACTGCCCTATAATTGTTCTATGATTAAAAGATCATATTGGTCTAATGAATCTCAGTTTGGAGAAGTTACCATATAATAGTTACCTGAATTAGAATGTTCCAACTCTTTTTTCTGTTGACTATATACGTTGAATCCAAACCGTTAGTACAGTTCTCCTTAACCATTAAATTCCTGCCCAACTATTGAACGGTTGTCGTATCTCTTAAAATGAAAGCGTTTTGAAACATCGCCCATACGGAGGGAAGACTATCAAATCAACGGTTTCGATCACCAACCCGTAGCCTCTTGTGCACAGAATCGCACCGATCAGCAAATGTTACCAAGCTTGCTCTGGTTGACAACATTTCCTAATCATATAATAATATAATACCTCTCCCAACAGCGCAGCGCTGTCAGGGGTGTCAATGGGCTGGGCTCGGCCCTGAATAATTAGAATTTTCAATAGGGCTAGCTGGCCCAACAGCCCAGCCTGAAACAGTTCAAAATCCGAACTATGACCTACCCCAGGCCCGGCCCGGCCTTTGACAGCCGTAAGCGCTGATATTCGGAGTCGAATTAGGCAATGATCCCACTAGTACGGTGTTGGTCGGTGCTGGAAAAGATCTTTAGCCCCGCTATGAGGTATGTGTTTTATCCACTGTCTATATAATTTTGCCAGCTTATTTTTAGGTCATGGGCCCAAAAATGAAGCATATTGTGTGCACTGCCTCGGGGATCTCTCGATCATCCCAGCTCCCGTGTCATATTACCTTTTAAGATGATGCTGAAATATGAATAATTAATTTTATTTGATTTTACCTCCTTGGTTGCAAAATACCTTTTAAAGGAGCTGGAATGGCACATCAGGCATGTTAGAATGCTTTGGAGCCGCCACCCACTAAATTGTGACTTCAAAATATACAATTAGCCAGAATCCGTAGAATTGTCGAATGAATGAAAGGTCCAAGGAACCTTCTATTATAATGAGTCATGTACTGATATGCACCATAAATATTGGATAAGGGTCACAATTATGGAAAAGGAAGGGATTAGACACCCTTTACCGTCCATACACTTGTACAGTATCTACTTAGTAGGGTTTTATTAATTTCTTTAGGGATTGTATAATAACTTGTGATGGATAAAATTAAGGACAAGAACTAAGAAAAATTAAAAATAAATAATGAAAATTGTTTAGAATGTCTGGAATTAGAATTGATATGTTTCGAAGAGGCGAAAAGAAAGGGAAAATTGAAAACTCTTATTTAAAAGGAGATAGTCAGACGTCCCTGATCATACTCCTACTCTTCACTTAAGCTGTTTTGATGATCGGCCATTATGGGAATTGCTAACGGATTCACACCAATGGACTTAGAGAAATCCCTAGCTTTCACTCTCTGATCATTTATCAGCTCCTTACCATTGCCCCCCTTGTTTGTATTGAGGGTATGAAGAAGAAAAACAGAGGTGGGATGGGATATAGGTTATCGGTGAGAAGGAACTAGATTGTTGGTGTGAAAGATCTAGATTGCTGGTATGAGGGCATTAGATTGCAGGTGTGAGGACACTAGGCTTTTTGGCTAGGATCATAGCTTATAGATTATTGGTGAGAAGGTGTCCATCATTCATTAATGGTTTCCCTCACTTCCTCTCAGTCTTTTGTCATAATTAATGCTTTCTCCGAATAAGGTGGGGTTTCCACACATATCTAAATCTCAGGTGGACCACACCACTGGAAGCAATGGTGATTGAATGCCCACAACTAAAAACCCCCCGGGCCCTAAAAGTTTTGGATGAATTTGACATTTGTATTTTCCCTTTGTCCGCAAATATGTTACGTTTTTAATGGTGGGCATGGTTTGGTTCATCTGATATTCAGATCTTGCTCATGCCAGGTGGCAAAATGGATGAATCACATGGAGGAAACAGGACGGAGCTTCTCTGGAAAGCCTTTCGCAGGAAGTTCCTGTGCTGGGAACTTAGGTGGGGCCTGAGGTGATGTTTTTGAGAAATTCATTCCATTTATCTGTTTTTTGAGCTCATTTTAGGATACAAGAAAAAAACTGAGCCGTATCCAATACTAAGATGGGCCAAAAATATGAGTATTGAACGTCAACAGTTGAAATATTCATGTGGCCATGTAAGCTTTGAATCGGGATAAAATTTGTGTTTTCATTTCATCTCAATATGAATGGCGTTATAAACGGTATAGATGTCATATAAACATTACTGTTGATGCCACTAACGTTTCAACTGGGGCCTTGGATCCTGCTAAATTTTGGCTTAAAATCCTAAAATGATCTCACGAAAAGGATAGACGGGGTGGATTTCTCACTAGCATCACGGTAGCCCCTGCCAACTTTTCCAGCGCATTAACTTCATTCGAAAAGCTTTCGCAGGAAATCCGCGTCCGAGAAAACAGATACATCATGGTGGCCCAGGGTGCTTTTCCGGTACTTTACAACCGAATCCGATTTCTTGATTTTCAGGTGCACAGATGCTCACGGTGTAGCGGAAGCTGCGTACTGTCTAACTCGGTACGCTAGGTATACTGAGTAAACTCTATGGGGTCCAACGTGATTTATATATTTTATCTACTCCATCCATACATTTTACCAGACAATTTTAGAGCTTTAGACCGAAAATAAAGTATATTTAAACCTCAATTGGACCACACCACAGGAAACAGTGTGAATTGAACATCTACCATTGAAAATTTCTTGGGGGCAATAGAAGTTTTGGATCAAGCTTGTATTTGTGTTTTCCCTTTATCTATGTTTGTGTGATCTTATTAACAGGTTGGATGAGAAATAAACATCACTGTGGGCCCTATAAAGGTTTCAACGATAGAAATCATTATTCCAACCGTTTCCTATGGTATGGTCTACATATTTTTGGGTATGCTTAAATTTTGGTCTCAACCCATAAAATAAGATGAAAAGATGGATGGACGGCGTGGATAGACCAGATACATTCACGGTGGGCCCAACAGAGTTTACTCATTATGATAAGAGCGTACTGAGTAATTCAGTACGCAATCCGATATCCGGTGTAGCACCCAACTCCTCACAAATAAATAATAATAATAATAATAATAATAATAATAATAAAAGAAGAAAAAATTCTGTTCATTTTTCGCACACGTGGCATGCATAAAAAAGATCAGAACCATTGATTCTGCACCTCCCACTCAAACAGGCCATAGAGTAAAATCACACTTGCTGTACAATCCTAAGCACTTAATCCTCGGTGTCCAAGCCAACGCTAAAATTAAACTGTTAGGATAGTCTGAAGAAGGAAATATTTTGTTAGTAGCCAATCAATGGTGGAGTCCTATGAATGCATGGTTTGGATTATCATACACACATGCGATGTGCATACTTCACGTAGAATAGACACAAAAATCCTATGCCGGGCGCCTTGGATTTCTTCCCTTTTTATGCGAGAAATTAACCGCTGCACACGCCATCTTTTACTTTTCCCAAGGAAATCATTTTGTACGGACATACTATTTGCAGACGAAAATACCCTTGTATTTAAGGTGGCTAGATACCTATAGCTACGGTTATAATCCGTAGCTATAGGTTGTGAATGAAAGGTTATTTTCGCCCGCAAATAGTGTGTTCGTACATAATGGTTGTTTTGAGAAAGTACGGGTTGGGAGCGTTTTGAAGGGTAAATGGTCGCATTTACCGTGGTCAATTTCTCTATAACATATTGGTCTCATGACTAAGAGCGGATGCATGCCTACTTATGAATAAGAATGACACGCAACAAAATATCGAGAAATTTTTGCTCTAACTTAGACTGATTAATCATGAAATTCATGATATTTGTGCAACCAAACGGACCCTAAAGACTTACTTTTGACCGACTAAAAGGTGAAAAACAATTGAACATACTCCATTTGATGGGTAAAATGTACAATGAAGCCATCAATGACATGAGTCCGGACTCATGACTCCTATGGATATATAACACGGTCCATATGATATCCTTTTGAGTTCTGCTTTACATAGGGTTTAGGGTTTAAGGTTTTAAAATCAATTTGGAGAGGATAGCACACAAAGACAGCCAAAACAGCTTAACACTACCTAACATTGAAAGGGGTGATTTTGATAACTAATCCGGGGAAAACATCATCTGGGTCTTGGATATGCGGGTTCTCTTCGACGATGAATGGGTCCCCGCATTTCTCGCTAATGGTGTGGAGAGTCTCTCCTTCTTCGACTACATAAATCTCGTCGCATGGCCGGTCCCGCATATACCTCCATGTGGCCAACTCGCCTTCATCGGATATTTCGCAACAGCTCAAGACAAGTAGCATCGCCAGGAACAAAGCACAGTACCAAGACACCCTCTCGGCAACCCTAGATGTAGAAGGGGACGACGAAGATGATGAGATTTTAGCCATGATTGATGAAAATTTCAAGTGGTTTGTTGATGGTTTTTGGGGTTCTTAAAGAACTTGTTGGGGATATGGTTGACATTTCCCAGAAGTGATTGAAAAGAGGGGATGATGATTAATTGAGAAGGCTGGGAAGAGAATGGGTCCCTATCTTAGTGGTTGGAGTGGGTGCAACTTTTGGCGGGAGTTGAAACAGTCCCCTCCTGTGGTAGGTAAATGTCAATGAAGGGAAGGTGGATAAGGAAACATTGAGTTATGCTTTTACTTAAAAATTAGGTTTTGGTGGCTTTGTTGATACGCTGACGTGTACATTTGATGATGAGCTACAGACGGCTGCATGCTAATTGTCCCACTAATGTTTCACAAGTCTAGGACATTTGACTCGTGCAAAAGTCTGGGCCCACCGTGCAGATCGACCATCTCGAAAATTAGGCCAATGGTATGGCCCACTTGAGTTAGATCATTAGCCATCCATTTATTTTGAGACGTGTGCCCCGCTAGATAATGGACCGTCCTCATTTTTTTCACCAGGTGATCTTCATGGTGGGGGCCACCGGTTGCATGGCTTGGATGTCCTACAGAATTTACATATTGGCCGAATAATAACTGCGGATCCACGCATGCCAGTTTAGAAGATGTGTCGATGATCCGAATTTACCATGAGGTGGGCCCATGCTGATTAGATCTTCCTACTAAAAATGGAGGGAAACGGATTGGCTACCCCCCTGCCACCAGCCAATGGCTGGTGGTCGGTGCTCTGTAGGCCCCACCATGATGTATGTGTTTCATACATGAAACACATGCCGTCCATCTATTTTTCTAGATCATTTTATGGTATAAGACCAAAATTGAGGTATATCCTAATCTCAAATGGACCACGTTATAGGAAAGAGTGTTGAATGAATGTCGACCATTAAAAACTTTTGGGGACCATAGAAGTTTTGGATCAAGCTGATCTTTGTTTTTTCCGTTCATTTGGGTCCTGTATGACCTAATCAACAGATTGGATGTCAAATAAACAGTACAGTGGGCCTTAGGAGGATTTTAATGGTGGATATCCAATCACTATTGTTTTCCTGTGGTGTGGTCCACCTGAGATTTTTGTCCCTCTCATTTTTGGGATCAAGCCCTAAAATGATCTGTAAAAATGAATGAACGGAATGGATGAAACACATACATCATGGTGGGGCCCACAGAGCACTGACCATCAGCCACCGGGCTGGTGGCAGCTGGGGGAGTAGCCAATCCGTTTCCAGAATGAAGTTTTCACTCCTGAAGTGTGCCACAGTGTATCTTTTAGCCATCCCTTTGTTTTGTACATTTTGGCCCACTTAATGTCTGAGCAGGCCTCTTTTTAGGGCAGATAATTAAATAGCGTGGCCCACCAAATGAAAGGATCCGATCTTATTAAAATGCGTCACGGATATGTTTTTTTTTTTCTCTACATCTCATGTGGACACTAATATATGCCGAGGAAACTTATAGTAGGTCTCGTGGTGAACATATTCGCTATTGATTGAGATAGTTTGATAGCTCTACGTGGATTCTTACTGTATTTTAATCTATAATAAGGAGAAGAAAGAAAAAAGCCTTTTATATTCTTAATATATCTTAACATGTAAGTTTGAATTAATTATCTAAGGGAATCATCATAGTTATGTGTTACAATCAATGGGTCAGGTCATGTTCTGGAGTACCTAAGTCATGTCCGATTTGAGTCGAGATGCCACCGTCGGGATACTGGACCCTAATCCAATTGGGGTTTGGGTTCATAGATTTAGGAATTGGATAGGTCCCATGCGTTTCGGCTGAGTCAACTCAGACTCAATTAGGCCCGATTTGGTTCAACTCTCTGAGTCATTGCCAATACACACTCTCGAGTCATTGCTGACATGGGCGACTCCTCTCTCGATTCAAGACTAGACTGGGTGGAGGCGGTGTCTTCTAGTGAGAGACGATGTCTCTCTATGGTCTCCTCTATATAAGGAAAGCTATTGGTAGAGAGATTTATGATATTAATTCATCTTTTAGGTATTCTTTACATGGGTGGGAGAGATGTAATTCTTGTATTTTTGTTTCTCTTATTTCTACTGAAGAAGAAAGTTATGTGTTGCTACCCCCATAAAGTACACATATTGTCAAACCATGTAAACCATTATGACTCTTGTCTCTTTTTTATTTGACGCTTTTGGCTTCTTCTTTTTTACCATTTTCTTTTGTATTTTGGCATCACTGACTTTAATCAAGTGCAAACGTTTTTCTGCAACAATTGGTATCAGAGCCAAATGTTAAGAAACATTTTAGCACAAGATCGGTGTTGGTGTTTGTTGTGTAATTATGTTTTAGATGGCTGGATCGAGTTCTTCCAGATTCAAGGCATCGAAGTTCGACAGATTCGATTAGGTGTTGTAAAAGCTGAAGATGAACACGGTATTGGTGAAGGAAGATTATGCAATTGCAATTTAAGGAAAAGAAAAGAAGCCTAGAGAGATGAAAGATAAGGTATTTGAGAAGAAAAATCAATTAGCCATGGCGGACATTCTTCTTACATTAGATGATTCAATTTTGTTCAACGTGTCTAATCAAACCACTGCAAAAGGTTTGTGGGATAAATTGTAAAATCTATATGAAGGGAAATCGATATCGAACGAGATATTTCTCTAATGGCAACTGTACAACTTAAAGATGAATAAATGATAATCTTTGCAATAGAACTTTAATGGATTTAATACCTTGATTAGCATATTAGCAGCGATCAATGTAAAGATTAATGATAAACAAAATATCGCACTTATGCTCTATTTGATGTTAGATTCGTGGGATAGTTTGATTATAAATCTTACTAACGATCCATATCTCATTATGGAGTCGATCATGTCCACGTTGCTTACTAAAAAGTATCATAGAAAACTACATAGAGAATCTGCAAGTGATGTTATGATGGTCAAAGGAAGATATACTAAAAAGGGTACCAATAGAAGCGATCAGACAAGATCCAACTTAAAAGGGGACAAAACAGATAAATGTTGGAATTGTAGAAAGAATGGCCACTTATGCAAAAATTGTAAACTCAATAAAGCAAATCATGAAAATTACAAACTTGATTTTCATGATCAAGCATCAAATTCAAAGGGTTTTCAAAATAATCTAGTTGAAAAAGACAATTCATCTGAGGATGGGGAAGTGTTGTCTATGTTGGGATTTTTGGCCAGCAGAATCACACAGATCTAAATCTAGGATAGCAATTCAATGGCGCCAAGCACATATAAGAGAACACACAGATTTAACATGGAAAACCCTTGCACGAAAAAACTACGGCACAAAGCGACAGATCTCCACTATGAAAATAGAAATTACAAAGAAAGAGGACTTACACGATTTGAACAAACTCGAATTTCACCCTTGCTACACCCTTTGATTTCCCTAGAACCCCTATACAAAGCCTTAGAATTATTTCTACATCCTAGAAAAACCCTAGGGACACCTACTTATAGTTTAGGCAACTTCTCCTTTCGCACCCTTGCGAAAGGCGACACAGAATTCGCAGTCCACATCAAATTATTCTGTCACTCTAACCTTCACCTTACTGCCTTACGCTTCATTGGCCATGCCCCAACATGTCCTTCGCAATGAATCTGCGTAACTACGGTCGATGTCGTCGAGCCAACGACCGCCCGACAACATACGTGACGTCGTAGGACCCCTAAGATCGATCGAGAAACTCCTACGACCAGTCGAGCAGTCCGGACACCAAAAATCCCAAGTCGTTGGTCTTTGAGTCAAGCGCTGCTCGACTAGTCGAGTGGCTCCTACGACCGGTCGTGGCTGACCCACAACTAGTCGAGCAACACTCAAAAAACCAATTTAAGACTTTTTTCAACAATCTATAGTTATTCCACGAGAGAACCTGAGCCATTAATATATCTTAGATTCATGCGCTTCACTCCATATGACTCCACATAGAGATTATTTTTATACATATCAATCATGTGATGACGACACAGTTTACATGAGTGATTATAGCATATGTAAATTGCGAGGATTGGAGATGTCAGAATTACTATGTTTGATGGCATTGCACGTCAATTTCTGGTATGCAGCACATATCGACCATACAGAAGAGATTTCTATCATTGAAAAGTTCGATGAAGATGGCTATAAATTTTCTGTTCAAAAGAGCTGATTGAAAATTATAAAGGGGAGATGGTGGTGGTGAAAGGAAAGTTAATAGGCGGTTTATAACGTTTGATTGAAAATATTGTGGTTGGCGATGCTATTGTTGCCAATGTCATCATAGACTCTACTACAATCTGGCATAGGCGTTTGGGCCACATGAGCAAGCAAAGACTAAAAGTACTTATTGATCAAAATTTACTTCTTGATTTAAAGTTTATTAATTTAGATTTTTGTGAGGATTGCCTATTTGGAAAGCTCCATAATCTCATTTTTTCCTCATCCACTACTAAAAGTAATGATGTTTTAAATATTATTAATTCTGTTACTTTGAAGGCTTTAGTTAAATCTTTGAGAGGTTTGAAATATTTTATTTCTTTTATTGACAATTTTCCCTAAAAAAGTATGAGTTTACATGTTGAAAATGAAAAGTGATGCTTTTACTTGTTTTACCAATTTTAAAACATTGGTTGAAAATTAAAAGAGAGAGAAAATGAAGTGTCTGAGAAATGATAATGGAAGAGAATACACCTCAAAAGAATTTAAGAATTTTATAGTGAGCGTAAAATTGAGAGGTACTACACGATCCCTGTTACTTCACAACAAAATGGAGTTATAAAATGTATAAACCATACATTTATGGATCATGTTAGGATAGGATCGAGCAGTGTTTTGGGCAGAAGTCGTTAATATAGCTTGTTATCTGGTAAATCGTTCTCCTACTACTGCACTTGATTAAAAATTCCTAAAGAGATATGGTTTGAAAAACCTGTTAATTATTCATTCATTCGTGCTTTGGTTGTGACGCTTATATATGGATTCCCTAAGAGCACAAGACCAAGTTGGATGTGAGGTACAGAAAGTGTATTTTCTTAGTTTTACAGATGAAACAAAGGAGTACAGATTGTAGGACCCTACTCCTTACAAGTTAGTATTAGAATTTTGAGCCTTTAACAAACTCGGATTAACCCTAGGTATTAGAAATTCGAATCTAATACCACCGTCAATCTGTACACTTTACAGAAGCATGTTCAACGAAGATAAAACAATCACAATAACAAAATAACCAAAAAAAAAATAAAATCAAGAAATCAAACATAAAACACGCCAATTTTACGTGAAACAACCCTTGAGGGAAAAACCATAACACAAAGCAATAGAGATCTTTACTATAATAATAAAAAACCTCGAAGTTTACACTACGAATTTTCTCCAATTATAAGTCACTCGATCTCCCCATGCGATGTATACCTACTAAAAAATCCTAGCCCCTTAAGAAAATCCCTTTAATCCCTTATAAGTGTAAAAAACCCTTTCAACTCATAAAACCCTTGCCCTTAGAGAAAAATGCTCGTATTGCTAAGCCCTAATCGTAATTAGGCCTAAATACCCTAATTGTTGTAAAATTGCATAACTTAATCAAAGTCTGTTGGTCGAACCGATGTCACTGTTGATCAGACCGATAGACCCTTATTGATTGGACTAACAGAACATGCTCTTCTCCTGAAAAAAATCCGTACTCTGTCAATTGGACCAATAGAGCCGTTGAATATAATCCAAGTCATTTCACACAATAATCTCTACCTTGACTTGTATTCTGCTAAGTCATCCTGAAAATATCTCATACTCGCATCTACCTTAACATAGATTGGTTCCTACATTCTCTACCTGGAACGCAGCTTTATCAACACCCCTATGGAAGGGTGTCCAATCTCATCAATGTCTGGTGAGATTGATAAGCCTAAGCAGTGGCTGAACTTGTATGTGGTCACTGGCTTCGTCAACATGTCAACGACATTCTCGTCTTTGTGAATCTTCTGAAATAGAATCTCTCCCAGAGCAATGAGTTCACGTATCTTATAATCCTCACATTGATGTGCTTGGTTCTCGCATGATACACCTGATTTAATGCTAGATGGATAGCACTTTGACTATCACAATGCAACCAAATCACATCCTGTTTCAACCCAAGCTCTCTAATCAGACCCTTCAACCATAGTGCCTCCTTTGATGCCTTTATCGTGACCATATATTTCGCCTCTGTTGTAGACAACGTTATCGTAGACTATAATGTAGATCTCCAATATATCAATCTATCTACTAACGTGAAAACATCCCATAGTGGACCTGCTGATGTCCACATCTCTTGCATAATCCAAATCCGTGTAGCTTATAACTCCACCCGAGGCTCCATTTCTCCTCAACATAATCCCAATGCTGATTATGCCCCTAAGATACCTGATAATCCACTTAACAACATTCCATTTCATTTCTTACATTAGTCATATATTTGCTAACCATGTTAACTGCATGTGAGATATCTGGCATCGTACAAACTATTACATATATGAGACTCCACACTGCACTCGTGTACGACACGCATGATATGTTTGAAATCTCTTCTTCTATGCTTGGACACAACCTGGCTAACAACTTAAAGTAATCTGTAGAAGCGTGTTAACTGCTTCAACACCTTCCATATGGAACCCCTCAAGCACCTTATGCACATTTTCCATTTGAGAAAGCCACAACTTTCCAGACTCTCTCTCTCTCTCTCTCTGTATCTCTATGCCTGCAAGTGTATCTCATTTTTATCATTCGTAGCAATAAGTATGTCATCAACGTAAAGCATCAATAGAATGTATGACCCTTTCTTAAGCATAATGTAATATACATAAAAGCCATACTCACATCTGATATACCCAATCTTCACCATGTAGGAATAAAACTACTTGTACCACTGCTTTGGAGACTGCTTCAGCCCATACAATGACTTCTTCAGCCTAAACATGTGGTCTTATTTACCAAGCTCCTTGAATCCTTTATGTAGCTTTATATAAATGACTTCCTCCAAGTTCCTATGAAGGAATGCCATCTTCATATCGAGCCGCTCCAATTCCAAATTGAATTCCTCTACCATAGCCAGTAGCACCCTGATTAATATATGTTTCACAACCGGAGAGAAAACTTTGTTATAATCTACTCCTTCCCTGTATGAATATCCCTTTGCTATAAGTCGTGCCTTATACTTTTTGTCGTTTTTTTCTCTTAACAATTCTTTTTTCATAAACATCCACTTGTACTTTATAGCCCTCTGACCTATTAAAAATTTCACCAACTCCTGTGGTTGATAACTATGTAGATATTTCATCTTCTCAACCATGGTCAGCATCTACTTATCGCAATCCTTTCCAGACTTAGCCTCTTGAAAGGTGGAGGGATCTCCACTCCTCATAAATAATGTGAAAGAAATCATGTCCTCGAACTCATATCGAACCGGGGCTCGAATTGTTCGTCCCTCTCTATTCTTAGTTATACTCTTCTGGGTATCCTACCAATTATTTTGGTTAGTATCTTGCTCCTGCTGAATTTCACCTTCAATAACCTACTCAACCGACTTAAAATGCACCAACAATTTCTCTGCATCACCATGTATTTTTTACTTCCCTACAACATCCTTATTGGTCTTCAACATTGATGTCTCATCGAAGATGACATTTCTGCGAATGACCACCTTCTGTGAAACTATATCTCAAAGCTTATAGCCCTTAACATCTTTCTCATACCCGATAAAAATGCACTTACTAGATTTGGGATTCTACTTCGTCATTTGTCCACTCTACACGTGAATGTATGTCAAACACCCGAAGATTCTCAATCTTAAGTAATCGACGTCCTTGGCTGTCTAGACTTCCTCTGCAACATTGGTGTCTAGCGTTGTAGATGGTGACTGATTTATAATAAAGCACATCATGTTAACCGCTTTTACCCATAAGCTTTTAGGCAGTCTCCATGCAACCACATACTTCTTGCTCTCTTCAATAAAGTTATGTTCATCCTCTCTGTCACCCTATTCTACTATGGGGTCCTTAGAGTTGAGAAGTGTCTTGTGATTCCATGTTCCTTATAAAACTTCATGAATTCTGCCTCTCTGTACTCTGTATCATTATCTGACCTGATACACTTAACCTATCTCTCGATTTTCTTATCTACTTCTACCTTTCATTCCTTAAACTTCGCGAATACCTCAAACTTATGCTATAAAAAGTAGACCCAAAATTTTCTTGAGTAATCATCTATGAAGCTCGCAAAGTATCGTGCTCTTCTCTTAAACGGTGTTATCACTGAACCTCAAACATCAGAATGTATGTAATCGAGCAACCCACTGCTAGTATGTGTAATAGTCTTAAACCTTACCCTGCACTGCTTCGCATTTATGCAATCTCGCAAAAATTCACATTTCATGCCTTAACTCCCTTTAACATATTTCATTTATAGAGTTTCATAATGCCCCTCTCACTCATATGCCCTAGTCGCATATGTAACAGACTAGTGTCATTTATGATGGATTTTACGTGTGAGATGGTAGCGGCCTCACTTATAACCATGCTCCCTACCAACTTGTATAGATTTTTTGTTTTATGTCCCTTCATTAACACCATTGCACCCATGGTGACCTTGATTACACCGCTAAATGTGATGAACATTTACTCGTTCATATCTAAAATCCTAAGGATATCAATTTTTTCTTCAGATCCGGGACATGCCTGCTAGCACCTAGAGTTTGTATGACTCAAACATCTTTACATTGATGGTACCTATTATGATGACATTGCATGATGCATCATTCCTCATCGGAACACTTCCACCATTATAAGACTTGTAGGAATCGAATCAAGTCATATCCGGGTATATATGATATAAACATCCTGAATCAAATATCCAAGTATTTGAAAGATGGCTCATTCTAAGGAGAATGAGAGGAGATATCCTTCTAAGCTCTCTTCTGCTACACTAGCTAATTTTCCTGTGTTCTTTCTACCCTTGATTTCTAGGTCATCCTTCTATTTCTAGCGGCCTCTCTTAAAGTTCCCCTTCACTCCAAAATAAAAGCATCATTAACCTTTGATTTTGATCTAAACTTTTTCTTCCTATCAGCCGAGACGCTCCATGGATTTCTCACGTCTCTGACCCCTTTGGCAACTAACCCTTCCACCTGAGAGTCCTCATCACTTGACTTCTTTCTCGTCTCATTAAAATTGAGAGGCGCAGTAATTTCTTCTAGTGTCACTGTAATCTTTCCATACAATAGAGTAGTGACGAGAATGTCATATGATGTGGGAAGTAACGCTAAACGTAGCATCGAATTATCTTTATCCTTGATCATCACTCCGAGCCTAACAACTCGTTATATACCTTCATAAATGAGTTCATGTACTCAAGGAGATCGGATCCTTCCTTCATCCGTAGCTCGAAAAGTTATTTCTTCACAAATAACTTATTAGTGAGGGACTTCACCATGTATAGGCCTTTTAGTTTCTTTCACATCTCCAGGGGAGATTCCTCATCTAGAACATTGTACCAGACTTCATCTAATAAATGTGGACAAATGGTGATCATAGCCTTCTCCCCAAGTTCTCTCCAGTCATCATCCGACATCTTCTCAAAGTTTAGTCTCCAACAACGCTCTGCTCAACTCTTGTGATACTAAAATATCCTTAACATTCCACAGCCATAAACTAAAATTGTTCTTCCCATCGAACGATCTGTATATAGAACTTCAACCCTGACATCTTCATTGAATTTCTGAATATCCTTAAACATGACGCTTTAATACCACTTTGTTGGAATTTCGAGCCCTCAACAAACTCAGATCAACCCTAAATACTAGAAATTTAGATAAAATGTCATTATTAATCCATGTGCTTTGGGGAAGCATGTTTAATGAAGATAGAACAATCATAATAACTAGAGTTACAAAAAGCAAGCAAACACAGAACACATCGATTTTATGTGGAAAGCCCTTGAGGGTAAAAATCATGACATAAAGAAACAGAGATCCCCACTATAATAATAATAATAAACCCTTAGAGTTTACACTACTCATCTTCTTCAATTACAGGATCACCCAATTTTCCCTTGCGATGCGCATGTAGGAAAACCCTAGCCCTTTGAGAAAATGAAACAGTAGAAAATTCTCTCACCTCGCAAAACCCTTGTCCTTAGAGAGAAAGCACTCATATTGCCAAGCCCTAATTGTAATTAGGCTTAAATATCATGATTTTGCAAAATCGCGTAATGTCACGCCCCAAACTCGGAAACCGGGCTCACAAAATTCCTGATCACCGAATCCAGTGCCGACAGCCTCCGTAGAACCCCATTCTCGCTCCCAGCGCCCATACACCAGGTTCCGATCCTGGGATGCTACAAGGAGGATTTCTAATAATCAATTTAATTCATAATGAGCATAACCACAAGCATAACCCACGAACAATAACCACAAGAACACCATCACAAAATCCACTATGATGAAAACTTTAAGTACAAGGCGTAAGAAAGGGAAATACAAGATAATACTAATAACAAAACTCCGTAAGAGCTCGGTTTTTTACTCCAATGCTGGCTTGAGACTTATAAGTCTGGCGTCACTGCACGCATCAATCGTGCATAAGCTTATAGAAAGCTTAGAGGGTGGTGTAAGTGTGTGCGCAATATGAACGTGCTCAGAATGCATGGTCAGAGTAATGCGGAAACATGTTGATGAGTACATGAACACAGTCAACCGTACCAAGGCTATGTAATGCGAGATAAGGATACTATCGGCCATGCCAATGCCATGTGATACATAATGCAAGTCAAGCATGCTAATCCACATCCAAATCCTTATGTCAATCGGTTCTCGGTCGGATAATCACCGGGTCTAGTACACTTTACGCCGGCTTGCTTAGTCCCTATCCGGACGCACAACCGGAGAGTGAAAGAGACCTCACTATCCTTGCCATGTCGGGCACGGCTTGTCGATAGCGGACCGATTCCTCAAGTGGTCAAACTCGGCCTAAATTGTCCCCTCACTCGGGCGGGTAAGGTCACACCCCTTTCCAACCGACCACGACACGGTGGGAGACGCGGCCCCTCTTGGTATACGGCCCTCGGCGCTCGTATATCCACTCGGTCTCGACGTTGAAGTCATCCTCTGGTACCATCGGGTTTAGGGATTTTCACTAGGGACATCTATGGCGCCCGTATGCTAGAACCAAACATTTTCGGTATCCAATCCAACCACCCACGATGTATCTGTGGAGGCTATGGCCCTAGTGTCGTTAGGGCATACAGTAACTAAAATCACACAATGCAAGTGCATGAGTCACACTACCAGTCATGCAACACTCTTACGCGTACCACGCGATCATGTGGGCACTCCATCTCATAAGGAGTCCCGTAAATGTCTCACCAATGGCTTATGCTATGATCAAACATTCCTCATATCAAGCATACAAATGATGCGTATGGGTATGAATCATGGAGCTATACTAAACATGTTATAAAGTAATGAACTATCCTTACACAAGATGGGCACAGGCGGCCTACACATAACAGGTATGGGCTATCAATGGGCCTTAAGGAGTGTGACAATGCAGAACATTTAACCAACATTATACTTACAATGTGGACATCAAACCAACATTGCTCCCAAGGCATAGCCCGCCATATAGGTCAACACATAAAACACGGTGGAATCACCTTGATGGGCCTTATGTATGCCCTATTGGACCTCGACCCATGGGCCTCCAATACATCAAATGGGCCTCACAACATAGGCCTCATGTATATCAAGGTGGGCATAAACAACGGGCCATAAATATGACAAGTGGGCCATATGTATATACCAAGGTGGGCCTCAACGGATAGTCACAAGTACATCAACGTGGGCCTCACCACATGGGCCATATGCATATCGAATGGGTCACACCAATGGGCCTTATGTACATTACAATGGGCCATAACCCATGGGCCTTTGAAAACATCACAATGGGCCTCGTAACATGGGTCATAAATACATTGAATGGGCACTAGACACATGGGCCATATATACATTAAGGTGGGCCTCAACAACGGCCATAAATACACATCCGGAAGTGGGCCTCACCGATGGGCCTCAACCACACATACCAAGGTAGGGATCCGCTTGAACTTTAGATGCGCCTTAATTTTAGTCACACTCGGGTAAGGACAAGTGGCCAAATGGTTGAACAGTTTGGATGCAACACAAGCATCACGGTGGGGCCCATGAAAGCCCACCAAATGTTATATACATATATATAATATAATATTATATTATATATATACACACACATGCACACACCCGCACACACACACACGCATACACACACACATACACACACAGGCACACACACACTGCTGCACTTCCCAGTCCACGGACGGTGTGGAATCAACACATATATCATGGTGGGCTCCACAGTCCAGGCGGACGATGGAGGAGAAATACATACATCACTGTGGGTCCCATGTGGGGCCCACCATAGCGTTTATCTTCCATCCACTCCGTTCATAAGGTCACACAGACCTGAAAGAAGGGGAAAAACAAATTTCAGCTTGATCTGAAACTTTCCGTGGACCCAGAAAGGGTTTCAATGGTAGAGTTCAATTCCCACTGTTTCTTGTGATGTGGGCCACCCGAGATCTGGATTGGCTTTGATTTTGGAGGGGGGCCACGTCGAAAACTGATGTTAATGGGAGGTGTTGATATAAAATATACATCATGGTGGGGCCCACACCGGCTGGAGCATGGGACCACCTTCGTCACGCCGACAAGGGCAAATCTCGGCCAATGATGATCTTTTTTAAAACCGGGTTTTTCCGAGGTTTTTCGTGGGTAGGGCCCTTGCATCGAGTGGATCGGACCCAACCATTGGATTCCATGGCCCGACACCGTCTAATAGAGCCCAATATTGGATATTTTTCAATGTACAAAAATATCGAAAGTTTTCAACGGTGAAAATTACTCTTTCCAAAGGTATGGTCCGCCTGAGAGTCAGATTGACCTCATTTTTCGGCTCAACGCCTAAAATGAGGTAGGAAAGAGGATGGACGGCTTGGATTAAATCTAATCATCAAGGTGGGGCCTACACCAATGGTTCACCCAAATAGCCTTGAAACAAGGCTTATATTTGTGTTTTCCTTTCCAGCAACGTCTGACGCTGGACGTTTTTGGACTTAGCAATATTTTTAAGGTGGACCTTGTTTAGGTGGGCCACGCATGATGGATGGTGTGAGTTCAACACATATAAGATGGGCCCCACCCACGGTCGGCTTGGATAAAATACTTATTTCATGGTGGGGTCCATCCGGGTGGGCCACAAGGCCTTATCATCTCATACACACAGAAAAAGAAAGAAAGAGGGAGAGAAAGAGAAAGATAAACGTGTGGTGGAGGGACCCCGCCACTATGGGCCCTCCTTTGCATGATCTACAACATACATTAAGTGGGTCCCATTTCATATGGCCCCACTGATCAAAATCAACGGTGGAGATCCTTTCTCCACCAAAATGGATGGTCTAAATGACCATGTTATGCAAAGAAAGTAAACATCATGATGGGGTCCATGGAGAATGGCCCCATCATGGATTGATCTTGAAATCAAAGTGGACCATTGGCCACATTTAGGGTCCAAAATGAGATCCATACCATTGATCGGTAGGCCTCATTTGGCCCATCATCAAAACAAGAAATCTACACCTATAGAAGCACCCACCGTCCGTTCTTCTTGGTCCGTTGGAAAGCCGACCTCCTTATGCTTCACTTTGATGGTGGAAGATGAAGATTCAAGGGCTAGGATGGAAGATTTTGGGATGGAAAGTGGGCCACCAAAAATCACTTTTCTCTCTCACATGGAGAAGCTTGGACGTGGGTTTCTTGCTTGGGTTTGGGATGGTTCGGAAATGTGAAGGGAAAGAGAGGAAGAGAGAGAGAGATTGTAAGGAGAGGGAGTGATGGGTGTGATGGGTGTGAGTGATGGGTGAGGTGATGGATTGGTGGACTTTTGTGGTTGCTTTACTTGTGGAGAAAGGAAGCATGGTTTACTTTGTACTTGACATTGAAGTGATTGATTGATTGATGTGATTGATTGATTGATGGAATTGATTTGACATTGTGTAGAGATTCTCTTGGGATTGAGAAAGCGCTTCTTGAAATAAACACCGACTCACATCTTACGGTCGTGGTATCGGATCGGTGCGTGAGTCGCGGCGTTGGAACCGCGGCGACGGTGCGGTCGCAATGATACAGGTCTCGGATTAAACTGATTCGAATATAAAGGATACGACTTACGATCGATCGCAACGTCGATTATCAGTCGCGGATTGCCGGACTTCGACGAAAATGATCGCAGGATTCGTCGGAACAGTACGAACTAGGATACGGGTCTTACACGTAACTTAATCTGAGCCCATTAGTCGAATCAATGTCATCGTCAGTCGGACTGACAGACCCCCTATTGATCGGACTAACTCGGACTGATAGAACATGCATTGCTCCTGAGAAAACCCACATTCTATCGGTCGGACTAACAAAGTCCCTGAGTAGAATCTAAGGCATTCTACACAACAATTAGTGATTAGCTGAGATGTGGTTTTTAATGAAGATTCATTACGGAAAGATATATAATTGACGATCTCAAAGTCACGAGAGATAATTGAATCAAGATCTTTAAACGATGTTCAAAATCAATCTGTGAATTTAGATGATCGGCAAGTTGATGATATCGTTAAAGATGAAACTGATGAAGAGCATGTAAAGGAGATATTGTGTGTTAAAACTCAAAGTAATTAAGGTCAACGAAAGAGAGCTACAAAACCCTTTGTTTGGCTTAATGATTATGTTACGACTTATGCTTGCATGACAAAAGAGTGTGAGGCTTGTTCATACGGAGAGACATGAATCTATGGATGTTAGCTAATGGAGAGTGTCCATGGATGAGGAGATAAAATGTAACACCCTGAAAATCGGGGGTCGAGTAGCAACTCAACTCCTGAGTTCCAAAACATCACTTATGTAACACATATGCTTATGATTAAATGTTGTCTGTGTTAGTGCATTAATCATGAGTTGGATTATACCAAAACAGTAATTCATACTCCAAATCAGATTGTTTTCACGACAGCGGAAGACTGTAAATTATATAAAATACATGCGGAATATATAAACCGAAATCTATCGCCAGAGTATAAATATAACACTGAGTCATTATGTACATGTAATATTATAAAAGTCAAAAATATCAAAAATGGTTCAATTGTAATAGAACCCTGTAGCCTCGCCGACTAGGAGAGCCCAAGTGAAGCCGTCGGAGAACTGCATATAAGAGTACTCCTAATCGTCATAGAAGTTCGGCTCAGCTTCCTCAGTGTCGCCATCACCTGCAACTAAGACAGGGTCTGGTTGGTGTGTACAACACCGTCTCGTAACGTGGGAGTGAGTGATCAACTCAGGGGAACAATAAAGCAAAGGTTAGCATGTTATCAATTCAATCAAGCGATAATGATAAAGCAGTAAATCACACATCCCTAAGTACTCTTGTTAATGCAAAAATGGTATAAATGTATGATGCATGCCCTCGCCTACACTCCCTCAGCGACTTCATCTCACGTTCGCACATGAACAACACTACCTCGGCTTGACTGCTTGAACGCACGCTGACATGTACGCGGCAGCATGTATATAATTACCAAGTTCTTATTAGTCCTTTTCATACAGCAGGATTGAGAAACTAAGGTACCTCCCTTATATCAATACCAAACAATGATTCATTCTAGGGTCGTCAATCCTAGTAAATCTCATACGAAGTTACGGTTCTAGGTCACTACCACCAATGCCCTACCAACTGGCAATCTATTTTCGAAGGCACGTCACCAACCCGACTGGGGACCACAGCCAGGCTGCGATGGGGTAGGCCTAATTTATACTCTCGTTGTTACGGAAGGCTCGTCGCCTCAACGTAGTCTTATAGTATGCTCGAGGTCACTACAAAGGGCTTGTCACCTGATCAGTGTAGGCCGACAGCTCGAATACAATGTCCCATACCACCGTATTCAGCTCACGAGGCGGTGTTGCACACTGGTCACTACGGGGAGGCTCGTCGCCCCAACGTAGGCCGACAGCTTGACCACGGTGTCCCATACCACCATGTCCGGCTCATGAGTCTTAGCGGATTGAGGTACCAAGGTTAACGGGGTTTTCACTTGTGAGTTTGGTACCTTAGGTTCAAGCAGTAGGGTCCAAACATGGTAAACATATATAAGACCAATCGGGTTACTTGACGAGCTCAACTAACAAGAGTGCACATCAAGTTGATCGACATGAAGTGCGTAAGCACTCCGTGTGGCCTAACCACTGTCAATAACTGAAGTACGCCTCAGATTTGTCGAACACATCCTGTGTGGTGAAATAACATCATCCACCAATCTAGGCTCTGTTACCGATTGCCTGGACTATACAATAGCCCCAATCACATTCAATTACAACAAAATATTCTAGAAGATAGTTAAAGCAGTAATGGATCAAGATTTCAAATCATACAATCATGTCCGCTTTAGGGTTGCCAGGGTTGTTGCACGGAATCGTTACACCACTCCCCCATCACCCTTTACGGCTTTGTTTTTTTTGCATTTTATGGAATACAACTTAAACATGAATTTATACATATGCATTACATAGATAAACAGATACTCTAATATACGGTACATGGAGGAAAGCATACACATAGTTAACGTAGTTGAGAATCATATCTCAACACCCTTATACATTGCAATGTACTAACTACTTACTCATTTAAACAAATTTACAAACACTTAGACCACACCTTCCAACATACCTGTAATATGCTAGTTATAATACATGTCGTAGCGAATCCTTTCACAAAGGAGTTGCCACATGAACCACGATCATGCATTCATGACCAATAATCAAGGCAAACATAAATCATAGTTCCATATTCATTCGAACATTTCTATAAACACTTAGGCTACACGTTATAACATACACAACATATGTCGGGATAACATGTATCAGGCTAATCCGTTTACCCAGAAGGTGATACACATGCATCTAGCATACATAGACAACAATTAATCATGGCAAGCCCAAATCCGAATTTCATACGTATACGGTATTTTCTACAAATACGAGGAATACAATATATTCAACCTAGTTAATGTATAACTGAAAAACGAAACGAACATCACTTTATGCATGTGAAATAGCACCTACGTCAAGAATAAATCATTAACTGACATTGAAAGCCTTGAAAACCATAACCTATACGTCTATAGTCCGCACCTTACGGCGTAGAAGCGTAGCGAATTCGCTAGAAACTCTAAGGCTTCGTTAACGAGGGTATATCAACCTATAGCATGAATTAGGTTAGTTATTTCATAACCTACACTACCTGAAACTCAAAAATAGATTAGGGTTAGGCTTTCTTACCTAAGAACGGAATCGGTATCGCCGGTAGAGCGGTACGGAATAGCTGATTCAGTCCGTGGAATGATGGGATTGAATCCCAGGGATGAACTCCAACTCTCCCTCTCTCTTTCTCTCTCTTTCCTCTCTTCTCTCTCCTAGGGTTTCTCAAATTCGTATAGGATGAGAGAGTGAAGGTTTAAGGCCCTTATATAGGCCTAAAACTGATGGAAATGGCCCCAAGGCCAAGGTATACTTAGGTTATAGCCAAAGGGAGTCTGTTTCAGCTCAATGGAGCACTTTCGGAGCCCCTCCTTGAGCCAAAGGTCGGACTTAAGCTCCCTGACCATGGATCTAGGTTGAGTTAAGTTTTCAGTCTGATCGAATTTACAGATCGCCCATGGCGGACCAGTTTCAATTCAACGGTCCACGATCACCGATCAGAGCCACAAGTACACTGGCCTGTGTATGAAATTTTTTCTAATTCGAGGGTGTATTTGGGTCAGATTCTGATGGTCTGAATCCTTATATTAGGCCCGCAAGCGACAAGTCTCAGATTACTTAAATTAGATTTGATTTCTAAAGGAAACCACGTTTTCTCACACTCTTCGCTCCAGCCTCAAGCGAATGGCTTCGGGACACTATCTGAACTTGATTTTCAAGGTGGTGGTTAAGTCCAGTAAGGCGGTCTTAATTATATAATTTCGTAGTAATCGGACTTTCGACGTGCGGTCCAAATCCGATACGGAGTTTCAATGTGCTCCCCAGAACAACTGGGTAATGAGATTGATCCTAGATTTTAGGGTAACCTAGCGTCAATGATTCTACAAGTTTTGGGTCTTACAGATCGTATTTAAAGTGGATTAAGCAGATTTCGTAGCTAATCTAGTTTAGCACTTAGTTAATTTTGTCTAATTCCTAAAGGATTTGATCTTGAGTAATTTCTGCCTGAGGTGGTACTCGAGTTTTTGTACGGATTTTTCTGGGACGTTACTTAAAAGCTCTATAGAAGAATGGGTTTACAAGCTGAAAATGGATATTAATGGGAATGTTGAAAGATACAAAGCCCGATTAGGGATAAATGGATATGCTCAAAAATCATGTATAGACTTTAATGAAAATTTCTCTCCAGTTGTCTATTTAAGTACCATCTGTATTGTGTTGAGTATGGCAGCGTGCTTGACTTAGAGTTTGAGCAATTGGATGTAAAAACTATTTTTCTATACAGGAATCTTAGCGAAGAAATCTACTCAACTTGAAAGCTTTTTTGAAGAAAATAAGAAGAATCTATTTGATCAGCCAAACATATTTCTTTACGGTTTAAAATAAGAGCTAAGGTGTTGGTATATGCGGTTTAATTCTTTCATTGTGAGCTTGGGATTTCAAAAATGTAAGGCGGAACATTGTACCTATGGTCATAGCTACGGTAATGGTGGCTTTATTATCTTGTTATTGTATGTGGATGACATGCTAGTTACAGGTACTAGTAGAAATATTATTGTAACATTAAAAGCTTATTTAGATAGGGAATTTGATATGAAGAATTTGGGTATTATTAATTAGATTCATGGGATTATTATACTTAGGGACGGAAAGAAATGGAAAGTCTAGACAACCTATAAGGGCTATGTTAAAAGAGTTATGTACTACTTCAAAATGCAGAATTTTAACTCAGTCAGTACTTTATTCCCTGTTGGTTGCAAGTTGTCTTCAAACCAGTGATCTAGCACAAAAGTGAAGAAGACAAATATGCCACAAGTACTTTATTCATTAGTGGTAAGGAACCTTATGTTTACCATGACATAAACTAGACCAGACATTGCGCAAGCAATGGGAGAAATCAATAAATACATGATGAACTCGAGTAAAGATCATTGTGTTGTTGTGAAGTGGATCCTTCGTTATTTGAAGGGTACTTCTAAGGCGAAAATTTGTTATTGCAGTCAAAATTTAGAGTTAGTTAGGTTTGTGGATGAAATTATGCATGAGATTGTGATAAAAGAAGATCTACCACAGGTTATGTTTTCTCTTTGGTTGACAATGTCGTTAGTTGGATGTTGAGATTGCATTCAATAATAGCCTTATCTACTACAAAAATAGAGTACGTATTAACTATACAAGCATGCAAAGAAGCTATTTGATTGAATAGGTTGCTAAAAGTTTGAAATTCAAGAAGAAAGTGGTGGTGATTCATTGTGACAGTTAGAGCGTGTTACACTTGGCTAAAATTCGACATTCCGTGGTCGAACTAAGCACATCGATGTTCATTATCACTTTGTTCGCGACGTGATAAAAGATGATTAAATCGCATTGTAGAAGATTCATACTGATGACATGTAGCAGATTTGCTGACAAAGCCTATTGTAAGGGAAAAGTTTGTTTGTTGTAGGACTTCTCTTGGGCTTGTTGTTACTTAGCAATTGGTGACTTTTTGACAGCTGTTATTAGTAGTATTTTTCCACTATTAAAGAAGTTAATCTTCAATTGGGAGAATGTTGTTATGGTAGAGACGGTGTCTCCTAGTGAGAGATGGATCTCTCTCTCTCTCTCTCTATCTCATTCTACCTCTTATATGGCCATACATACAACCAAAGTCTATGTGAAGCCTAGTTCTTCTACAGTATTCTCGCATATGCTCTCTCTTGTTATGTGGTCTATATAAGGAGGGTTATGGGTAGAGAGGTATGACATTAATTCATCGTCTAGGTATTCTTTGTACTAGTGGGAGAGAAGTAAGCCTTGTATCGAACCACATAAAGAAGAAGAAAGCTTTATGTTGCTACCCCATGGAGTGGCATATTATTGAACACATAAATCCATGTGCCTCTTGTCTCTTTATTTAGTTTGACCCTTTTAAATTTTGTTTAATACTTTTCTTTTATGTTTTGGCCTTATTGACATTGATCAAGTGTGGTGTTTTTCCACAACATAAACAGGTTGGTCTTGTAAACACCCCACCTAAGACAAAGTAAACCTGCTTTTCTTGATTTGGATTAAGACTAAAACCAACTCTAAGAGCACCCAAATATCATCTTTAAACCCATTCAAAGACTTTCTACAACACACATGTCACTAAAAGAGGCCCAAAACAAGAGAATATAGTCAGAGGAAATCTAATTTTTACGTACTCTTATAGGCCAATCAGAGGCTACCACATGGCTCCCTGGATAGTAAAGTAATCAATAAACATTGGGAATCAAGCTACACCCACTAGCAGAAATTTAAATTCTACTACTATAAACCAAACCACAATATTATTATTTTTGGCAAAGGGGAGCCTTGAGGTTTGAACTAAGATACGAAGGCAATCAATAGAAATTTGATTTATGTTAACTCCTCTATATAAGCATATCACCTCCTTTTTAAGAAGGGCGGTGAAAAAGGTGGAGATGCGAAAAGGTGAAGAGAAATGTTGAAGAAGAGATTTTTAGGGAAAATGAGGTTTTAAAAAATTAAAGAGAGAGAGAGAGAGAGAGAGAGAGAGAGAGAGAGAGGAGAAAAAGTAGAGCGAAAAGAAGAAAACATGAGGGTCACCGTCCATATCAAGCGAAGTAAGGTCAGGATAGGACACATCCGATCACGTCTTTCTTCAAAAAGTGTTGAAATTTCTCATGTCCTCTCTTACATCTTCAACAAGCAAGCCATACATTCTCACTTTGCTTCCTATAAGTTCATTCCCATACATACCCTATTGTTTCTCTTACTATTTTGTAAAATAAGAGTGCCGACTAAGTTATAACCAAGGTTAGTCGTCAACTTCAGTACAGGTGAAAAAGTACTTTACTCCTTTCATTGTCACCGAGGTCCTTATTTGAAAATTTTGTCTATAGACCAACCACGTGAATTATTTAAGTTGGGGAATCTCTAATTCCATAACTTGTAACAATCTTATGTTGTCTAGCTAACCATAGATTTCGATTGTCATCGGTTAAAAGCAACTTCAAGTAAAAATGACACATATTGAGTTAACACACCCCACTCAAATGAACGAAACAAGTTGAGTGCAAGCGTCCATATATCTCAATCCCCAAGTCATTTAATTATGATGTGGCTATTGTTGGGTCTTCAAATCTTGGCTTATGATTGGGTATTGATCAGGTTTGAGTCTTTTTAGATTTGAGTTTATGTGCCCATTCAAGATGTTAGACTTGAATTTGGCTAGGTTAGGGTTATGGTTTTAGGGTCATAGTTTTAAGACTTGAATGAATCCCATGTGATTTATTTGAGATGATGTAGAGCAGGCTGTAAAAATATTCTTGGCACAACCAGACCAAAAAAAGCCTGAACTGAAGTAGACATAATCTATTAAATTCAAGCCTAGACCTACATAGGGCATGACATTATTGGGCCTTAGGTGCGTCTAGTTGAAAAAAATTCATTCCGGATAGGGAGAAATTGTCGTTTGAAGTGTGAATCATAAATTGGCCATAACTTTTCATCTCGATATCATTATAGGACACACAACTTATTATTCTTTATTGTAACAAGCCATCCGAGGTCAAATGCGGGTTGTATTGGTCTGTTTTGTGAGAAAATACTTTCTTCCAATTCAAAATCAAAATTTTAGAAAAAAAAAACTTACTATTTTGAGTAAGTTTTAATTTGGACATATTACCTCCATTTTAGAGCTTTAATATATGTAGTCTTCTTAGGAATTGCTTGTAATTATGTTAGAAATGATCTAGCATTATTAATTTAAGACGTTTTATTTTTGGTAAAATTTATTGTTTTAGGTAAATTTGATTTTAGTCGAATTAGGACTCCTAATTTAAAAAAATAATAATAAATAAAATAAAATAAAAAAATCTTTATAAGTGATATAATTGAAAAGTTTGAGAATTATTGAATAATAAGTTTTTGAATTTTAATTATTCCGTAAATTCAAGAATAACTTTGTGGATTTAAGATTTTGACTATTCGATAAAGACAGTGATCTTTTTTCATTATTAATTCACGCTCTTCCCGTCACGAGGCACCTCAAGCTCAACGAGACCTAATCTCGTTCAACACCCTAAGTCACACCAACTCGAGCAACTCATGACTCGACACTAGCTAGACCCGATCCCAGAGACTGAGTCCTGTAAAGATGTGGGTGCTGATTGGATCTTATGGGTCCTCGCTTCTGGTTGAGCATCAGTCAGGTTCCGATTCGTGCCAGATTCTTTTTAGTCTTAATCGTTTTATTATTATGTTAATGCGTTTTATTGTTATGTTTTATTATTATATTTTATATATATATATATATATATATATATATATATATATATATATATATATATATAATTGATTAGGTAATCGGGTAGCTAACCTAGACATCTTTTAGGCACCTAATTTGACTCAGTTTTCTAAATGGGTCGTTGGTGGTAGATTCGAAACCGACCCATTCTTAGATGGTCCAAAAATTTGACCCAGATCTGATTAAAACGGGTTTGATGGCCCTACTAAAATTGTAAATGGGTTTGACAGCCATAGTCTATCTATTGAGATATCATTTAGTACTGACTCGTTATGGCATATGACTATATATTTTAGGATAATTACATGGGCCCGGCTGGTAGACACCTCAAGATGAGCTCATCTCATTTTAGCTATTCATTTTATTTTAATTAACAATATATGTATTAGAGACCTCTAATATATAATTATTACTAACTAAAATGATACGAAATCTTCAGTTTTTTTTTTTTTTTTTTTCATTGGTTTCGTTGGAAGCGGATTGCCTGTCCCGGTCACATAGATATTTCTGTGCCCAGAGCTGTGTGGGGCCCACGGAGATGTCCATGACAAATCTACTCGGTCCATCTGTTTTGCAAGACAACAGATAGGACATTAATCTAAAAATAAGGCAGAACAAAAACTCATGTCCGCCATACCACACGAAACAGCGAGAATTGAATTCATGGGGTGACAGAAGTTTTGTATCAGGATGATATTTGTGCCTACAGTTTATCTAAGCATTAATAACTCTATGAACAGTTTTGATGGTATATAAACATAATGGTCAGCCCCAAAAAGGTTTCAACGGTGGATGTCTTTGTTCCCACTGTTTCATTTGGTGTGGCCCACCTGAGTTTTGGATATATGCCTTATTATTATATTACTGTCTATTGTGGCCTTTTAAATAGATGGACGGAGTGGATTTGTCACAGATATCTCTGCTGGCCCCACACAGCCCCGGGCACAGGTATATATCTGTGATGGCGTTCACAGGCAATCCGCTTACGGTTGCGTTTTGATTGCACCGAATGTCAAATTTCCTGATATTTGGTGTAACCAACGTGCCCTTAATGATTTATCTACCAAGCGAATGCTCCATATTTAGAATATGGTGGACCCAATATGGTTCAACGGTTGAGCACTTCCATCCCCATTTTTCCCCCTGGCGTGGCCTACCAGAGCTTTAGATAGGTCTGATTTTGGTTCTTGAGTCCGAACATTAGGTGTTGCAGCTGATGAACTGTATGGATGTCCAAGCTAGGCCAGGTTTCATAAGGATCTATACTATACTCTAGTAGAGTTAGGTGGATCATACACATGAGCATATATCAAAAGGCTTATACGTACTGAAATCGTTAGCCCCTAATGCAGGTGGGCCATAGAAAACCACATTTATCATGTTATCTTAGTGAATGATCAATCCAACACTGAACCGTTGAATTTGGACCGTTGATCATTCTTCTTTAAATTGGAGAATGTATGGCAAGCGCTTTTTTGTTTTTGTTCCTATTGGTGCAATTTTTACCTTTAAAGGTTACACCCCATTCACTTCTGGCCCTCAATTAACCTCGTGTATGCCACGTGTAGGTGGACGACTGAATGAGTGTGTAAGATCCACCATACGCTGCCTGAGTATCTTATATTTGATCTCATACAAATAGAGACAGTGATGTGAGTTTTTCATTGATGTATCATTTGGGACCGTCCAACTAGCTCCACCTACTGTGGATGGACAATGGCTCAAAATTCAATCAGATTGGGTAATCTTGCCCATCTGATTAATAACCTTCAAAGAAACGTTAGAAGAACGAAATTTCTAGGATTATCTAATATAATACGATAGTTGAAAATAGGCCATCCATATAGGGAAGACTAGATGTACGGCTTGATTGATATATCATACTGCCACCTGTGTTGAAGAGAAAAGGCACTACAGTATGCTGATTCTTCCGACTTCCACCGGATCATCTCCCAAAGAAGAGAAGAAATAGGCAAGATATTGACTTCTGCAATATGATCAGTTTCAACGCCATCAGACATCTCCCTACAGCCGGTTAGACGTCTATGTTGGTTGTGGTCCGTTTAAAAAATGGTGGTGACTCATCTTTCTTACATGTGACACTGAAAGCTATCCAGACCATTCAGTTTGTGGTACCAATCTTGATCGAGGATTTCTATGAAATCACACTGATCAAGTACTAATCATAACCATCCATTTAGCAGCTATATTGTTACAAGTTAAATAGTGAGTGATCCAAACGAGAAGGGAAATTAACAGGGTTAATATTATCTTTTCAGTACAGATTTTTTGTTATTTTCCATCCACATGCATGTGGGTCAGCGATTTGGAGCATCTGAGTTGTACAGTTAAAGAGCTACCAACATTTTTTAAATGGTGCAGAACTAACATGTTAGTCTAGCCCATATATGTATGTGTGTGGACGCGGATTTCCTGCCAAAGCCTTTCGCACGTTCCTGCGCAAGGATGCTGGGTGGGGCCCACCTAGATGTATTTGAGAAATCCACCCCGTCCATCCGAATTTAGAGCTAAATTTATGATTTATGGCTGAAAATTAATTGTATCCAACACTCAAATGGGCCACACGAGAGGAAACAGTGGGCATTTAGTAAGAACCGTTGAATCATTCTCATGGCCATAAAACTTTTGTATCAGGCTATATTTTTGGTTTTTTCACTTCATCCCATTGAAAATGACTTTATAAACGGTTTGGATAGCATATAAACATCAAGGTGGAGCCTCGGAAGGTCTCAACGGTAGGAATTTCTTTCCTTCCCTCTCATGTGACCCACTTGAGTTTTGTATCCACCTAATTTTCGATCGAACGTTCTACATTGAACTCTCAATTGAGCTCTCAAAACGGATGAACGGAATTGATTTCTCACATACGTTGCAGTTGGCCCTACCCACCGTCCTTGTGTTTTACCTGACTAAGGTGGGACGCGGACTTCCTGCCAAAGCCTTCCTGGGAATCTAGGTGAGGCCCACCTTAATGTTGGTGAGAAATTCACTCCGTCCATCAGTTTTGTGTGAGCTCATTTTATAACATGAGATCAAAAATAAGTTGGATCCAAGACCCAATTGGGCCATACCAGAGGGAAAACTGGGGAAAGAAATGCCTACCGTTGAAACCTTCTTAGGATTCACCTTGATGTTTAAATGTCATCCAAGCCGTTTATAAAGTCATTAGCATTGGGATGAATTTAAAACAAAAATTCTTAGCTTTGATAAAATAAAAGCTTCTGTAGCCATGCAAAAATTTCAACGGTGGACCATGGTAGGAGCCATCAACTTTCACAAGTCCAGTGCATAGACTCTTTTCTACATCCATATACACACACCAATGAAACCACACCAACCGGAGTAGTAACACCTAAACCACCCCCATATTGTAGTGGTTATCTAAGCGCATGAGGTGTTACCTGAGTAGGTGTTAGTCAGGTAACACCGTAATGAGTGTTTCTCTAATTGTGAGCCCACTTTGACGTGTCCATCAAATTTTCTAATTTATTTTAGATCATAATCTCAAAAATAAAGTAGATCCAAATCACATATGGACCACGTTGTAGAAAATAGCAGTCATTACATGTCCACCATTAAAAACTTCTCAGGAGATACTGTAATTTTTATTTTCTATCCAGTTGATAAAGTCTTACAGACCATGTTGAAGGGAAAACACAAATATCAGCTTGATACACAACTTTTGCGGCTTACTATAAGTTTTTAGTGGAGGGAGTCCAATGACTACAATTTTTCTAGTGTGTGGTCCACGAGATTTGAAAATGCTTCATTTTTTCATCCATGCATGCTCTAAAATGAACTGGGAAAACTGCTGGGCAGCGTGAATATAGAACACATATATCAAGGCAGGTCCCACAATCAGGGAAACACCCACTTCATTGTTACCTGGGCAACACTTGATCCACTTACAAGTGGGACATATATAAGCTACCTCATACACGCATGCCAGGTTACCTAAGCTCAATATGATATTGGAAGTAAAAGTTACACACAAGTTATAAAATATATATATTGTTGAAAACACAAATCAAACCAAAAAATTCATTGACCACAAAATGTGGTATCGATGGTTCACGAAACCATAGTTGAAATTGTTGGGATTTTTGGCCTGCGGAATCACACAGATCTAGATCCAATTCGAACAACCTCGAATCTCACCCTTGCTACACCCTTTAGAAACCCTGGAACCCTTTTAGAAAGCCTTAGCATTCATCACCCCTACCTAGAAAAAACCCTAGGAATACCTATTTATAGTTTAGGAAACTTCCTTCGCATCCCGCCATGAAAGGACTCAAATCATGCTTTCGCAAAATCGCGGAACAAACTACGTAACCTACGACTAGTCCTCATTTTCCTACGACCGGTCGTAGACCACCCACGACCGGTCTACCCTACGCGTAAAAAACAAAGAAAACTTTCTGGACTTTGAGTCGTACAAGGGCTCGAACCTACGACCGGTCGAGCGTCTCCTACGACCAGTCGAAGCTTCCCACGACCGGTCGAACGACCTCAAAACCTTAGATTTAAGACTTTTCTCAACAATCTCCACCAAGTCTTCAATCTTCAACCGTGTAGCTCCTTGACCTCTTCTCTTATCTCTGCTTCACATCATAGCTCAAGATCACATTGGCCAACCAGTGCCAATCACGGATCTGATAGATACCTGCTATACCGTCGGCACGAATATCTCTGAGAAGCCGATCCCTTCTCTCTGAGCATAACCCTTCGCTACCAACCTCGCCCTGTATCTATGCTGTATCCTCCTGAAGATCCACCTGCATCCAACCGCTCACCGGCCCACTGGAAGCTCCACCGTATGTCGGTGCAGGGTACAACGAATCCATCACATCGCCCATAGTCACCTTCTACTTCTCAGCACCAGGCTCACCTAGAGCCATCAGAATAGAAGATGAATCCCCTGCAATATTGGAGTCGTCCATGTACCTTGCCGATATCCTGCAATCATGCCATGTGATTCTCACAGTGGTCGCTCCATCCGCTTCAGATCCTTGTCCGCACGTCTCAGCCTTCCTGCCCTGCCCGCTCATGTGGCCATGCCGATCATGCCACACACGTGCAGATGTGGAATCCGCTACATCCACTGTAGCTCCACCTTTTGAAGTGCTCCCAATCAACCTGTAAATATGATCGAGTCGTTGCGCTTTCATGACTACCCGTGCCCCCTTGGATACCTTAAGAGCACCATCAATACATGTGTACTTGCATCCCTTTGCCTCAAGCACACCAAGAGAAATCAGATTCTGCTTCAAATCAGGAACGTGCCTCACATCTGTCAGGGTACGCTCCACCCCATCAAACATCCTGATGTGCACCGTACTACAACACAACATTACAGCAATGTCATTGCCCATAAACACCCCCCACCATCGCACTCCCTATAGGCGGTGAACCAACTCCGATGAGGAGTCATGTGAAAAGATGCCCCCGTGTCTAGCATCCACTCATCCTTACGATCATCGTATGACTGTCTGAGCGAAGACACAGACAAAACATCACCATCACATCCACTCGATTCATCTGACGTGGCAGTGTTAGCCTCCCTGCATGAAGCCTCAGAATATTCCCTCTTAGATTTAGGATTTTCACAATCCCTTTTCACATGTCCTTCCTTCCCACAATTCCAAAGACTTTACCTTTCCTTTGCCCTTGCCCTTGATTTGATCTAGAACCCGAAGAACCCAGTACCTTGTTCGAATTCTACCCACCGTAAACAAGGCATCGAAGACGTCCCCATGTTGTTTGTCTAGTTGATAGCCTTCCTCAAGGGCCGAGATAACAAAGTCGACACTCGTGGTTTTGTTCATGCCGCACATAGTATCCTTGAATGACTCATAGGATGCGGGAGATAATTCAAAGAACATACATGCTTGTTCTTCATCTTTCATCACTTCCTCCATATCCAAAGAATTTGCAAACCAATTTATTAAAGTTGCTGATGTGAGCCTCCAGATCTCCACCCTCTGCCATCTTGAAGTTATACCACTGCCGCTTCAAGTGCAGACGATTTTCAGAGGATTTCTTTGCATAAACATCCTCCAACTTCGCCCATAAATTAGCCGCAGTTTTCTCCCTCATGACGTTGTAGAGAACCTCATCCGTAAGACATAAACGGATCGATGATAATGCCTTCTTATCAAGAGTATTCCAATCACTATCAGTCATAGTGGACTTTCGCTCCTCAAGAGCACCATCCTCGCCTTGCTTGATTAAGGAACTCATCATCTTGATCTTCCATAACTCAAAATTATTTTTCCCTGAATACTTCTCAATATCATACCTGGCGCCGCCATTATTACTAATCCTCGATTCAGATCTGTGTCCCAACCGATTGCTCTGATACCACTTGTTGGGATTTTTGGCCTGCGGAATCACACAGATCTAGATCCGATTCGAACAACCTCGAATCTCACCCTTGCTACACCCTTTAGAAACCCTGGAACCCTTTTAGAAAGCCTTAGCATTCATCACCCCTACCTAGAAAAACCCTAGGAATACCTATTTATAGTTTAGAAACTTCCCTTCGCATCCCGGGCCAAAAGGACTCAAATCAGCTTTCGCGCAAAATCGCGAACAAACTACGTAACCTACGACTAGTCCCGGCTCTCCTACGACCGTGGTCGTAGCTCACCTACGACCGGGTCGTAGACCACCCACGACCATCCTAGCTACGATGAAAACAAAGAAACTTTCTGGACTTTGAGTCGTACAAGGGCTCGAACCTACGACCGGTCGAGCGTCTCCTACGACCAGTCGAAGCTTCCCACGACCGGTCGAACGACCTCAAAACCTTAGATTTAAGACTTTTCTCAACAGAAATGTACCATCTAAATGATGTCATTTCATGAATCAATGACGCAACGTATGACTCAAGCTCCATCATCTACGTATACTTTACATTTTAAGACTAGAGTTCTTTGCATACCACTACCTCAGCTTTTTGACATTTGCATTTACCTCCTCTGTTTTTTTAATTTTCAAGTTCTTCCCTTTTTTGGATAGTAAGATGACCAAAGCACCCTCTGTTGTTTCAAATTAAGAGGATGCCCTAAAATTTCCAAATTATCCAAAAGAGTATACTGAAATTACAGAACTGCCAATAGTGTTTTCCAAGAAAATAGAATAAAATGAGAAAAGAATATGAAAGTAGAGAAAACCATTATTCTTGATTTCTTTCAGGTTGATTAGTTGTATTTCATTGAACATACTGGCCAGTTTGGTTTTTCGATTATAATGATAAATAGCGATAAACAGGTAATGATTACTTATTTTTGTAATTGTGTGGTGACATCACTTATATTTGATTGCAATGATAATTTGGTTACATTGTTTGTTTTACCTAGAAATCACTTTGAAAATGATAATTTTATCACATGAAAACGTTATAATTTACTTATTTTATTTAGACTCACAAGCTATAGTTTGTTTAAACAAACACTTTAAAATGCTAATTATGGGTTATTTACTTGCATTTTATAGGACTTCTTATTTTTTATTTTTTACACATACACTCACACCCCCGTACACACCCACACACTCACACAATAGTGGGATTTCACCATAACAGGTATTCAAACCCATGACTTCGTGTTGAAACTCCAGGAGGAATAGCCCCAATAAGAGAAGATTACAATCAATCTGGTGAAATATATATAGAAAAGGAAAGATATACAAGGATAATTAAATTAATTTAATCTTTTCTAATATATGTTCCGAAAAAAAAAAAAAGGTGTTTTCCAAAAAAAAATGCATTTTAAATGAAACATAAAAACAAAAATCAGTCGCTTAACTACTAAAGTTGAAAATATTCAAATAAATAAAATAAAAAATTATATAAAGTACCCAAAATTCAGTATGAAGCAAATAAATAAATAAAAATTGAGAAATAAAAGAAAGAAAAACCACCAAACTTGTGACAGAAACCACATAAGAAACCATAAACTAGGTGACATAAGCAGAGGTAGTCATTCAGGCCAAAAACAGAAAATAGGGAAAATGCTTTGAAGAAAAAAAAAAATGCCTTTGAAAAATTAGGAGAAGAGAGGAAGGCGAAGAATGTCTTTGATGTAGAGCGGGTCGCGAATAGTTTCATGGCCAAGATGGATCAGAAAAGGGTCAGTCGACGACAGAAGTGATCTGGACCGTCGAACCTTAAATCGGGCGTATCTCACAATCCGGAATGAATTATCGGGCGTAAAATATATAATTTTGGGATAGAACGAGCTACTTTAGCCAACCAACCCCGTTATGCCAGGTTGCGCAAGCCGGATTTGCGAAATACCCTTGGATCGACGGTCATTTCCCAGTTTTAATTTCGTTTTTACTATAAATAGTGAGTTTTAGTTTGATTATAACTCTTCATCCGTCGGGTTTTAGGAGTTGTGTCCAACGTGAAAAGAGCTTAGAATAATTAGGAGAACGGTTTGTTGAAGCCAAATAGGACACTTACTATTTTTGGCCGAAAACCTTGTGCACTAGTAGACATCACGACCATTTATAAATAGTAAGTTTACTATTTATAGTAAGTCATGAATTCTAAGAGTTTTAGTTGTAGTTTGCTTCTGATTTCTCTCACATTGCTTGGTATTCCTATTTAAAGGGTTGTGAACTCGTTTATTGGAATTAATTAATCAATTTCGAATTTATTAGAATTTATTTCTATTTTTTGCTTTCTTTTCTCGTGGATTCGAGAAGTCTCTATGAGGAGTTCAGAGAAGCTCCGTGGATTTGGAGTAGTTATCCTCTTGAGGAAGAACCTCATCACGTTCATCCCTACGTAAGTCTTCTTAATTTCTCTAAAGATTGAAGAATAGTATGATACGCTGCCTGCGTCTTTCAACAACATACACAGCATATGCAGGTTTACAATTCTTACATGTGCATGCCATTGTTCGGTAATCCAGATTGCTTATCTGATGCATCTCACCTTAGATGGCCTATATTATAGCATCCATGAGGCAATCTTCACCTTTCAATTAGGGACCTGAAGATAGACGGTTGATATAAAAAAAATACAACGAAAGTAGTCCAAAGACAGGTCATTAGGAAGTTCCAATATGGTATATTCCATTGTCATGATCCATCTACAAAGTGGGGGCATTCTCATCATTTATAAAAATGAGGGTGTTTTGATCATTTTACCATCTCAAATGGCTCCATCTAAAGAAAAAGCCAAGGTTGACGCAGTCAGGTCAGGGAAATAATAGAAATTGTTAGAGAATAATAATAATAATAATAATAATAATAATAATAATAATAATAATAAAATGAAATTTATAAAAATAAAAGAGATATCTACATATATTAGGGAAACGGATCGGCTACTCCCCCTGCCACCAGCCAATGGCTGGTGGTCGATGCTATGTGGGCCCCAACATGATGTATGTGTTTCATCCAAGCTGTCCATCTATTTTTCTAGATCATTTTAGGGTATGAGACCAAAAATGAGGTATATCCCAATCTCAAGTGGACCACATTACAGGAAACCATGTTGAATAAACGTCAACCATTAAAAAAAATTTGGGGCCCATAAAAGTTTTGGATCATGCTGATCTTTGTTTTTTCCCTTCACATAGATTTTTATGACCTAATCAACAGATTGGATGTTAAATAAACAGTACAGTGGGCGTTAGGAGGATTTTAATGGTGGATATCCAATCGCTATTGTTTTCCTATGGTGTGATCCACCCGAGATTTATATCCCTCTCATTTTTGGGGTCAAGTCCTAAAATGATCTGTAAAAATGGATGAACGGCGTGGATGAAACACATACATCATGGGTCCCCACAGAGCACCGACCATCAGCCACCGGGCTGGTGGCAGGGGGAGTCCGTTTCCATATATTAAAAAGAAAAAGGGACTAATATGTAAAACACCCTACCGCTAACATTATAAATCCATGTGGGCCCACCATGATGCATACGTAACATCCAACCCGTCCATTACTTTAGCCAGCCCATTTTAGCAGCTTTACCCGAAAATGATGCGGATCCTAGACTCAAGTGGTCCACAGCATATGCAAACATGGAAATAGAGACGTCCAATGTTAATGTCTTCCTGGGGCAATCGTGATATTTATATGAACATCCAACCGTTCTTAAGATGAGGACATGAAGGATGATGGAAAAAACCAAACATCTACTTCATCCAATGCTTCAATAGCTCAAAGTAAGGATTCAATGGTACTGTGGGTCCTATCCTGCCATTTCCTGTGGTGTGGCCCACTTGAATTTTGGGTTCTTCATAAACAATGAATAGAGTGAATTTCACACAAATATCAGAATGACCTCGTGGACATTTATGTTGCACCCGATTATCTCGGTCATGTAAGAGAGAGGACACGTGTCAGCATAATAGAGCGAATCACCATAAATGTACTTCATATTTTATATAAATAAGGTCTTGAAGTCCAGCCGGTTAGATCTTAGGTTGCCATCCACCCAGCAGATAATTAACTTCCAACCATTCATATGGTGGTGACAACCACCCAATCTGTTGTTAACTTCTAACCTTTCGTGTGCGTGTGACAACCACCCAATCTGCTGTCTTATAATGGAGATCACCTTGTGCAGAAATCAGCACATCCACTCATTGAGTGGACCACAGTTGTATGTTGTTATTTATCAATTAATATATACTATTTTCCATAAAGTGGAGCAGCTGATGAGCGGATGAGGATGATTTTTTCGCAATGTGATCCTCACGGTGGGACCAACCTATTAGAAGGATTGGATGTCGCATGTACTTAATAGATTAGAATTTATATGCTCGGTGGACTGTAATTTATAGTCCAGCTAGACAGACTTATAAAGTGCTCCACCGCAAACGACAATCCTTGTCATTTAGGGCCCGTTTGGACGGTGGGATTGAAAGGGATTCGGATGTAACCAGGTGGATTGCACATATACCAACAGTATTAATGGGTTGTCAGGGGATTGTCTCCAATCCCACTGTTTTCCTTCATCCAGCGTTCAATGGAGGCGTCTGTTTGGGCGGTCAGGGTAATACCACATGAGATGTACGTCTCCTGTTTGGCCGGGCATGGGATTGTATGCAATCCCATGCATTCCAACCAATGACGTATTTGGGAAGTGGCTCTGGCTGAGATACGGATTGAACCTACTATAGGCGTCTGTTTGCGTACTAATTTTAACCCATATTGAGTAAACTCTGTGGGCCCCACTGTGATTTCGTTCGTGTATCCACTCCGTCCATCCATTATACCAGATAATTTTGGGTCTTGATCAGAAAAATTAAGTATACCCAAACCATATGTGGAGCACACAACAGGAAATATTATGAATTGAACATCTACCATTGAAAATTTCCACAGGTCCACAGAAGTTTTGGATCAAGTTTGTATTTTCTTCTTTCCCTTCACCCATAGTTTTTTGCTATTGCCAACAGGTTGGATGAGAAGTAAATATCAATGTGGTCCCTATTAAGGTTTTAGCGGTGGAAATCAGATTTCCAACTGTTTCCTATGGTATGGTCCACATGATATTTGGGTATGCTTAAATTTTGGTTTAAGGGCATAAAATAAGATGTAAAAACTTGATATAAACAGGAGTAGACGAGAGTAACCAAAAGCAGGAGTAAATCCAATCGATCTAAACGACTCCTACGGCCGATTAAACCCAACATCATAGACCACACCAACCATAAAATCCCTCTAAAATATCCTCAAATTTACAACACCAATAATATCTAAAATTTAATAATTATAAGCAATGCAAAAAAAATAACCAACACGCTAATCAAAATAGCCATGACTCTCTCGCTCTCGAATGGGCCAAAATCATCAGTCGACGTGGCCCTATTCACTACTTCCGTGCTTGGCTGAGACGTCTGTTGGATAGAGGAAGTGGTAGCGTGATGGATGTCCATCTCAGCAGATGTAGCGGCAACCTCAACATAAGGAGTCTCTGTGAGAGGTCTAGATGGTTGACTTGCCTTACCGAAATAATTTTCCCAATAAGCCACTGCCTCATTCCAATTCCGAAAGGCTTGGTGTCTGCAACCGCTGAAACCCTCCACTTGTACTCGAGCATCATCCCATGTTCTATATATTCTCGGATGACGTCCAACGAGCACAACATAGTACTTGTCTTTACCCATCTGCAATGACATGTGGGGATTAGGAACGACATATATGAAAATCGAATTAGGATTGTGAAATGATGCATAACGATCAGAAGGAATCTAACTATCCCTTACTAATCCTTTACAAGACTTATAAAACTTGTATATACGTACCCTTCCTCTGGTAAATCAAGTGTGTGGTCCGTTCCTTCTTTCAAAGCATAATGCAAGCATGTGAGTATATATACCAAAGATGATAACAAACATATATAGGCAGAGACCACATCAGTCAAATACGGTATACAATATGCATATATAGCAGTACATTAACATCCCAAAATTATCCAAACCAAAAAAAATAATAATAATAAAGAAAAAAAACTTCACAACAATATAAGTTATTACAGTACCAGATAAAGAAAAAACCATAAAAAACGCAGTGACCACACCCTGTCAGACAAGTCCAACACCTCCATCACCAAAGTGATCACGGAGTGTTTTCTTTAACCACTCTATTCGACGCTCGGGTCGGAGACTAACAAAGAACGACGCAAGTGACTTGTCCTTACTTAGGATCCAACCAACTTCAAGAAATTCAGAGCTGGTCAGGCCTTTCACCTCTTCCAGCACATCAAGAACCTCTCTTGTGCGATTGACCTCTTCACCAAGCCCAAATTTCATCATTAAGTTGGCTACGGTCTACAGAGAGGTCCCAGTACATCACAGGGACGAGGAGGGCGTGATCGTTTTTGTGTTCCTGTCCCTCCTCGGTTACCATCGGAATTAGGAGTGCGAGTGGGAGTACTGCGGGAGTCATGATGTCCCATCACAGGACTGTCTGATGGTAATGGAATGGTCCCTGTGGAGTCTGTTACATAATCCTCTGATAGGTCAATAGTATCATCCATATCATCAACCTCTCTCCATACTTCATTAAAACCTCGCTGAAGACGAGAAGATGATGCTGATGTAGTCATACTCCTACTGCCTTGCACATAGCATCCAGTGGCCTGGTCGGATCCGCAAATTACTGCAAGGTCATCCATCCTTTCGATGCGTTTCCCACGGAGTCGTTCGGCATGTGGGTGAGACTGCCATATGAATAAGTTAGTTGTAATTAATGGCTAAAACTACATAGAGATGTATGATGGGATTTTAAAAACTAGTAAAACTTACCCTAAGATACTCCTCTCAGACTTCATCCGGAGCCGTAACCACCATCCTCTCATTGTCTCAACCAAACCCACTCGTTGTCAGCATGTCTTTCACTGCATTATACTCTCTTTTATAATATCTCAACCGATTCGACACGTTTTGCCACTGGACAGCTACGTCGGTATGCTTCGTAACTTCTTCAGCCGCAATTTGGTACGCCTCCCGCTTGAAACCATTATCATCTTTACGCCCTAATGCGACTTGTTCGATAAATGTGTCAAACATAATCTGATCCATAGCGGTAGTCCATTTGATCTTCGCGGCTCGGGATAGAGGCTCCGCTAGGGATTTCACCATCTTCCCACGTGGAGAACTTCGAATGGGAACCGGCGGTGTTCTTATGGGTGATTGGGTCGGTGTTAATGTAACATTAAAGAAGTCTACCATTTCACCTGAATACGGAGTGTGTATGATATTTTACGAATGTCAATCATAATCATGAAAACAACATCTATTAACATATACACAAAAAATGGATAAATTCATTGATCATTATCAGTAACCAACAAATCACTTAATCTGTATCTGGGTGATTATATTTTCAAAAACTAAAAGTTAAGTAAACTTGAAATATACTATCATCTAACTAATGTAATGTAAATGAAACAGGAAGTATCGACTATCGTCTCCTACTATTGTGCTGAGCATCTGCCCACATTCTGGCTGCAAGTCATTGCGTACTCGATTCTAAGCATCTTTTTCATGATGAGTTGCTCGAATGGACCATTGACGCTCATCATTAGTTGATACTTCTACAGGTGTCGGGATAACCACCCCATCGGCTGTAGATATACCAACGAAATCATTGTCCAATCGAGACCCATTTTCGGTTCGTATATAATTGTATAGGACACAACATGCTACCACAATCTGGACTTGTGTTTGAAATTTATACTGCATAACGCTCTTCAATATGGGAAATCTGCCTTTCAAAACACCAAAACAACGCTCAATTGCATTGCGCAATTGTGCATGTCGATAATTAAACAGCTCCTTCATGTTCGCAGGCGCTCTCCCAGTCCGATACTCCTGTAAGTGATATCGAACGCCTCGGTATGGAGCCATGAAACCAAGTGAATGAGTGTATCCAGTGTCAACAACGTAATATTTTCCTACACATTTGAATCATAGTTCTATTAAGTAAAAATCCAGATGCAATCATAGTTATAAATTAGACTGACACTGTTTTAACATATAAGCAGTACCGTTTGGGACAATCAAGGGATCATCTGATCGAGTCATTGCGTTGTCTAGCACCCTTGCATCCAAAGCAGAACCCTCCCAACCGGCTAATACATATGTAAATTTCATATCAAAAGAGCACGCTGCCAGGACATTCTGGGAGATGACCCCTTTACGATTACGAAAACTTGCCTGGTCAACCGCTAGAACATGTGCGGGAATGTGTGTTCCATCAATTGCACCAACGCAATCCTAAATCATACGAACCAATTATCATGAAAAGACCGCCTGTTAGATTGAAGTGAAAATTACAGACTTATAAAACAGACCTAGTGGAAAATTACTTGAAAGTAAGCAGACCAATTTAGATTTGTTTGGATCTCCAACGGCGTCTCTGTTCCAATTGGTTTAACTAAATCGGGGTATAGAGATACAATTGCCATTAGAACACGGTGAAAGTGTCAACTGACAGTCTCTCCTGATCGAATAAATCTGTGACCTAAAACTCAGTTGCGAGCATTGTGCCCCAAGGTGTGTAGGAAAATAACTACTTGTTCTTCAAGACTAATATTACGAGTATCATGGAGTCTTGTCTTTTCGCGTATCAGCATACATAGTTCAAAAAATGAATCTCGATTCATCCTAAGTTGATCTAGACAATCTCCATCGCTAGCCCGAATAATAGAATTGATGAACTTCGCTTGCTCATCATCCCCATGATGCGCCAATTGTTTGAACATGTAGCAGCGACAATATTCCCCAACAGCCTGTACACAAGCTGACACCGCTTGAGACACAATTACCCTCTTCATCTCATCCTCATCTAAAGAATCCATGGAGTTCTCAAATTGTTATCAGGCAATATATATGGTTGATGCCTATATTTTGTAGGGAGAATTCCAATATGTTTGGAATGTAGTTGTACAAAGCACAATTCAAAGCAGCCAGCTGCCTATCCTAAATCTTCCCATTTCCAAGAAGATGCCTAGCTTGATGCGATTTAGTATCAAGGTGTTTGTTCCTATATATATATATGTGTCCGTCCAGACTTAGGTTTGGAGGTGAGGAAGCATCTGTTTAAAAATGTTTTCAAGTATCAACAATTAGAAAGCAGGAATGGGAGCATGAGACCAAAGCATGATTTGGAGTGGAAGTCTATAGATTCCAAGATATCAAGTAGATCCCTCAAGCAAGATTCACATAACAACAATCAAACAGAACAAAAAAAAAAAAAAAAAAAAAAAAAAAAAAAACTTCAAACCACTGCCTCCACTTCAACTACACCCATTTTACCGTTTATATCCATATCCATATCTTTTCTTCCCTTTCAGTGTGTGATCATTACCTGTCTTATTTATAAAAAAAACTTCAGACCACTCTCCAAATGATCATATCCATAAGGTAATTTCAAACATCTCAATTTTCTAGCCTTTCAGTGTGTGATCACTACCTGTCGATTCACACATGGTGTCACATTTGAGAGTCTCTCTCTCTCTCTCTCTATAGCTGGAAAGGCAGCTTGCATAAAGGAGTTAACGGTCATTCCCATGGGATTTGCATTCCAAAAGCTTCAATAAATCAAGATGTAAAGTTGAGCTAGATCTTCCATGTCGACGAATCCAGAAATCCCAAAGAAGAGAAAAAGGTTATGGGATCCCAGTGATGCATGTTGTCAAGACCCAGAAAGTCTAGATATTCATATGCAGACAATCAACATGGTCTTCTATCAGTTGGACTATCCAAATAACCAGATGAACTAGGAGTACTATAACTTAGGGTGGTTTGAGAGCATCAGAACATTTTTAAAAGAAAAATAGGATCCTGAACTCCAAGGGATTGTTTGGGGTAGGGATTTGTGAAATCCATGGATTTCAAAATTTTCCTATTTGTTTTTTGTTGGGGATTTACCATGTCCATGGATTTCCCAAATCTATACCTCCATAAATCAAAGGATTTGGGTCAAGTTCAAACCCTTAAAAGAAAAGAAAAGAAAAGAAAAGAAAAAAACACTGAAAAGGCTTTGAAAATTTTCAAAGTGGGAAACTAAAAAAGAAGGTAATACTCTGCAATAAATGTTCTACAATGATGTAAATGCTACCAAATTTCTCCATTTGTACTACCAAAAAGAAGCTTCTGCTGTTGTTTGCAGAGGAAGTCCAGCAAACTTGATGCCAGCAAACCATAGTACTATGTAACCTTGTTAAAATGTCTGAGACAAGGTATTGTCATTAACAGAATCTAAGAGCATGTTAACTTCAGGCAAGTAGCAAGGTATCAAGCAGATCTCGCAAGCAAGATTCACATACAGAGAAGTGGAAACTGCATAGTAAAGAAGTTCCAAAAGCCAAAAGGAGATTGTTCAAATGATACTCTCTTCTTCTCAAAGGTAGACTTGACATTGCTATCAAGGGTGATGAGAATGTCAAAAATAACAAATGATCAGCTACTATGGTGTGACAAAAAATTGAGTATCATGTTTAGAGTCAAGGCATCTAACAAAAAAATAACCATCCTAACCATCAAAATGGAGCTAGGGCGATGTTTAGAGTCAAGGCATCTAACAGAGCCTAGGTTGATGTCTAGAGTTGAGAAACTAGTAGTATGTATGAATGCATATATGATGTATGTATGTATCAGTTGATGTGCGTGATTCAAGGTTGATGTTTAGAGTTAATAAACTAGTAGTATGTATGAATCCTACAGTCATGCATAGTGCTCAAACCTCATGTCTATGGATGGGTCCTGATTCAATGAGGTAGTGAATGTAAACTGCCTCTATCAAGAATTTAAGTGCAAGCTCCAGGATGAAAATAATGGTTTTTGTGTGGAACGCTTTTCCTCTAACAAGAGCTTCTAGCCTACAGCATGAATTCAATACACTGGTGAAAGTGGACTGGTTGGGTTCGATCCTGACCTTTGTCATTTAAAGAAAAAACTTCCAATGCACTTTCATGTATATCGTTTAAGCCATAACCAGTTAAAAGAGTTATCCATACAATTCTTGTTATCTTCAAAAAGCTTGCAGGAAGAAAAAAAGATTTAACAAAACAGGTAAATGTTCTTCTAGTAAAAGACACGGTGTCCTGTTTCATTGGTCCTTCACTTCTTACCACAGGTAACAGTGGAAATAATTGTAACAGTGGATTTCATGATGTAAGAGAAGAATCCTTACTCAAGAATTTAAAACAGGCTTTACCGGTAATATATGATCATAGCCAACATATATGCAAAGCCCAACTATTGCAAACAAGTCCAGAATGAAATTAAAGAGAAAGCTCAGCACAATACCAGTACATTAACATCCATTAACAGAATTAGACATGAATAGTAAATGCAATTAATCGGATAGAAATAATGAAAGATAGTTGAAAGGACCATACCAGAGATCCTTATCAAATGCAAGGTTGAAGATCAATGACCTTCTATTCAGTAATACCAGGCTGCGAGTTAGCAACAAATAAAAAAAAAAAAAAAAAAAACCCAAAGCATTAGGCATCAAAAGACACTATGTAGTTGAAGGAATCCAATTGTGTATATGTAGTTGGAATCCAATAGTATTGAAGAACTAAAAACGCTACAGGCTATAGATAAATTCATTGATGGACATGGAGGATAATGACTCCATGAACTAAAAAATCTGTGCAATCCCATTTTCATGGTAATTCATGGTTTGAGACATCGATAGTCCAAAACCCCCAAAATCCTAAAGCCATAAACAACGTCAAAATGAAATTTCCAAAAATTCTGCACTAACCACGGCAGGATTAACGCAGAATCGATGTTAACACAGGAAAATTATTGCAGATTACCTAACAGCCCCATTTTTTTGGGGAGTAAATGGATTGAGAAAGCAACACGTCGAAAACCCCCAAAACCCAGTAATATTAGCAGTGAAATTTGAGAAAATCCAATTTATTCAGTGACCAAAACAAGATTAAAGGAGAAAAATAGTAACTATAACAGTGTATTTATCAGATCCCTGGCTAAAATCGAACATGCACAGTAAAAATCCCCTAACCGGAAGCCATGGCATAAAGCAGACAATAGCCATGAGGGTTTCGAGAGGGAGGAAGAAGCTGTACCTCTGCCCTCAGCCCAACCGTCAAACGGCGATGGCAACGATGATGAAGGAACTCATGGCCATTGCAATCCACACAATACCTGGATTTATAGCCCCGTTTGGCCGCAAAAAATCACCTCCCGCCATCACTCCCACCCTAGCTTCCCAATCTCATGCCGTAGTCCCAACGAACGACTGCATGCAGAGGAACTGGGAAGGGCTCAAGATGCAATCCACCTCCAGAGTCGCCTATCCAAAAGGATTACCTAATCCCACGGATAATCCAACGCAACAGGTTTTGGTCTTATCCTCTCGCGTATCCAAACACGTCGTCCATCATACGGAGTTGGATTCAAGTCCGCAATCCATCCTAAGCCGTCCGTTACCATTCTAATCCACCTGTCCAAACGGGCCCTTAGGTTCCTCAATGGGCAAGATATTGCCTGAAGGCTCTTAATGTTTTTTTCAATAAATCTAACAGGGATCCGCATGATTTTTTTAATAAATCTAGCAAGGATTCGCATGTTTTTTAATCAAAACTTTAAAGGAAATTTACCCAAAAATTCCTCCCAGGTGCTGATTTTCTGAAAAAATATACCTAGCATTCGTGAATATGCTTCCGAACCAACTAATGAAGGTAAAAAGCACTACAAGAAACTGCAGTATAGCCGACAGTGGGGATCTTTTGCCGGGGTTAATTAAAAACTGAGCGCGGGAAAAGAATCCTTGTAAATAGAAAAAGACAATCTTACCCTACTTTCAGCCACTCTCTCTCTCTCTCTCTCTCTCTCTCTCTCTCTCTCTCTCTCTCTTATTCCTCACAAATCTCACAAAATCCTAGCGACCTCTCGATTTTAGTCGATTTCTCTAGATCTTTGACACAAACACCAATCCTTGTCTTCATTCCTCTCATAAATCTCTCAAAACCCTAGCGACCTCTCCATTTCACTCGATTTCTCATAAATCTCTTTTAATCTTTAATGGTTTATTTCTTTATTTGACTGGATTTGGAGTTTTACCGGAGGAGATTCACAAATTGCTATTGAGTTTTGCATGAGGAGAAGGGAAGATACTGAGTTTCTATCTCATTTGCTCTATTTTACAAAGATGGGATCATTTGGGGTTTGGATAGACCTCATGGATATACTAAGTTTCTTTTTTATCCAGATTACATTATTTATCTTCTTCTTTTTTCTAATTGGGTAAGAGTGATGATTATTTGATGAAAGGCACCATTTAGGGTTTTAGGTTTGTTTGGATTGTGTAAGTGCTATATTGAATAAAGCACACCTTTATTTATCAAATTTCGTTTAGACAAAATAGCTTATGAAATGATCCGTTTACTATGGATCAAGATGGAAAGCTCAAGACTATACTTCAAGACAAGTAGTGGATCAAGATGGAAAGTTCAAGACTCTATTGAAGTTCAAGATGACTAAGTTCAAGTTCTACTACACTTAAACTAGAAGATTAAGCTCCATTTCCAACTACAAGCTCTATTGATGAATCAAGTAGAAGAACAAGTTCTATGAAGTCCAAGCATCCCATCTACTTCAATGTTCAGTCTTTCAAGTATAACAGACTCTAGAAAGACCTTAGACTTAGGTTCTTTCAAGAAATAAACTTAAATGGGTTTTTATACTTATGTTAGGCTAAATTTCAACTAGTCTAGGCTAAGGTTTGACTAGTCTAAGATCTGGCTTGACCAGTCCTAGTTTAAATTCCAAAAAAAAAAAAAAAAGATTTTTCCATTACTTCTTCGACCAGTCGAGCAGGCTGCTCGACTAGTCGAAGGTTGCTCAATTTGAAGTCCAACAACTGAATTTTGGCACCCTCAACCAGCCGAAGCTCATGCTTGACCAGTCGAACAGGGCCCTCAACCAGTCGAACAAGGCCTTCGACTAGTTGAAGTTCTATTTTATGCGATCGCGTTTAAAATTTAAAAATCTGTTGAAACTTAGACGAGTCAAAAAATGTCTTAGACGAGCTAAAGCAACAACTTTTCTGCCTATAAATAGAGGTCCTCTCTTAATCCGAAAATACAATTCAAGCACATCAAATCCATCATCAAGAGAGATAGAAGCCCCTATTATACTCAAGCTATTGCACGGTATTTATAAACCTTTACATAGCTTATTTTTTTTAATTCCTAGATCTCTTATATATTCTTTGAATTTCATTTTACAAAGAGAGTAGATACTCTTCTTTAAGATCTTGAGGAATTCAAACAAGTAGCCTTTGGTTTGAATCTATTTAAAATCAATCTAGAACTTTGAACCATTGTCTATGTGACTGAACATTGAACAATCTACGACAAGAGAAGAGGTTCTACGGCTACATCGACTGATACATCTTCAAGGTGAAGATAAGTATGTTCTATCTTTTATATTTTGGTTTTATTGAGATAGCCAGAAAATCTCATTTGTTGGTTTTCCTGAGATAGATAGAAAATCTCGGTGAGGGGTTTTTGTGCTTGTGATAGCCTTTTAAAATCACAACTATATCAGGTTTTAAGGGGACCCTGTGAAAACTTTGTTTATAGTAAAAATCAATATCACATGGATAGTGATTATTGGGAGTGGAGTAGGTGTGGTTGTTTGAGAATAGTTGTTGTAGACACTGAACCACTATAACTCTTGGTGTTATGGTGAATGTTTACTTTTTGCATTTGTGAAGAATGGTTGTAATTTTATTTATGCAAAAGTGATGAATGTTTATAATAGATAGCTTTATTTTCTCTTGCCTGGTTTGAGATCTTGATTCTTACAATCGTTGGTGAAATAAGGTTGTCCTACCTAAACTTTGTTTTGGGTGTAGGTTGTCCTACGAACTAGTTTGAATCAATTTTTTAATACTAGTGCGATTGAGTTTTTTGATTTATTTATTATTTCAACACTTTAATTTTTGCTTGTTATTTCAACACTTTAATGTTTATAATAGATAGCTTTATTTTCTCTTGCCTGGTTTGAGATCTTGATTCTTACAATCGTTGGTGAAATAAGGTTGTCCTACCTAAACTTTGTTTTGGGTGTAGGTTGTCCTACGAACTAGTTTGAATCAATTTTTTAATACTAGTGCGATTGAGTTTTTTGATTTATTTATTATTTCAACACTTTAATTTTTGCTTGTTATTTCAATACTTTAATTTTTGCTTGGCATAGTCCTATTCAACCCCCCCCCCCCCGGACTTCTTAAGCTCGCCTTTTCAGATTATAAAGTGGAGAAGCAATTAAACGTATTTAGTTTTGGTTTATGGGGTTGAATAATAATTGTAGGTTGTGTTTTTATACAAATCATTGTGGATTTAGGATAGCGGATTCTTATATATATGGAAGCATGCATGCTTGTATATGGTATTATATATATTTTATGTCATGATAATAGATTTCATAATAATTGTATGTTGTTTTTTGGTACAAATCCATGTGGATTTAGGATAGTGGATTCTTATAGGGAAGAATGCATGCTTGTATATGGTATTATATAGATTTTATTTCATGATAATAGATTTCATTATTATTTTATTAGATTTTTCTTTGTTTTCATTATTGTCCTATTGTAGGACAGTAGGAGGGAATGATAGAGAGAGACTTCTCTCTTACTCTCAAAAATGTAGTAGAGCCTATATAAACGTTTCCAAACATACACGTTACAATAGAATGATGATTTTTCGATAAGAAATTGACTCTGTGTTGCTTTGTTTTCACTTACCACTAGTTGCTAGACTAATTGGTGAATTCCAACAGTCCCTTTGTTTTTTCTACCATATGATTTGATGTGAGGTGATTTTAGCTTTCAAGCGGTATGTCAAGTATTTTGTTATTTTGATCTTGCTACATCAGTTTGTCATCAGAGCAAGTTCTGATTTCTGGGGTACTTTTCATTTTCAGATAATCAATTTCTTCTCGAGATCTACTTCTGTACAAATAGGTTACCTTTTTTTTTTAATTTCTATGTAAAATATGTTTTCTGCTACAACGACTAGTTTTGGAATCAATCTTTAGACCCTGAAGCCGTAGTGACTATTAAGTTACTTAAATTGGCTGATTGTAACTAGAATAATAACGTTTGGGTAATCATACATCCATAGCATATTGGCGATGATGGGTGGTTAATTCTAAATGTTATAACACGTGCCCTAGAGTTATTGGAGTATCATTTTGCTAGCTCCCAGACCACCAATTATTGGGCTATTTTCGGGTGATGAGCCCAAGTCCGACTGGATGAGCATTCCCAGGTCGATAATTACATGGGTGACGAGACCACTGTCCACACGGATGAGCATCCCCGAGGCGATAATTACATTCACGCATCCATACATATAATAAGACTGCATCATGTATTGTTTTGTTATGTTTTGTATAACTATGCTTACCTAATGCGGCCGTGTGAAATCTTGAAGGGAATCCACACTAAGTTGGTCACTCATCCATCAAATATATAACCGTACAGGTAACACAGGTGGTCCAGATGATATTCATGTTCATGTTGATGAGGAGCAAGCTATAATTGACAAGGGTGCATGATTGCATTTGCTAAGGGTTGCTACAGAATTTTACAGCCCAAGATTGTTATAATTTACTTCGTTTCACCTGTAATAATATTTCATTTGTAATTGTAAGAATTGAGACATGGGTTTGTATAAGTCATTATAGGTAGCTCTTGTTTATCCTAAATGTAAATAAAATTTTCTTTTATGTTGATTTGTCCATTCTACCCAAAACTGTTAACTCTGATAGTTTTTTTTGAAAAAAAATTATACTCAAATACGACCATCCTTTAAGGCTAACACTCGAGTTTTTGGGAAACGAGTCATATACTCGGGTCCTGAGAACACGGGGCATTTTATACTTCCTCTAAAATTTTACATTCAATAGCCGTAAAAGGAGATCGGTTCACCAAATAGTAGGTCGTGTTAACAGCCTCCGTCCATAGGTCCTTGCCCAACCCAGCATTACTAAACATGCATTAGGCTCTTTCCAAGAGAGTCTAATTCATCCGCTTAGCCACACCATTTTGCTCAGTTGTGTGGAGCACTTATTGTGCCTAAAAATCCTTTCATCCTTACAAAATTGATTAAATTCACCTAAAGTAAACTCACCGCCATTATCTGTTCTTAATACCTTTACCTTTCGCCCTGACTACTTTTCCACCATGGCCTTCCATTGTTTGAAATTGGTGAAAACCTCGGATTTATGTTTCATGAAATAAATTCAAATTTTTCAGGAGTAGTCGTCAATGAATGTGACAAACCATGATGACCCTCCAGTAAAAACCACGAATGACGGCCCCCATACATCATAATGCACATAGTCAAGCACACCCTTATATATGTGTTTTCCAAATTTAAAAGATAACATAGATTGTTTACTATATATACAATGCTCGTATATATTTAAATTAAGACTTTTAAAACTAGGAATTAAACAACGATTGGAAAGTACCTTCATGCCCCACTCGCTCATGTGGCCTATACATGCATGCCACATACGTGTAGACGTGAAATCTACTACAGCCGCTGCAACTCCACCTATTGAAGTGCTCCAGGTCAGCCTGTAAAGATTTGCGTGCCTTTGTGTTCTCATAACTACAAGCGCCCCTTTTGAAACCTTAAGGACCCCACTAAAATAAGTTAACTTACACCTTATTGCTTCGAGTGCACCGAGAGAAATCAAATTATTCTTCATGTCAGGAACATGCCTCAACTTAGTCAAGGTACACTCCATTCCATTAAACATCTTGATAAGGACAGTACTAATAGCTACAACGTTACAAGCATTATCATTGCCCATAAATACATGTCCACCAACGCACTCCCTCTAACTTGCAAACCCAATCTAATGAGGAGTCATGTGATAAGAAGCTCCTATGTTAAGAATTCACTCATCTCTACAATCATCGTATAAGTGTTTGATCAAAGACATTGACAACACATCACCTCCGCTTGTCTCTTCATCAGACATGGCAGTATTGGCCTCCCTGGAAGAAGACTCTGTATTCTCTTTCTTTGCTTTAGGATTTGTACAATCCTTCTTCATGTGCCCCAATATCCCACAATTCCTGCACTTTAACTTTCCCTTGCCCTTAGATTTGGATCTTGATCTAGAGGATCCTGTGTCCCACTCTGAATTTCTACCTCTCGTAAACAAAGCATCGGTAGAGGCCCCCATGCTACTGTTCTTCTTTCTCATTGCCTTTCCCTGAAGGGCTAAGATAACGGTATCAATACTAAGGGTCGTGTTACCGATGCACAAGATGTCTTTAAAAGACTCATACGAAGTAGGGAGAGAATTCAACAAGATACACGCCTGATTTTCTTCATTGACCGTTACCTCCACATCCAGCAATTTGCAGATTATCTTGTTAAAATTGCTAATGTGGGCTTCAACATCTCCTTCCTCTGCCATCTTAAAATTGAACAACTGCAGCTTCAAGTGTAGGCGATTTTTAAGGGACTTTTTAGCATAGATGTCCTCTAACTTCGCCCACAAACATGTTACGGTTTTCTCCCTCAAGACATTTTAGAGAAGCTCATCCGTTAAACACAATTAGATTGAGGATTTCACTTCTTATCCAGTTTTTTTCATTCATCATTATCTATAGATTCGGGTCACTTCTCAAAGACCTCATCTAATCCTTGTTGAATCAACGAGCTAGTCACCTTGACCTTCCATAATTCAAAATTATTTTTCCTAGAGTATTTCTCAACATTAAACTTAAGATTGACAGCCATTGATACTCACTTTCAAATTCAAACCTGTATCCCAACAATAGCTTTGATACCACTTGTTGGGGGACCATGGAAGCACACAGAGATGAATCTAAGAGAGTAATCCAATCGCACAAACCAAGTACCAAGAGAACACAACGATTTTAATGCAGAAAAAACCCTTACGGGAAAAAAACTACAGCATAAAGCAACAAATAACACTATGAAAGCAAAAATTACAAAGAGAAAGAGCTTACCTGATTCGAACAACCTTGAATCTCACCCTTGCTACACCCTTTGAGCTCCTTGGACACTTTTGAAAACCCCTAGGAATATTTTCTAATCCCATTTACACCCATATATATAGCCTTGGGAAGAATCCCAAATTAAAATGGAAACATAAAATTTGATTAAAGACATTAAATACAACACTCTAGGGTTGTTGTGTGGCTCTCATCATGTTCCTTTTGAGATAGATGAGGAAGAAACCTTCTAAATTCTCAGGATAATTTAACTTGATAATATCTAAAAGGGGATAACTGAACTTAACTTTTATATTTTATTATGTTTTAAAAATTATATATCATGAGTCGGTAAAAATTGATGGAGTGGATGTCACATTATAATACTTAGTGAAATTGATGATAAATGCTAGTTTCTATTTGAGTAATTCTTCATAATGAATATCGTTAGATTTAAATTCAAATATGAACATGCGATGGATCTCAAATATCTCACTTTACATATGTAAATACTATTGACATTGTATGTGGCTTGTTTTACACATCACGATTATTTAATGGTATTTGTGGAAGTCCTTGAACTAGTGGCCATACTATCTAATGGATTAAATGGAATTTCCTTATCGTGGACTTATCATCTTATGGATCATTTGTGCATATGTGGCATTTGGGGATAATTCTATTTTTATTACATCCTTGGGATGGACTGTTTGCCCTATGCGGCTTGATGGAATATTTGTCCTATGTGGCTTTAATGGATCGTCTTTGTATAACCTTGCGATGGTAAGTTCCACTTGTAGAACTGTGATTGGCCACTAGTTGAAGAGGTTACGTACCTTTAAATATCCTATTTGTTAGAGTCTCATGAGCCAAGGATGGTGGGTTGGGACACTATGCCCGAGCTGTCGGCCTATGCTGGATGACGAGCCCCCCATAGTGACCTTTGAGCTTCCTTAAAACGGTTGTTTGAAATTGAAATAATAATGGTTGGACTAATCATGCATTTTCATGACATACGGACTTTACTAGGTGGTCGATGTAAGACATGAGGGTTTCTTGGATCACTATGGGCTGTACCATAGAGTATTTTACCAGGTGATCCTAAATTATTATTGTGTGCATTCAAACCGTTATGCGTTATCCTTATTGCATGGACTTTTCCGGGTGCCTAGTCCTCCTTAGGGCATACCTTGAGTACTTTTCTAGGAGACTAGTTCACCTTGGGTGTCCTCGTTACATGGTCTTTTTCGGGTGGCTAGTCCTCCTTAGGGCGTACCTCTGAGTACTTTTCTGGGTGGCTAATTCTCCTTGGGCGACCTTTTAATTTGCCAGCTAGATGTGCATCCCCAAGTCTATGAGCATGTGCACGCATCCATGCATTTAAACAAGAATATCTTTGTGAGATTTATGTAAAGAATGTGCATCTGATAACCTTATCTAATTACTATGATAGTTATTATGAAATATTTGTTAAACACTGTTTCCTAAAATAACTATGCTTATTGTATCTTCATGATACGATAAATCTTGGGGATTATACCTCACTGGGATATCTATTGACGCTATCAAACCGTATTCAGCGTGCAGGAGATGCAGATAACGCGCATGCTGGTGTTCATGTGGAATAGGAAGAGTCATATGATCTTGCGACTCCCTATTCCTGATTTCTTTTGTATTTAATTTGTACTATCACGTTTCTTAAAAACTTAAGACATTGGTTTATATAAGTTTTCGGGTAGCTACTCGAATATTTGGTTATGTATATTTGGACTCTCTCTTATGCTTGATTTGTTTCTATTCCGCTAGATTATTAACTCTGATAAAGGAAAAAAAAATGTATAGAAAATTTGGGTTATCTTTAGAGGTTAACACTCGGGTTTTTAAAAAACGAGTAGTGTACTCGGGTTTCAGGAACCGGGGTGTTACATACATTCTCTCGTACCGAATGCAACAAAAACATGCAGTAAGACCCACCACTAGGAAATGATGAACGAATCTAAACCGTTCATCACCATTTGATGTCCACCATCCCCACCCCCAACAAGATCAGCTACTTTGTATAGGACGATCCACAAACCAGCTATTTCCAAGACCCCGCACAACCGAATCTAAAGACCAGATCCTAATCTGAACCATGCAAAGATAGGTGTAGGGATTTCCGACTGAACCTACGTTGACCATGGAGGAAAGAAATTGTAAACGAAAGAGGATTATAAACTACTAACAACAGCGACCCTATTCCGCAGGAAAACACCGAGCCGCGTAAGGTTTTACGCTCGTTTTCCTTGCTGCATAAATGAGTTTACGCAGAGAAATTTCAAGGTTCAAATGGGCTATAAAAGAGCCCTGTCGTTCCGCAAGAAAGGAAATAAGAAAAGAGAGGAAGAGAAATCGAGAGAGAGAGCTCTTGGCTGGGAGCAGCACTCCACGGGAAAAGGGAGAGAAAGCGAGTTCGGATGAAAGTTTGGTCCGTCCAGACCATCTGTCCAACTAGCAAGAAAGAAAAGAGAAAGAGAGAGAGAGAGAGAGAGAGAGAGAGAGAGAGAAGAAGAAGAAGAAGAAGAAGAAGAAGAAGAAAAGAGAAGGAAAGAAAGAAGAAAGAAAATAAAATAAGAGAGAGAAAGATCAAAAGAAAGGAGAAAGGCCGAGCGCTGGGTGCGGTGCAGTAACTCGCTGAGTCACTGGTTCGAGTCCAGATTTGAATCAGTTTTCTAGAGCTAAGTAAATTACTCAAGGAAATTTCCATTTATAATCTTTATAATTCGAGTTCGAGTTTTATAAATCACGTATAGAGTTCTACCGAGTCAAATTGAGTCGACTCAGAAAGAGAGTTCACAAAACTAATAATTGGTCAGGCCAAGAACAGTTGCTGAATAAGGTAAGCCTTTGTCCAGACTTCATCTAAATTTAAGTCTTCTATACATGTGTAATCATAAATTAAAACCAAAGTTAGATATTAGACTAGGTCCAACCTAAGATTTGATCCTAATCTTATAATCTATTTAGTGTTGTAATCTAACCGTACAATCCATGTAATCATGTTAGAATTCAACCTTAAAGCTTACACAAAATCTTAATGGCATAAGAGGGTGATCCGACCTTAAGGTGAGGGTTTTATTCCTTTAAGCTTACGATAATTTAAGTTGATATGCTTTATTTTACCCATTACATACTATGTTTTCATGTTACTATGATTTTCTTCCTACAATTATTTTATCATCAACAATTATCTATTGTTTTGGGAATTGTGATATGATGTTAATTACAAGTGATCTTTATAAATTTATGTAAGGCGATGGATACAAGCCTTGCCCTTGCCTTTACCAATTTTATTGAGTTAGCCCTTGTTACTCATCTCTTTGTTGAGTTGGTCTTTGCCACCCTTCTCTTTATTGAGTTGGCCATTGCCACTCTCCTTGTTATTGAGTTGGCCATTGCCACTCTTCTATTTGTCAAGTTAACCATTGCTACTCTCCTTTATTAAGTTGACCATGGTCACTCTCCCCTTTATGAGTTAGTCATTGCTACTCTCTTCCTTACTTTACTAGCCTTGTGGTATTTACCTTTAAGGCTTGGGCATATGTCTTAATATTTCAGAACTTCCATGATTCGGCATTGTTCTCTATAAGTGCAAGTGATGTGTTAAGAGGTATTACAACTAGTGATTCAAATATTATATCATGAACGTAATGCGCTTTGGGTAAAAACTCTCTTAGTCGACACGTAATTTTATTGGTTTTTGGGTAGTGCTGCGCAAATCGATGTAAATAATTCGCAATACGTGTTACATCACTTTTGGGATTGGATGTCGCAAACAGTTGCTCCATAAATAAATTGTATCACGTAATTTATCTAACTCATATGTTGTGCCGCCTCGAGGTGTTCACATAAGTTCACGGTAGCGTTGGCCATGTCAGCAAATATCCGTAGTTATGGGATGCGGGACGAGCTAGGTTTTTCTATGAATCATATTCCACATTATGATTATCACCACATATGATGAGCCGCACACACTTTGCTAGACATGCATCTTATGTAGGTTGTTTACGCATACTGATATGTCTCGTAGTAGTGGAGTACGTAACATATCAAAACCTTTACTTTATTTTTATAACTCTCTTGAATTATTATTAATCTTAAAGGATGACTATCACTATGAGTAGGGCATTAACCCTCTCCAACCGTACAGATTATGCAGGTGACGTACAAATTGAAGACTTAAAAGACCATCTCCCCTATGGAAGATTATGCTGAAAGAATAAGAAGATAGTTTTATGATTTAGTTTTATACTTCCACTGCGAACTCGATAAATGCAATAAGCTCTCATCGAGAGGGCATTTGATTATTTACTGAATTCTTTTACTCTGATGAAATAATCAATACAATCAATTTTATTCTCGTGAATGTTACCTTCATGAATGTATCTGGATGTGATTTAAATAAAATAATAATAATAATAATGTGCAATTTTTAAAGCATCCAATTTATACATTATTAACACCCAATTTTCTCAGACACGAGTATAAACTCTGGCCGTGAAAATTTGGGATGTTACAGAGGCCTGTATGTTATTGTTCTTCTTTGTCATTATCTTTCCCTTATGGGCTAAGATAACGGTATCAACACTAAGGGTCGTGTTACCGATGCACAAGGTATCTTTGAAAGACTCATAAAAAGTAGGGAGAGAATTCAACAAGATAAATGCTTGATCTTCTTCATCGACCGTTACCTTCACATCCAGTAATTTGCAAATCATCTTTTTAAAATTGCTAATGTAACTTCAACATCTCCTCTCTCTGTCATCTTGAAGTTGAACAGCTGCAGCTTTAAGTGTAAATAATTTTTAAGGGACTTCTTAGCATAAATATCCTCTAACTTTGCCCACAAACTTGTTGTGGTTTTCTCCTTCCAAACATTATAGAGAACTCCATCCGTTAAACACAATTAGATTGAGGATTTCACTTTCTTATCCAGTTTCTTTCATTTATTATCATCCATAGATTCAAGTCGCCTCTCAAATACCTCATCCAATTCTTGTTGAATCAACAGGCTAGTCATATTGACCTTCCATAATTCAAAATTATTTTTCCCATAGTGTTTCTCAACATCAAACTTCGGATTGGCAGCCATTGATACTCACTTTCATATTCAAACCTGCGCTCTAATGATAGCTCTGATACCACTTGTTGAGGGACCGTGGAAGTATACAAAGATGAATCTAGGAGAGTAATCCAATCACACAAACCAAGCACCAAGAGAACACAACGATTTTAACGTGGAAAAAATTCTTGCGAAAAAAAAAAAAACCACAGCACAAAGCGACAGAATAACCTCAAATCTCACCCTTGCTATACCCTTCGAGTCTCTTGGACGAATTTGAAAACCCCTAGAAATATTTTCTAATCCCGCTTACACCCATATATATATCCTTAGGAAGAATCCCAAATGAAAAAGGAAATATAAAATTTGATTAAAGACAGCAAATACAACACTCTAGGGTTGATGTGTGGCTCTCGTCATGTTCCTTTTGATATGGATGGGGAAGAGACCTTCTAAAATCTCAAGATAATTGAACTTGATAATATCTAGAAGGGGAACTTAACTTTTATATTTTATTATGTTTTAAAAATCATATATCATGAGCCGGTTAAAATTGATGGAGTGGATGTCACACGAACATCACGGTCATGAGCCCCACGGAGCTTTTTTGTTGTATAAACTGATATACATTTGTGTGTATATACATATACAAAGGGGTGCATGCCACGGGTGGGCTCTATCATGATGTGATCCCAAAATCTACTCCAACCATCAGATGCACGGTTGCATTTTAGGCCAAGACTAAAAAACCCAGGTAGATTCATTCTTCAGGTGGGCTACACCATTGGAAACAATTGGGAAGGGAATGCCTGCCCTTAATTTTTACAGGCCCACCATGATATGTATGTACAATTCACTCATACCATTAGTTGCGTCATCCATCATTAATTAATCTTAGGAGAAAAAAAATCACGCTTGCTTGTGATTTAGGTGGGCCACACTAAAAGAAACATGTAATTGGGAGAGGGGACATCCACCCTTGATTTTTTTAACAGGGCCCACCATGATGATTATGTAAAATCTATTCTAACCATCAGCTGCCTCACAAAAATTTATATCTGAGGCACCGTGATTAAGCCCATCTATGATTTATGTGTGCCGCACCAAGGAAACAGTTTGGAGGGTGGGTGCCCATATGCACACTGTTTCCAATGTGTGGTCCACCCGAATTATAGATGTGACTGATTTTTGTGCCTTGGTCCTAATGTAGGCTCACAAATCTGATGGAACATACGTGGTCATCAATACATTTTGCTAGTTTTTTTTAATTCTGATATTTCTGTAATTACATGGTCAGTTATTTGATAATCTAGCAGACTATCTCAATAGGTTTGCAGAAATTATTCCAGGTCATATATTAACTCAAACTAAACCAACTAAATCGTCCCGATAGCATATTTCATGAGGTCCCGAAAACATGGAGGCTGGGATCATAGGGTCCACCTTGTGTTGTATATCCATGCCATCCATCTGTTTTGCCATCTCATTTTTGGGCGTGAACCCTAAAAATGATGTAGATCCAAATGTCAACTAGACAACACCATAGAAAACAGTGGTGATTAAAAGCCTACCTTTAAAAACTTCATAGGGCCACCGTCCAAATAAGTCAACGGACCTGGACAACACACATATCAAATTTCGAAAACAGAAGCTTTTAGTGATTAAAAGCCTACCTTTAAAAACTTCATAGGGCCACCGTAATATGGATAATAAAGCATTTGCATCATCCACCCACACTTGTGGAAAACCCTAAGAGTCACGGGACCTCGGATCAACAATCCACTTGAAGTAGAACGTTATAATCTTCTTCACTCACGCAGAGTGGATAAACAATAAGAGAAATAGAGAAAACGGAGAGATCTAACCGATTACGAGGACATAGACGTGAGATATAGATTGCACAAAGAGAAAACTTTTCTATAAGCTTCCTCTCTCTTTCTCCCTCTCTCTCACCTTTGATAGCCCTAAACTTTATGAAAGAAAACCCTCTTGCTTTTAAAAAACCCTAGGTGGGCTTTGAGAAACTCCTTTCTCGCATCCCCATTGCGATCAAATCACTGTTTTGTTTCCTGCGGGACTTTGAGTCGAAGTGGTCCCACTGGAGAAGATGTTAAGTGCCTACTTCAGTTTTTGAAAAATGCCCTGAAATGAACCAGCAAGATATATGGCCAACATGCATCTACAACACATATATCAAGATGAGCTCTACCATTACAGTTTCTCTCTAGTCTTGTTCCGTAAAAGATGTGGTACTCTTCTAGGTTGGTAAGTCATCATATGATAGAATTTGATTGGATACCATGTCACTGATAGAAATGACTTAAACTTTTGATTGAAATATATAAGCGTTTAGAAAGTTATTTATTGAGACATGAGTATCGGATATTTTTCAATTTCAATGGTCTAATAAATATCCATTAATCCAATATAAATGGTCAAATATGCATAAAAATTTTTTATCCTGTATACTGCTGCCCATAATCTGGACATTGTAAATTTCAAAGTAATTTCTTAGTGCCTGCTTATCATCCATTACACTGCCAGAGCAACAAAGTGTTGTACGAAGTCTAGTATGCTTCCCTCGTGATCCCTTGTTGAGGGACCGTGTGCACACATGCTGAAGATCCTGTCCATTCATTAGGTGGGGCAAATATGCACATGCTCTAACTCCAGAAATCAGGGCCGTCAATGGGTCTGGCTGGCCCACTACGGTTTCTGGTCTGGCCTCTTTGGGCTGCGCATGGCCTGGACTTGTACACCTGACGGCCAGGCCCAGGTCAAACCTTTGAACAACTGGGCCACACTTGGGCTTTGTTCATCACCTGGCCCGGGCTGTTTAGGGCTTTAGGATTTGTCATACGTCACGAATATGGGTAATACTTCATGAATGGCCCAGATTTTCCACAAATGAGGCAGACCCGCTCGGGCCTTGATAATCATCATGGGCCACAGTTGGGGCCCTGGCCCGTTGGCAACCCTACCGATAACTAATAGGGTTAATCCTAATCTTGGGTACGCACAGAAGCCGGACGGCCGGGATAACTTGATTCAGTCCAATTTATTTAACATGACTGGGGTTAGCCATCAGATCAGCCGGACCAAGGTCTGGGCCTGATATCAGCTGAGTATCTACTTGGGCCGGGTTCCAAAAAGCCCCTGCCGTTCCCAGCCCAGCCCATGTACAGCCTACCTCCAAACAGGGTTTTATTTACATAGGAATCGAATGGTGAGGCATTGAGATTGAACTCAAGGTCCTTTTGGATGGAGTAGGGTAGCACAACCATGTGTGCCTTTTTGCTTGATTCAACAAATCATGCATATGGGACCCACATTTTCATGATCAAGACCGTTCATTTGACTAGATAATCTTGGGTGGGCCATGTCTCAAAAATCCCTCCATCCAACAAATTTAACCTTATGGCTGGTGGGGTCTCACCGGATAAATAGCGTAGATCACTAAAGGCTAGAACCATCTATTAGAGTTATTGGGCCATGAAAACAATGTCATTTTACTGGGGAACATTGCATTGCATATTTCCTCTTAAATGGTGATAATTATGGATGCAATGTGTATGTAGATTTTAGAAGAAAATGTAAAAAATGGTTTTGGGGTCTCACCATCCAATGGCATAAGTGTCAAAGATCCACGTAATTTAATCGGATGGGTACATAGTGAGCGTGCCTTACATGTGACATTGATCAGTTAGGTCAAAGTTGTATGAGATAAATTAACAGTTAAAAAATAATAACTTATTTTTAATGATTTTTATTTTTTAAAATAATACAAATAGAAATACTTCAAATTTTATTGGATAAATTCATTGAATTTCAGTACTTGGTAGTTGGATAATTTTCCTTTTAAACATTGTTAAAAAACCTCAAACTATTGTTTCAACATTTTCAAATATTATCATCTATTTCATCATTAATTTTTCTTCAAATTTCAACCCTAAAATGAGTTTTTTTTATAGCTTTGTAAGACGGTCTAACAATTATAAAACTTAGAAACATGGACAAAAAATAATCTAAAGCGTCTTGGCGTATATTAACCACATCGTACAAAGGAACATCTCCTTTTGCCTTTTAAATAATTTAAGCTACTCTTAAAGATTCTTCTACCACTGAGGTTAGGGAAATATGAGTATGGTTTGTTTTATGGCTCCACACCAGTCCTTGACTATGTAAAGTATCTATCCACCGAAGTGGTGTTAGGGTTTTGTGTTGGCGGTTGTGCAGTTGTCTACGATGAGAATAGAGTGAGATGGAGGTTAGGTTTTAATGCTAACTCCTATACTCTATTAAATCATAAGCGACTATATTGTGGAAGCTATAAGTTATTTTTTTGATTAATAATAATATAAATATATAAAAGAAGAGAGAGAGAGATATGTACATATATAAATTTCTATGAAAATAGAAATTTTCTAATCTAGAAAGATTGTCCATATATACTCTAAGAGAAATTATCTCAACTCCCACAATTTCATTGGTCTTTTAAAAGTGAATAGGCCAGAAGCCGTCGGATCCAAGGGTCTCTAGGTGGGCCATTTGTTTAAGACCCCAGCTGATCTATTCTTTAAGAGGTTTGCCCATGAGGAGTTTTCTTTATCCACTATGATGGTCTAAATGGATTCAAGTATGTTGGCGTGAAGATACAAGGCAAGAGAATGTTGAATAGATGTCTTAAATATGTAATTTAACAATTTGTCAATGACAGGTTCGATGTCATTGAGCAGGCTTCGATGCCAACGAAGACGGCTCGATGCTATCGAGATTTTCTGGATTTCCTTTAGTTAGTTGCTAAGCATATTGGGTGCTTTTTCAATAACATCGAGGAGGGTTTGATGATATCGATGATCAAAGTTCGATGCTATCAAAGATGGTTTGATGCAATCAAGAAAATCTGATTTTCATGCTTGGTCGCTGGAATATTTTGGTATTAGTTCGATGCTATTGAAGTGGCTTCAATGTCATTGAAGGTTAAGGTTCGATGTCATTGAAGTGTGTTTGATGTCATCGAACGGTTTTGCACAGATTTACGCAGAGTTGCGAATTTGCGTGATTTGTTTCCTATTTCGATTATAATTCTTCCAAATGCTACATATTTGGGTGTAATCGGGATTGGGAGGGATATAAAACTTTCTAATTTGTTCCTAAGATTTCAAGGATTTCTGAGGGAGATTCGAGGCTTGTTCAAATCGGGTATTCTCTCTATCTCTTGTAATTTTTTGCTTTCATAGTGATTATTGTCGCTTTGTGCCTTGATTTTTTTTCTTGTAAGGGTTTTTCATGTTAGATTTGGTGTGTTTGTGTTGTGTTTGTTGTTAAGTGTGAAATATTGCATATTTTTCCTTTGTTATTCATTGGTTTTGAGAACAAAAATACACTTAATTGATCTATTTTCACATATTTTCTCTTGCGATGTGATTTTCATAGCTAAGAAAAAACAACGTTTAAAGAGAAGATTTATGCTCAAAAGATTACCAAATAAAGAATTGGAGATTTGAAAGTCATTAATGAAGAATTCACATGCTAAAGATCCAAGGAACTAAGTGAGAAATTAAGAGAATCGAAGATTTAAAATAAAGAAAAAGAATCCTGAAAATTGGCCAAAAAAATGATATTCTGAAACTCCGAGTTTAAAAAGAAAATTCCTAAAATAGACTTTGATGGCATTGAAGTCACTTCGATGGCATCGACAATTTATGAATTTCGGGCTCAACTTGTTAAACATTTTGAACGAGTTTCGATGGCATCGAAGGAGCTTCGATAGCAAATGATTATCATTGAATATGCGTAGAGTATGTAAATTTGAGGCAGTTTGCAAACTTTTACTATTTGTGATGATTATTATGGTTGTGTGTATAATATTACTCCCTCCCCATCTAGTCACACCCTCGACTCGGTGACTAAGTCAAGCGAACTCGAGTTTCCAAAGTTGGAGTGTGACAGTTCTAAGAGGAAGTGTTGCTATTTTCATAAGTTACACATGTTATCAACACAATCAAGTGTAGTTAATGATAACACAACATCGCAATAATTCTCAAGGCTAGTTAATTATATGCATGTATATTATGATTTGCAAAACATATCTCGAGTATATAATAAGGGTTATTCGAACAGTACTTTGGCCTTAAATAGTCAGTCATACACCTAATAACATCTATGCATGAGGGTCATTCGAATAATACTCTAGCCTTTAATAGTTAGTTAGGCACTCGATAACGCCATGTGATGTATGCATATTTAACATGGCCTTATTTGTCCATTTACATACAACCATGTTGGCGAAGCTAGGATACCACTATTATATCACGGGTCAAGTAAACCGGATCACTTGGCTTGCCACCAATGTCTTGTAATCCAAATTAGGGTTATCACCCAACATCAATCATAAATAAGAAATCCAAAGGTAAAATGGCTTATTGGTCAAAGATATAAATAATACGATAAGGGTCGTCACAGAAATCAATAAAAGAATGGTAAGTTCACCACCTCCATTAATGCTCACTAATCACTACAGGAGGCCCATCACCCAGCATAGGCTAACAGCTAAGACACGTTGTCTCATACCATCATGTCCGACCCATGAGTCTTTAGTTAAGTTTGCACTAATTATTATAATTATTACCCCAATTTAATGAAAATCGTGATATATGTTCATGATAACCCCAAGTGCAAGGCTGAGATGTAGTAATAACTCAGTGAGACCAAGGTCGTACCCACAAGGACTTGCTATTTCTACAATTTCTGCATTACATTAAAACTAGAACTAAAACTAATTTAAATACTGGATTTGTTATAGAGAGTAATTGTGAATTAAAACTATCAAAGATAAAATATTAGAGCATTAAGGATCCACTTATAGCCATCTTAATGTTATTCTACTTGATTCAATCAATATAACTCAATTAAAATCGAAGTCCTAATATATCTAGTCGAATGATAGAGCGGTTGAAACATCATTCATACAACAAAATATATCTGAACCTTCATTGAATTGGTTCCCTCATAAAGCATTGGCAAATTAATAGTAGTTCATTCAAAGCATTTATCATGCCCGGAGTCAATAATAGATCAATGAATTCTTCATATCAAAACCTCGTATGTAAGAAAGCATTCGTAATCTTCATAAGCATCTAATGTGCCCAAAGTTGACAATGAATCAAAATAAACTAGAATTATTATTCATTCAAACCAAAATAATGAATTCTTCAACATATAGATCAAATAACTTTAATCAAAGTAAAATAAATATTAAGAAAAACTATGAGTTTCACCTCTTAGCTCTAACTAAGAGATTAACCAACTATAGACATGATTGAACTAGAAATCTTCAAGAAAAATATAAAAACTAACTAGAATTGAAGGATTGAAGAGAAGGAAGAACTCCTTGAAGCACCATAATTCATTGCTCTACTCCTTCTACCCTAATTCCTACTTTAAAACTCCTAAAACATCCTTTTAAATAGGCTTAATTCGCATTGACTTCAAAACCGACTTTAATTTATGTAATTATCGAAGCTTCGATGACATCGAAGTCCCATTGAAGAGTCCAGATTGAATTAGGAAACTGTCCAGCAATCGTCTTTTAAATCTGCTTAATGTATCGATGTCATCGCATGTATTTCGATGGCATCGGACATATCCTCGATGACATTAAAGAATACTCCAAAGTGTCCAACGACCAAAATCATGAATTCGTTATTTTTAAAATGATATCGAGTTGTCTTCAATGGCATCAAACACTCCTTCAATAACATCGAAGGGGTGCTCCAACATATCCAGTAAGAAATTCAGTTTTTTCTGATTTTTTTAATGGGATTGAACTACCTTCGATGTTATCGAACGCTTACTTCAATGGCATCGAAGGTGTCATCGATGGCATCAAGCAATTGATTTCAGCACTTTCGATTTTCTGCACTTTGTAACTTCAGTTTCTTCCTTCTTCGTTTGGTTTCCTTAGATCTTTGACTCTTGAAATCTTCAATCTTGACATCCATAAATCCAATGCTCACTTTGGTAATGCTTTAATCATTAAATCCATGCTTTAAGCATCATTTTCACTTATCTCTCAAAATCACCTTATAAAAGAAACACGTGTAATTAAATCAATTAAGCGCATCCATGTTTACAAAACCAAAGTATAATAAGGGAGAAATATACAATATTCCACAACATTATCCTTAATTATATAAAATGTCATACAATAGTAAAGCACATAAACGATCAGCTTTGCATTGGAATAATCCGATCAATCGCATGGGAACTACAGCGAAACAGACATTGGTTATAAAGAAACCCATGTAGTTCTAACTACTGTTGGTCATCCGTGTTCTACCTCGGTCAACTGAACAAGCCTAAGATAGTCAACTAAAGGTAGGCCATCCCCTTACTCGAACTGTTAACAAAGCTTAATCCGCAATAATAATGATACAAATCATTAGATACATGATTTCAAGCATAAAACAATTTAATACCATACCATGGTAAGCCAATCGAATACATGTACAAATTATGGTTGCACACAGGTTGGTTCAGTCCAGTTGTGGGGTGAAACAGGAACTGAACCGTTCCTAACAATTCTAGAATTTTTGAAACCGGAACCGGACTGTTAGCACCCTAGAACCGAACCGAACTGGACCGTGAAAACCAGTTCAGTTCTGAATCAGTTCCACGGTTCTAGGCTTTTTAAAATTCAGCCCAATTAAGCCCGAGAATAACTCAAGCTCTAATGTACAAGTCGGGGAGGATCATGACAAGTTCAGCACCATGGGAACCAGACAAATGACCCGGAAGGGAATTTTTCAGTACCAAATTCAAGTGAGGTGAAAGACATCCTCAACAGGAAGCTGTCTGCATCAGCTACTCCCTTCAGTCCGTCTACAACCATACGTGGCCCTGTGCCAATGAATATTAGTCTCCCCCCTCGTACAGGTGCAATTGCACCCTGACCAGTAAATGTGACCCCTCATCCTAGTCCTACAACTGTTGTTCCAACAGTTACACCCATTTACTCCTCTCCTCACCACACCTATGAGTTATCCTTTAGATCAGCTAATGTTATACATCCCTTGTCGTTCATGTACCGTCCTTATCCACACCCCCAAGCAATACCAAATGGCACCTTTGCCACGAATAACAACATATTTCATACCAATCATATGCCACGGCAATGCAACATGAACCTGAACACATTAGAATTTGTTCCAGGGATAATATGGCCAAGCTGTCATGTAATGAAATTCTCTGTATTGCCAACTGTCATCGAACCGGTTACTCAATCCAAGGTTTGGATTCATGGTTTGGGTCCACGGTTCGGATCAACAATTCGGTTCATGGTTCGGTTCGGTTCTACATGCCCCTAAACCGGAACCGAATCATATCCAATGGTTCTTGAATTTTTGGAACCGGAACCGGTGCAGTCTAGAACCGGACCAAACCAGACCATTTGATCGATTCCTATCTGGTTCCACGGTTCTACCGTTTTGATGTGTACCCCTAGTACAAATCCTTAATTAACAATTCACCCGATTCATATAAATGCAACTTAACAAACAATATAGAATGATTTTAAAATCAGAATTTCACATCATGCAAGCATTTCATCGAACTTGTTATCAACTGGTAACAAATAAATCATGAGAAATACAATAATAAAGTAATCTAGCATTTATAACATACAAAAACTCAACCGAATCATGAATATACTAACTTAGACTATTAAGGGATGATAAAAGGTATCTTAGGATAAATGGTCCTCACCTTGAAAAGAGATTACTTGATCTACTAGCACTTAGGATTAGGAGTTTTAGGGAAAATATCAATTCATAAACCAAATCCAAAGGAAATCCAAATAAGATTAAGAAATTTATCACCAGATGATTTAATCAAAAGTTATGATGCATTTCTTACCTCTAATTCCAAGTAGAGGTGGATCTAGTAAACTAATAGGTATCTACTAGTGTTATATCAAAAAAAACTCTCTCATACTAGCACCATGCTCTCTCTCTCTCTCTATTTATTTCTTCCTCTTTCTCTCAAAACTAGGAAAAATTCATATGAGGGGGAGGGGCTACCCAAAAAGGGGTATATATAGTCTCGGAAGATGTTTATTTAGCCTTAAAAACAAGGCAATTGGTTATGTAACCCTATAATAGATTAATTTTAGCTTTTAGGGTCCACTATGGAGTTTATGAACCGATATATGCCATAAAATAAGTAACCCAAGTGGTGATCTATGCAAGACTATGATCGTGTAAGACCTGTACCCTAGTCCGTACCATTCCATAGGCTTCCGCGATCCTACCGGTCGAATTTCAGCAATCCTCGACTCGTTTCCGACGTTGCGCGCGATCCTAAGCCGAGTCCTGCATACCAAAGTCGGCTCGAACCGAAACTTGTATCCTAACGACCACGTCGTCGTCGCGGTTTCAATGCCATAACTCGCGTACCGAACTGTAACGACCTGAAAAATTCCGTACATTGGGTCGAGTACCACCTCGACCAGAAATCACATAGGATTAAATCCTTTAGAAATTTAACAAAGTTAACTAAGTACTAAACTCAATTAAATATGAAATCCGTTAGGATCGCTTTAAATACGATCTGCAAGACCCAAACCTTGCAAAATCATTGACGCTAGGTTACCCTAAAGTTTAGAACCAAACTCATTCCCCGTCTGCTCTCGGGAGTGAAACGAAACTTCTTATTAGGTCTAGATCGCACCTCGGGATTCCGATTAACCCGAAGTTAAGGAACTAGGACCGCCCCACTGGGCTTAACAATCATCTCAAAAATCGGCCTTATCCGACATTCCACGGCCATTCGTTTCGAATCGGAGCGAGGTAGTGTGAAAAACACTATTCACAAGCCGAAATAAATATCTGGAATAGTGATCTGGCATCGTTCGTTGACGCGTCAGTATTAAGCAACCTGACCGTCAGAATCAGACCAACTTACACCCTCGGATTAAGAAAAATTTCAGGAACATTTACATGTACTCGGAATTTCTGATCGTGGCCCACTGACCGTCGAACTGAAAGTGGTCCGCCACGTGCGATCTACGTATCCGAATGAGTCAAAAATGTAAACCCACGTAGATCCGTTGGTGGTGAGCTTAAGTCTGACGTTTGGTTCAAAGAGGCCTACCAGAACTCCCCTTTTGAGCTGGAAAAGCGCCGAATATCCTATATAAGCAGTACCCCATGAACCTAAGTCTATTCTCGTAATGTTTGAGGCTATAAAAGGGGCTTAGAGCAGCCCCTCTCACAGCCATACGAATTTAGGGAGAAACCCTAGAGGGAGAGAGAGAAAAGAGAGGGAAGAACTTGGAGATCGTTGCCGATCTTCCTCCACTTGCACTGGATTGCTACACGGCCTACACCGCCTTATTCTCGGCATTTTCCCGGTGTTTTCCGCCTCATTTGAAGGTAAGAAAACCTAACCCTAGGTCTGATTTGAGGTGGAATTGAGGTAGGGTGTATACCGACTAACCGATTCCGCTCTTTAGGCTAGAAATCGGCCGTAGACGGAAGATCCATCACCCTTCTTGATTTATTCCGTTTCCAAAGACAAAGGTGAGGACTTTAAGCTTATAAGTTACGGTTTTCAACGCTTTCAATGTCAGATAATGGTAGATTCATGATCTGCTTGCAATTGCACATGTACAAAGTGCCTTCTGTTTCCTGTTTTGATTAGCGGTGTGAAATATGGAATTTCACATATCCTAGGTATACGTAGAAATACCGTATACGTATTTTTTTTGGATAATTGCTTGACATGTTTATTTAATGTTTAATTATATAACATATGAATAAAATACTAGTTTGGCGAAAGAGAGCGCCAAAATATATGTTCCTTTATAAATGTGCCGTATGTTGAAAATACGTGTTGTAGAAATACCGTATACGTATTTCTTTTGGAATAATGTTTGACATATGTATTTAATGTATGATTATACAATACATGATTAAAATACTAGCTTGGCGAAAAGAATCGCCGAAATCTATCTTCCTTTGTAAACACTATGTATGTCGAAATTGGGTATACGTGGAAGTACCCTATACGTATAAAATTATGATGTGTTTGCTATGTTTAATTGTTATATGAATATGTTGTATATGTATAAAATACTAGCTCGGTAGCACGGGACAACCTAGTACACCCTTCTCTAGCATACGTCATGTATGTTGAAGTAGTGTATTCCAAGTGTTGGTGAAATCACTTGCGAGTGTAAGTGTTTAAGTGTTAGAACCTTAGTTAGGTCTTGAGATGGGATTCTCATCTACCTTAGTGTCACATATGACACTCTCCACGTGGTTGTTCACTCTAACCACTCACCTATGAGCTCCAAGTATTTGTATCCCTATGTGTATAGTACTTTATAACATGCTTCATAACATGCTTGATAACATGCTTGACAACATGCTTTACAACATGCCTTATAACATGCTTTACTTCATGCTTTATAATACATGCTTTGCCTTATGCTTTACTTCATGCTTCACAACTCATTGAGTTTGGGACTATGCCTATAGTCCAACATTCGGTACCAGATTTACGGTTGTGGCTGAGGTTCATATCGCCACAACGGACTTGTCAGCGAACCCGAGTCATACTTCGGTTGGCGATAGTGGTTGGCCACACGGAGTGCTTTTGCGCTCCATATCGCTCAACTTGTGGTGCGCTCGAGATAGTCGTTCGTCAAGCAAACCGATGTGTTTATGTATGTTCACCATGTTTGGTCGCTAATGCTTGAACCTGGGTACCAAACTTACCGGTGAAAAATTCCGTTAACCATGGTACCTCGATCCGCTAAGACTCATGAGCCGGGCATGGTGGTATGGGACACCGTGGTCGAACCGTCGGCCTCGGCCGGGGCTACGTGCCTCCCGTAGTGACCGGTGAGCAACTCTACTCGTGGGAGCCGATTATGGTGGTATGGGACACTATATTCGCGTTGTCGGCCTACACCGATAAGGTGATGGGGAGTGGTGCGGTCTTTGTGTGTACACCACAGCGACCCTTTGTAGTGACCGCGAGAGCATATTCGAAGTTGCGGCGTGCCTTAGGGTTCGCCGCGACATATAGAATATGAACCAGGCTGTTTCGGATAGTTGTATCGTGATGAATCGTTTAAGGGGTGATGGGGGAGTGGTGCAACCTTTGTGCGTAATGACCACAGCAGCCTCTGCAAAGTGACCTAGAAAACACACTATCGTCGATATTAACTAGGGTGACGACCCTAGATTGGATCATGTTTGGATATGATACAAGGGAGGTACCTTAGTTTCCCAATCCTGCTGTTTGAAATGAATTAATTAAAAATTCGGTAATCATACTCATCATGCATCGCATGTGCCTGGAAGATGTGGAGCACTGTGGGATGTAAGCATGCGCGAACGTGAGATGGTGTCGCTTGAGGGAGTACGTCGGAGAGGGCATCCATCATAACTGCATTCATACTTGCATTAATCAGAGTAACTAGGAGTGTTTGATTTACTGCTTTATCATTACTGCTTGACTGTATTGGTAACATGATAACTTATGTCTTATCGTTCCACTGAGTTAGCTACTCACTCCCACGTTACGGGACGGTGTTGCGCACACCAACCAGACTGTCTCAGGTTTAGGCGATCCGGCTATTCTGGAGGCGAGCCCGATACGACGAGGACCGGAGGAGTTCTCGTATATGCATTCGGCACGGCGGCTTCGACTAGGTCTTGGGGCCGATGGGATTTACAGAGATTGTATTTAGTTATTTTGACATTTTGTTTATTACACAGACATGTATATTGTGACTCAGAAGGATTCATACTCTGGATAATGAATCATTTATTTTGTTTCTTTACATACATATATATACAGTCAGTCTTCCGCTTGCTTTTATACAACTGATCTGGAGTATGAATTACTGCTTTGGTATAATCTCATTCATGTTTATTGCGCTAACTCAGACAACATTTAACCATCATTGTGTATGTTGCATAAGTGATGCGTTGGAACTCGGGAGTTGAGTTCATACTCGACCCCCGATTTTCAGGGCGTTACACGAACCGATACCTAGGTGGGAAGATGTCGGCCTGCTTTCGATTCGAAGAAAATAACGTGCATTGCGGACTTCAAGAGAATCTCTACAAAATGTCCCATCAATCAATCAATCAATCAATGTCAAGTACACACCTACCTAAGTACAACAACCCATATCTTTCTCTTACACAAGCAAGCTTAAAGTCAACCCTCACATCACTTCACCTCTCTCTCCACCCATCCCTTCTTACAACACATCATTCTATCCATCACCCATCACACTCATCCCATATCAACCCATCACTTCTCCCTCTCTCCCTCATTTCTCAAAATCTCTCCCAAGCAACACCATACGTCCAAGCTCTCTCCCTCTCCCCAAATGCCAAGTGTGGTCCATTTTCCCTACTCTCTCATCTCTCATCCTCACCATCAAGATCTCATTATCCACCGTTAAACCCGAAGGCAAGGAGCTAAGGAAGCTAGAGGAGCAAAAAGAAGGAAGAAAGGTGGGTGATCCACCGTTAAATTCTGGTTTTTTTGGATCCACTTGTTGTGGGACCTACTTGATGTATGTGTTGTATCAATGGAGGGCCCATAGTGGCGGGGTCCCTCCTCTCTATCTCACCGTATCTCTCTCTCTCCTCTCCTCTCCCTAGAATGAAGTGGACCCCACCAAATCATGTTAAATTCACTCCATTCATCAAATGGCGTGGCCCACCTCATTTTAGGCAAAATCCACCATCCGGTGGAAAGTCCATATGCAATATAATATATGGTATTTATTTTATATTAATATATATATATATGCACATGCATGGTGGGCCATGATCACGTGGGCGTGGGCCACCTACGTGTGGGACCCCAGCCATGATGTTTGTGTTATACCCATGTCGTCCAGCGTCCCTGGACGCTGGACGTGCTGCTAACATGGGGTGCATGTACTGACAGGGGTGTGTACTAACAGCTAACCACGAAAAAAAAAAAAAAAAAAAGAAAAAAAAGAAAAAAAGGGGTTTTGTTTTTAAGGTTTGGGGTGGGCCCCTCACATAGACACCACCTTGATGTATGTTTTTAATCCAGGCCGTCCACCCCTTTCCTTAGATCATTTTAGGCGTTGAGCCGAAAAATGAACTCGATCTGATTATCTAGCAGGCCATAGCATAGAAAACTATGGTTTTGACTGTTGAAAAACTACCTGATATTTTTATACCCCAAAACACCTCAAATATTGGACTCGATAGGTTTGTATCGAGCCCTCGGGACCGATGGCAGGGTCTGATTTCCTTAATGTGGGCCCCACCCACGCAAAACCTCAAGAAAACCCCAAGATCAAATTTTTTTTTTAAAAATAAGGGCAGCAACGCCTGCTACCGTCAGAGCGCACGCAGGCGCTGCCTGCGCACTGCCGCTGGCGGACGGACCGGCTGGCCCTCACGACTCCAGCTGTGGGCCCCATGTGGTGCGTTTCGAACATCAACACCATACATTTGGTGGATCCCCTTTATCTGTAGGGCGTTCCCAAATTTCAGCCACAAACGGAACTCAGGTGGGCCACACCATCTAAATCATGTGAAGACATGCCTAAACCATATAAAAAAACTTGGTTGCGCCTACTTGAATTTTTGATGTGGCTTAAACTTGGTCTTGACCCTCAGACAGGTGGGACACACATAATGTATGGGCTGGATTTGTGAACCACATTTCGGTGGGCCCCACCCACCCAGGTCCAAGTGACCTTATGAACAGGTTTGGACGGCAAATGAACATTGCAGTGGGCCCTATCCCAAGGTCCACGTGACCTTACGAATAGGTTGGATTTCAAATAAACATTTTAGTGGGCCCCTTGCCACATGGCCTTATCAACAGTTGGATGGAAAATAAATATTCCGGTGGGCCCTCTACTCATGGGACCTTATCAACAGATTGGATAGTAAAATAAACATTGGTGGGCTTCACATGTGGCCCACTTGGATGCATATGGGCCCATGTACTTAGGTCCATCTTGATGTATTTTTTTAGGCTCATTATTAAGGCCCACTTGGATATTTATGGGCTCATGTATTTAGGCCCATCTTGGCATTAATATAGGTCCAATGTTGAGGCCCACTTTGGTATATATATGGGCCCATGTATGTAGGCCATCTTCATGTGTTTATGGGCCCATTGTTGGGGCCTACCATGTTATATATAGGCCCACGTTATGAGGCCCGTTTGATGTATTTGTGGCCCATTGTTGAGGCCCACTTTGATATGTATATGGCCTATGTGATTAGGCCCATTTGATTCACATAAAACTTAAGTGATTGGGCTCATTTTAATGCATTCTAAGGCCCATGGGTGATGACCCATTGCAATGTACCTAAGGCCCATTGGTGAGGCTCATTGAGGTGGCCCACTTGATGAATATAAGGCCCATGGGATACGGCCCATTTGATGTATTTGAGGCCCAATGGGATGTACCTAAGGCACATTGCAATGTGTGACTCCACCATGATTTGTTTAATGGTATTTAAGGTGAGTCGGGCCTTGGGGATGATGTTGGTTTGACGTCCACATTGTAGGTGACGACGGTTAAATGTTTGCATTGTCACTCTTCCTAAGGCCCACTGATAGGCCCATACTTATACTCTGCAGTCCGTTTAGGCCCATCTTCACTTTGAGCAACGCCCATTATTATACCATAAGTATAGTGCTGTCCCATGATTCATAATCATACGCATCATATGTATGCTTGAGATGAGGAGTGTCTGATCATAGCATATGCCTTCGGGCAAACTGATTACGGGCTCCCTGATAGGCGGAGTTGCCCTATATGAGTACATGATATACGCAGGACTGTTGCATGACTGGCAGTGTGACTCATGCACTTGCATTGTGTGATTGTAGTTATTGTAAGCCCTACCGACATCAGGGTCATAGCCTCCACAGACACATCGTGGGTGGCTGGATTGGATACCGGAAATGTTTGGTTCTAGCATGCAGGCGTCATATATGTCCTTGGGTGAAATTTTCTAAATCTGATAGTACCAAAGGATGACTCTAATGTCGAGATCGAGTGGATATATGAGCGCACGAGGGCCGAATACCAGGAGGCCGCATCTCCCACTGTATCGTGGTTGGTTGGAAAGGGGTGTGGCCTTACTCGCCCGAGGGTAGGGGCAAACATAGGCTGAGTCTAACCAGCTCGTGAATGGGTTCGCTATCGACGTGCCAAATGGGTATTGGCAGACTATTGGCCAGGCGGATAGTGAGGTTTCTTACGCTCGCTTGGATTGTGCGGCTGGAGAGCGACAGTGCCTTTTGGAGTGTACTAAACCCCGGTGATTATCCAGACTGATAACTGTATTGACATGAGGATTTGGATGAGGGTTGGTATGCTTGAGCTGCATCTTGCATCGCATGGTCTTGATATGGCCGATAGTATTCATATCTTGCACCGCATAGCCTTGGTACAGCTGACTGCATTCATGTACTCATCAGCATGTTTCCGCATTACTCTGACCTTGCATTCTGAGCACGCTCATATTGCACACACACACCACCCTCTAAGCTTTCTATAAGCTTATGCACGATTGATGCGTGCGGTGACACCAGACGGCTAGCCGTAGTCTCGCTGGCGATAGGAGCGTCATGATCGAGCTTTTGGAGTTTTTGTTATTTGCACTATCTTGTATTTCCTTTTATACACCTTGTACTCAAAGTTTTTGATCATAGTGGATTTTATGGTGGTGTTCTTGTGGTTATTGTTCGTGGGTTATGCTTATGGTTATGCTCATTACAAATTAAATGGATTATTAGAAATTCTCCTTGTAGCATCCCAGGATCGGAACCTGGTATATGGGTGTCAGGAGCCGAGAATGGGGTACTACAGAGGCTGTCGACGCTGGATTCGGTGATCAGGAATTTTATGAGCTCGGTCTCTGAGTTCGAGGCGTGAAAAATCGTCTCATAATTTGGACACAATGATTGATGGATATGGTCAAGAGATCAGTTCGACGATTACCGAACGTCGATCAGAGTTGCGGCTATAGGGATGTTTGTATAACGATAATTAAGGTCAGTGCCCTTAATTTGATCATGAACTAATGGTATGAATGACTCAACATTGGATAAATTCGGAGATGTATAATTAACTTACTTTTTGACAATTTTTAGGGAACTTTACACATCTCATGTGTTCACCTTGTATCTCCAAGTTGAACGATTTTGTGTGTGGTTTCAACTTAATGTTCCACGGGAGACGACAAGCCTGTTAATACGAACGCCTTTCTACATCCTCGAGTTCAGTAGTCCACTAGCAAGTGATCTAGAGCTTGTTTGGTCAATCCGGCCATCTCTGGAATGAATTGAGTAGTGAAATTTCTCGTAGACAATAGGTAAGTTTTAAATTAGTGAGGTTCACCGTTTGACCTCTACACGATTAGCAGAAATGGTAATTCAGTGCTAATTACCCTAACCCATTGATTTTTAGGCTAAAAGGTGTAACTAATTGGACTTATACAGTTCTCTAACAATAATACCCACATATACGTTAGAATTGAGTATGGTGTATTTTACGGGATGTTACATAAACAAATTATATGTTGAATAAGTAGAAACCAAGATAAGCTACTTGTGTCATAAGTATCTTATCTAAATTAACTTACAATCTAAACACTCTCTAAAGATAAGCTACTTCAGGGATAAGTAGCTTATGTAAAGTAACTTTTAATTCAAACGAGCCCTAAAAGACCAAAACTACTTTATTTAAAAAGAAAAAAGTAAAGAGAGGAGAGTGTTGTCCTTGTTGGCTAGCTCTTATATAGAAAATAAGTATTTATTTTTATAGGTGCTATTATGTATAAAGCACACTCTTATTTGTCAAATTTCGATAGGACAAAACAACTTATGATATGGTTCACGCATCAAGATGGAAAATTCACCTTCAAGTGAATCAAGATGGAAAGTTCATATTCAAGTACTAGCCATGAAGTTGGAAAATGCAAGCTTAAGTACAAGTCATGAAGATGGATTGTTCAAGATAAAATAAATTCAAGTTCTACTACACTTCTAGTAGAAGATCAAGTTCCACTTTTGACTGCACTTCAAGTAGAAGTCCAACTGTGCACTATTGAAGATTCAAGCTTTACACTTCAATGTCCAGTTTTCTTAAGTATAATTGACCTTAGAAAGATATTCGACTTGGTGCTTTCAAATGATAAACTTATATAGGTTTTTATACTTTGGTTAGACTTTAGTTTGACTATTCTAAGCCTTAATTCGACTAGCTTAAGCTGTGGCTCGACCAGTCTAAGATTATCTACGACCAGTCAAGTTTAAAATTCAAAAAATGGATATTTCTAGTGATTTCTCAACCAGTTGAGAAGACTGCTCGACTAGTCGAAGAGGCACCTTTGACCAGTCGAGGGTGCTCGATTCGAAGTCCAGCGACTAATTTTTGGCACCCTCAACCAGTCGAAGTCCGTGCTCGACCAGTCAAAGAGGGCCCTCGACCAGTCAAGCAGGGTCTTCGACCACTCGAAAGATTGTTTTATCCGATCACGCCTAAATTTTAAATTTGGTTAGATCTTAGACGAGTCGAATGAGACCTTAGACAAGTCGAAGCAACAACATTTTAGCCTATAAATAGAGGCATTCTCCTAATCCGAAATTACTCATCCAAGCTAAGAAAAGCCTCCACTTAGAAAGAGAGAAGCCCCCACTATCATCAAGTTATTGCACGGTATTTTATATTTTTGTTTATATAGCTTTTGTTTTTAATTCCTTGATCTCTTTTCATAAATCATATATTTTAAAGAGAGCAATCACTCTTTTTTTAATATTTGAGGAATTTAAACAAGTAGCATATGGTTTAAATTAATTTAAAATCAATTTAGAACCTAGAACCCTTGTTTGTGTTACTGGACATTAAACATTCTATTTCAAGCGAAACGGTTTTACAGGCTACATCAAGAACGTCTTCAAAGAGAAGATAAGTATTATTTTATATCTTTATATTTTGGTTTCTTTGAGATAGCCAAAAAATCTCATGTTTTGGTTTTGACTGAGAAAATCAGAAAATCTCAGCGTGGAGTTTTTGTTTGTGATAACCCTTCTAAAATCACAACTGTATAGGTTTTAAGGTGAACTTGTAAAAACCTTGTTTATTAGTGAACGTCAATATCACGTGGGTTATGATTATTGGGAGTGGAGTAGGTGCGACTATTTGAGAACAGCTGGTGTACACACCAAACCACTTTAACTTTTGGTGTTTGTGGTGAATTTTAATTTTTGTATGTGTGGTGAATAATTGTAATTTATATATGCATATGTGGTGAATGCTTGTAATTTATATATGCATATGTGGTGAATGCTTGTAATAGATAGCTCTCTTGTCTCTTGCTTGGTTTGAGATCTTGATCCTTACAAAAATCAGGTTGTCCTACCTAAAACTTTATTTTTTGTGTAAGGTTGTCCTACGAACTAAGTTGAATCAATTTTTCAATACTATTGTTATTGAGATTTCTGATTTATTTATTATTTCAATACTTTAAATTTTTATTTAGTATTGTCATATTCCCCCCCCCCCCCCCCCTAGGACTCTTAACTCGCCTTTTAATTTTCAAATTCTACCAACACCATAACTTTAACAAGAAAACTTCATAATCATTTTCTAATTTGATTAAACAAAAGCTTGTTAAATAACTAAGTACTAATTAAATTAGAACTTGATAATGATTCTCAACGTGAAACACCTAAGCGTTGTGGGGCCTACTATATTGTATATGTAAATTGTTAATTGAGTGACTTTAATCTGGCAGAGAAGACCTGTCTGATCGACCGAGTTTTGTGTCAATCGACTGACAGATTCTGTTCCTCTGCCAATCAACCAAGGTTTGTTTCGATTAACCAATAGTCTATGTTGATATATCAGTCAACCGAAGGCCCAATTAGGTCGACCGACAGAACGTGTAAGTGCACGCAAGTTCTACGTAAGTGAGGGTTTTGTTTCTAATTACATACGAAAGTTTGTATAAGCTTTGTAATATGAAATTAAAGTGAAGAAACGAGTGCGTAATGTAAAGAGAGGGATCTAGGGTTTCGAATCTATAAGTTGTTCCATCTCTTGTAACTTTATGATAATAGTGGATTGTTCATCACTTTGTACCATGGTTTTTTTCCTATAAGGGTTTTTCTACATAAAATTCGTGTGTTCTTTATGGTTACTTGAATTTTCTTTCTTTCTCATTGTTTAATTCTGCCTAACATTACTTCCATGCCCGATAAGTAGTGTTAGGTCTTGTTGCATTCCAAACAAATGGTATCATAGCAAACGTTGGGTTTTCATATTAAACATGAGACTTGGCTTGAGATGATCGAATATGTAGTTCGAGATAGAGAAGTTCATGAATAAAAATAATTTTGAAATATGGAGGTTGAAGATAAAATCCCTCTTAATTCAGCAAGGATTGCAGTATGCACTCATTGGAAAAGTGAAACATTTGAATCTATGAAAGAATATGATTAGAATGAACTTGATCAGAGGGCGATTAACACAATCCAATTGTACTTGACCGATAAAGTCCTTTATAATGTCATCCTTTAGATGAATATCGTGGGCCTATGGGCGAAGTTAGAGAGCATCTACATAACAAAGTTGCTCTCCAATCGTCTATATATGAAGAAACAGTTTTACAATCTTAAGATGGTGAAGGGGTCAAATCTATTTGAGCACATTAACATCTTTCAACAAGTTGATTTGCAAGTTGACAAGTGTAGAGGTGAAGATCAATGAAGAAAACAAAGTCTTAATTTTATTGACATCTCTCCAAGAGTCCTTCGAGTATCTGGTTAATACTCATTGTCATGTATTCACAACCCCAAGTGTAGGGTCGCGATGTAGTAATAAATCGTGAGAACGAGGTCGAATCCACGAGGACTAAACTTGTACGTATTATGAAAAGAACTAGAACTAGAACTAGAAGAAGATCTAAATCTGAATTTTGAAATAAAATAAAGTAATTGTGAATAATGTTTAAACTATCACTTAAAAGTGGGAACTAGGGTGCCAAGGATCCACTTGTAGCTATCAAGATGCTACCTTACTTGATTCAAGGAACACAATCGGAATTGGAGTCTTATCCTATCCAATTGGAAGATAAAGCAATTTAAATCAAATCTAAACTTTTCATTGACCTAATTCTCAATGGAGGAGAATTATGATGATCAGAAGGGATTCCATCACCCTACCATGCCTAGGAGACGATGGTGAAAAACGGGATTTACTAATCTCACTATCTCAAAATAGGAAAAGAATATATCCAAAGCTATCACAACATCTATTGTAATTTGAGTCACAATAAATCATAAAAAACTGAAAATATTCCCTTAATATCAAACTAAAAATCAATGAAGTTCAATAAAAACAAGAATCAAAGCAAAATAAACATCCAAAGACACTACAAGTTTCACCTCTTAGCCCTATCTAAGAGGTTTAGTCAATCATAAATATGATTGAAACCAAATCTCTTAAATAAAGCATAAAAAATAAACTAGGGAAGAAAAAATCTTTGGCGGCTTTTCCACCCTTGTGTATGCTCCTTAAGACCTTTCCAAACTCTAGAAAATGCTTTGGAGCATCTTAGGGAGTCCTATTTATAGTTGTGGAACTCCAACTTTCACACCAAGTTAGAAAAATCTAAAAACTGCCTCAAATTTACACACTCTGCACAGTTTCTAAAAATAGACTTGGAGTTTCAGAATATGCATTTTCAGGAATATGTTTGTTTTCGAGACAATTTCAAGATTCATTTTCTTCACTTCAAATCTTTGATTCTCTTCATTCCTCACTTGGTTTTCTTGGATCTTTAGTATGTGGGTTATCCATTAATGACTTCCAAATCTTCAAATCTTCATTTAGTAATCTTTTAAACATAAATCTTCCTTTCGACATCAATTTCACCTTTAAGCTCTCGAAATCACCTCGCACATGAAAACATACATAATTAAATCGATTAAGCACTATCATGTTTATAAAATTAATGTATAAATAGGTAGAAATATGTAATATTTCACACTCAACACACCCCCAACCAGCATTTTGATAGTCTCGAGCAAAACATGCGTGAAGTGATCTTCAATCTTCAATGTTCAAATCACTTTCAGAAAGCAATCTTTTGTGCAATCAAATATGAATGAGTACAATCTAAAGAAGTGAGAGTACAATTTTGAAAACCTAAAGCCGAATCACATGAGCAATCAATCAAAAAGTTTCTTTATCAATCATTTAAGAGCATGAGTTCATATATTATAATTTTCCAATGTGCTTAGTGAATTCTATTTACTTTCCATAACGTACTACTATTTCATAATGTTAGTCATGCTCATTACCTCAAGTTTTATTGAATAATCAAGTACTGATTCTGAACTTATCACTTTTTTCCTTTTTTTCCAGTTTTTTATTTTATATCGACTGTCCCTTTTATTTATTCATTCTTTTCAGACGTTTCATTCCTTTCCAGTCTTTTCATCATACATGACCTTTTTGTAAATCTCTCTATTTTTTAACTAGTTCTTTTCATCTATTTAAGGTGGATAAAATTCTCTAGACTTAATTCTCAATATCTTTCAATGATATACATACTACGAATCAGAAATTCTAGTACTATTCATAGAAAGCAAATTGAACATGTCTTGTGACTTAAATTAACATGATATTCAAACTTACTCTTAATCAATTAAATGCAAGAATTTAGACGATAGTCTACTAGGTTTATCAAACTTCAACAATTCCAAGTTCAATCTCCATCTTATCATCATACTCAAAGCACTCTTAATTCCACAAATTATCATTTCCCAAACATGTCTTTAGCGTGAAAAATTGAAAATTTTCATAATTTTTGTTCAAAATTAAGAAAACACTAATTAGTTTACCTAATCCACACCCCCCAACCTAAAACCTACATTCTTCTCAATGTAAAAGATATGAGCATGCAATGCACATGAGACAACGAAAAGAAATGGGATGTGATGAGAAGATAATACATGAAGAAGGAGAATTGAAGCTTTTCCAAAGTTCTTAACATGTAAATGGGTTAGCACGAAGACTAAACAAACTGAAATCAAATTATCTTAATCCTAAATCCTATGAAAGCAATAAACCTAATTACACCTCCGTCAGACTAGGAGGTTAATCTTGATACACCATAACAATCAGAGGCATGGACAAGTCCTTTGAATCAAAGCTTCTCAACAAATGGCTTGAGACAATGTCCATTCACTTTGAAAACATTCCCATTCGTCGAATTCTTTATCTCGACAGCCCCATGAGGATAAACATTAGTAATAATGAAGGGACCGGTCCAACAAGATCAAAGTTTACCTGAAAAAAGATATAACTAAGAATTGTACAGAAAGACTTTTTGACCGGTTATGAATGATTTCCAAAAGATGTTCCTGTCATGGTATACCTTCATCCTGTCCTTGTAAATTCTCGAGTTCTCATAAGCATCATTTCAAATTTTTCGAGTTCATTGAATTGAAGTTTGAGCAGTGAGTAAGCGTCGTCCAAATTAAAGTTTAAATTTTTGATAGCCCAGTAGGCTCTATGCCATAGCTTCACAGGTAGGTGACAAGCTTTTCCATAGATGAGTCTAAAGGGAGACATTTCAATGGGGGTCTTAAAAGCTATACAATAAGCCCATAAGGCATCAGTCAAGCGAATTAACCAATCCTTACGGTCAGGGTTAACCCTATTTATCAGAATTTATTTAATTTCTCTGTTGAAAATCATGGCTTGCCTGCTTGTCTGCGGGTGGCATGGAGTGCTCACTTTATGAGAGATGTCATATTTCTTCATTAAGTTCTCAAATAGTTTATTACAAAAGTAAACTTTCATCACTAATGATGGCTCAAGGTGTTTCGAACTAGGGAAGGATATTTTTTTTTTAAGAATACAATGACCATTTTATTATCATTATTCCAGCACGGGATCATTTCGACCCACTTAGTGACATAGTCTACTACTAACGAAATGTAAATATTCTCAAAGAATTGGGGGAATGTTCCCATGAAATCAATACCCTGCAATCTAATGCTTCAATGATAAGAATAGGGTTCAGAGGCATCATATTTCGACGGGACAACCCTCTCAATTTCTGACAACGCTCACAAGCTTTATAAAACTCATGAGTATCTTTGAACATTATGGGCCAGTAAAAGCCGCACTGCAGAATTTTGGCCATGGTCTTTTTAGCAAAAAAGTAACCACCACAGGATTGAGAATGAAAAAAAGACATGACACTCTGATGTTCATTGTCCAGCACACATCTCCTTAGAATTTGGTCTGGGCAATATTTAAATAAATAAGAATTATCCCAGAAAAACTTATGTATCTTAGCGAAGAATTTTTTCTTATCTTGAGCAGTCTAATATGTTAGCGTGAAACCTATAGCAAGATAATTTACAATGTCAGTAAACCAAGGTAGTTGGGAGAGTTTAAACAATTGTTCGTCAGGGAACTTATCGTTTATCAGTGTCAGCTTAAGGAAATAAGGGAGGTCAGGTCGAGAAAGGTGGTCGGCCACTACGTTTTCTATTCATTTTTTGTCTCATATTTCAATATCAAATTCTTGGAGTAAGAGGATCCATCTTATCAGGTGGGGCTTGGCATTTGTCTTAGAAAGAAGATACTTTAGCGCCGCATGGTTCATGTAGATGATGATCTTAGATCTGATATGATAGGATCTAAATTTGTCCAAAGTGAACACTATGATTAAGAGTTCCTTCTCCGTAGTAGAGTAATTCACTTGGCCATAATTTAGAGTTATACTTGCATAGTGAATAACGTAGGGCTTCTTTTCTTTTCTTAGAGTAACACCGCCCCAATAGCATAGTCAGATGCATGACACATAATCTCAAAAGGGATGCTCCAATCGGGTGACTGCATGATAGGTGCAGTAGTTAACATGCCCTTGAGCATAGTGAAAGCTTCTTGGCATTGTTTGGTCCACTCGTATAGTACATCATTTTGAAGTAGATTGCATAAAGGACGAGAGAGATGACTAAAGTCATTTATGAATCGTCTATAGAATCCGGCGTGTCCTAGAAAGGATCGCACGTCACATACGCTCTTGGATAGAGGTAGGTTAGAGATAAAATCAATTTTTAACTTGTCTACCTCAACTCCCTTGAACGAAATTATGTGTCCAAGCATAATTCCTTTGGAAACCAAGAAATGGCATTTAACCAAATTATTTTCCTCACATCGCTTCAGCACACATTTAAGATTTTCCAAGTGCTCGTTGAAAGATGGACCAAAGATAGAGAAGTCGTCCATAAAAATCCCTAAATATTGCCCCACCATGTTAGAAAAAATACTCAACATGCATCGCTGAAAAATGACAGGGGTATTACATAGTTCGAATGACATCCTTCGGTAAGCAAAGGTGTCAAAGGGACAGGTGAATGTTGTCTTCTCTTGATCTTTAAGGGCTATTTCTATCTTATTGTAGCCCGAATATCCATCAAGGAAGCAATAGGAAGTGTGACCGGCTAGCCTTTTTAAAATTTGATCAATAAAAGGCAAAGGAAAGTGGTCCTTCCTTATGACGGTATTCAACTTTCTATAGTCAATGCACATTCTCCAACCAGTAGTAACTTTAGTTGGCACGAGTTCATTGTCAACATTGGCTACGATGGTGATTCCGGACTTCTTAGGAACTACCTGAGTTGGACTCACCCATTGACTGTCAGATATAGGGTATATGATACCCATATCCAACAACTTAATTACATTAACCTTAACTACTTCTTTCATATATGGATTGAGTTGATGTTGTGGTTGTCGGGCAATTTTCGCATTATCCTTGAGATGGATGCAGTGTGTACAAATTAAAGGGTCAATTCCCTTTAAGTCTGCAATCGACCATCCAAGAGCTCCGTCATGCTCAATGAGAGTGGAAATGAGCACACTCTCTTATTCTTTCTCAAGATGGGAAGAGATCACCACTAAGTATGCCTCATCTTGACCTAAATAGACATATTTAAAATCAACAAATAAAGGTTTTAGGTTAAGCTTCGGTGCTTTGAGGCTAGACAATAGAGGCACTACATCGGTTTGAGGCAATTTCTCAAATTGTGGCCTCCACCGGTTAACTTCAAGTATTGGCGTAGCATCAAGCAAGGCATTCATCTCCCTAATCATGTCATCATCTAAATCAAGGGAGTGGGCCAAGCATGTCTCTAGAGTGTCAGAGTATAGAGTCAAAAGTGTTCCATCCTCCACGAAAGAATTGATCATGTTAATGTCGTGGGTATCGTCATCATCCTCTAATTGTTTGTTCATGTTAAAAAAGATGTTGAGCTCTAATGTCATATTTCTAAAAGATAAATTCATAATTTCATTCCTATAATTAATGATAGCATTTGATGTAGTAAGGAATGGGCAACCAAAAATGACAGGTATTTGAGTGCTCATATCTATGATAGGTTGAGTATCCATGATAATAAAATCTATTAGATAGTAGAATTTATCAACTTGGACTAACACATCTTAAATCATCCCTCTCGGTACACAAACTGAGCGATCGGTAAGTTGTAATGTGGTCCGGGTGGGTTTTAATTCACCTAGAGTCAATTGTTCATAAATCGAGTAAGGGATTAGATTTACGTCTGCCCCCAAGTCAAGAAGTGCATGCTCAATCTGGTGGTTTCTAATTACACAAGTGATGGTTGGGCTACCGGGATCTTTATATTTTTGTTGTACATCTTGCTTAAGGATGACACTCACTTTTTCTATCAAAAAGATTTTCTTTTGTATGTTTTACCGTCTTTTGATAGTACATAAATCTTTCAGAAATATGACATATGAAGGGATTTATTTAATGACATTTGGTAGAGGAATGTTGACCTTCACTTGCTTAAGCACCTCTAAAATATCCTGAGAGGTTTTAGTGCAATTAACCATTGAGAGAATGACGGAATCGACTTACTTTGAGGTTCTGGTTATAACTCATCTGGAGCATTGTTAAGTCTATCATTCTCATCTATTTCCGAGTCCTTAGGCTTTTCACCCCTCACCAAAATAGATTTGTCAATTGTCTTCCCACTCCTAAGAGTGGTGATAGACTTAGCCAGCTCCATCTGTTTTGAAGAGCTTGGGTCACTGATTTCATATTGCTATTTTGGGTTGGGGAGAGGCTGAGCCGGAAGGATCCTTTTCTCCCCAATCGAATTTTTTATTTCAACCCTTATATAGCCTTTATAAGGTCTTGAAAGGCTTGCAGCATACCCTGATTAAAAAGCTCTTGATTTTGTATATGTTTTAAGACCGGATCCTCATAAGGTTTCCTTTAATTCAAAAATTGGTTAAGGATCACTTGAAGAGTAGTTGTTTGTCCATTCCTACAACTGAAGTTTGGATGGTTCCTCCAGCTTGAGTTATATGTATTTGAGGTGAGTCCACTGAAAGTTTTTGGCAGTTGTTTACGGCATTTGATTGCTCATTCAATATCTCTTGAAAAGCAGGAATTGTTGGGCAATTCTTAGTTGTATGAATGTTACAAGCACAAATACTACAAATACCTTCCGCAATCTTTTCAGGTTTTACCTTCTTAAGTTTCACAGCCTCAACTTTTCTTGCGAGTTTAACCACTCTTGCATTTATATCATCTTCCTCTTTTAGAATATAAATTCCTCCCCTTTCCTTTGATTGAGTAGGCTTAGAAGTGGTAATTCTTGATGAGGTATCTCATGATTGGGCGTTTTCAGCAAGTTTATTAAAATAATCCCACGCATCATCGGCTTCTTTATTCATGAATTTCCCATTACACATCATCTCCACAAATTGGCGCATGGGTGAGGTCAATCCCTTATAGAAAAAAGCTTGTTATACACCATGTTTCGTAGCCATGTTGTGGACATGAATTTTGAAAGTGCCTTTGTTTGTCAATTAATGTGAAGGTTGAGTCAATCAGTACAGTGAGCCCCATATGAAAGAACAAAAAGATGCAAATTCAACACAGTGGATGTATTAAAAGTTTCAAAGGTAAATTAAACCTCACATCCCATAATCACAACACCTTGGGTAAATAATACTCGTTAAAAAATACTCTAATCTATTCAAAAACCAACGAGGAAAACATGTTTTATAGATTAGGTGATAGAAAACTAAGTTAGAAATTTATATGAAAATCATATCAGTTTTCTACCTCATTCGAGTCATCGAACATTCATGCTCGATGACATCGAATCTGACTCGATGACATCGAAAAAGTGCCTTCGGATGTCCAACGAGCTCAAGTAGAAAATCATCTAAAAATTCGATGAATCGAGACAATGTTCGATGACATCGAACGTCAACCTTCAATGACATCGAACGTGTTTCGATGACATCGAAAAAGGACCTTTAGATGTCCAACGAGCTCAGAAGTAAAATCACTTGAAAATTCGATGAATCGAACTCCGATTCGATGTCATCGAAATTCAAATTTCGATGACATTGAATCACATTCGATGACATCGAACAAAGACATGAAAATGTCCAGAAAGCTCTGAAGAAAAATCACTTAAAAGATCAAGGAATCGAACTCGATTTGATGATATCGAAATTTAAATTTCGATGACATCGAATCACGTTCGATGACATCGAGTTAAGTCAAGAAATTGTCCAGCAAGCATTAACAATTTTTCATCAAAAATTCCGAGTCATCAAATTGTCACTAATTCCGAGTCATCAAATTGTCACTCGATAACATCGAAGGTGGCCTTCGATGACATCAAACCTGATTCGATGACATCGAATGCAAAAAGATTCTACTCGTTTTATTTCCGTTGGGATTTTTGTCTATATATCTAGAAGTTTGCTTTTCGAGTTTATATTGAGAAAAATAAAGAGTTCTAAGAGGGTAATTACTAACCCACCATCATAAATCCTTTTTCTCATAGGAGTTCATTCCTCAACCCTTTCTTAAATGCAATCATTTAATATTCAATAGATTACATTGGAGAATGAACTTTACCATTCAAGGATCCTCCAGCAACTTACTTAATGGTAAATCATTCTGCTGGAATCCCTTGAATGCACGAACCCTGAAATCACTCTGACTCTTAAATATCAACATTCATTAGAGTAGATTCCATCAAATACCTTGACCCAACCCCAGTTACTTATGTTGGAGCATCTACAAGTGTTGCGGTTCAAGGAATCTGAAGACTCTTCATCATCAAGGGAGATCATCTTCATCATGTGCTAAATCAGGGGCTCACTTACTTATAGGTAAGTGTTTAAGAGTCCATAGAATCTGAGGATCCTTCCTTATGTAGGATTGGTCTTCAGGTTGTTGTTCACAATCTTACCAAGACCTTTTATAGGCCTTCGACGGGAGAATACGCATAGAGTCCTTATGTAGGATCTATTGTTGCCTTGTGTAAGCATGATTGGTTGCCTTGTGTAGGCATGACTGGTTGCCTTATGTAGGCATGTATGAATGCTTTTGGTAGGCAGTTCCTTGTGTAGGATATATCTGTCTTGTGTAGACAGTACCTTGTGTAGGTTGTGAAGTTGTAACGCCCTGTGTTTTCATACTCGGATGTTGCCATTATAAGCTAATTTAGTATATAGTATGAATATACACCCTATGTTATTCACCATTGTTGATAAGTGACAATCCGCCCATTTCAACCGTTAACTATAATTAGAGTCCATTACAACATTAGGTAAAACTAATTTTAGGATTTTAATCATCTTAATAAACAAATCAAACTGCTCATTAGATTTTAATTTCCCATTGGACAGCGCAGAACTAAAATTTCAGTAATCAAAACATTTAATTTTCAAACCCAATTGCTAATTTGAAATAAATTAATAACTGTGCAGTAAGACCCACGGAAATAGTTTAAGGAAGAATAAAATAAATAATATATATGGAAAAGAAAATAAAACATCTTCTAAAGGAAGAACAACCAAATATAAACATTTAGTGATTAAAAATATAAAAATAATAAACTTAATAATGATAATAATGATATTAAAAATAGTGTAATAATATTCAATATCATAAATGCATATTAGTTTATCTGATCGATAATCAAACCATTGACTTACATCTAAGTAGGCCCTAGAACCTTTTTACCATTGACATCCAAATTCAGAATGATCTAATCGTCGGATCGACGTGATCGACACCTCCAAACCATAAGTTTCAATTGATATGGCCCACCCAAACTTTAGATCTACCTGATCTTGAGTCAGAGGTTCCTAGTGGACACGTAACATCGAATGGTCGGCTCCACAAAAGTGTTGAGTGTGCACTTATGAGTGTGCACCCACCACGCACCAAACTAAAAATCGGGTCAGCTGAATGTTGACCCAATGCTTTTTGAAAAAGGGAAGCTATTTCCCTCTCTTTTTCTTTTAAAACGGCCAGCGAGTAGGCCGTGTCCGAGAATCTTGATCGAGTGGGCCCCAGTTGAGGTCGTACCATTGATCTGAACCGTCCATTTTTTTAGAAGGACGGTGCAACCAAACCCTTGGCTATTCCACATGAAAATGCATTCGTGCACATGCACAACGTTGGACACAAATAGAGTCATATTGAGAGTTTTGCCGAATATGGAAACCACGATCTATATTGAGCTGGCAACCGAAGAGAATATCTCTCCTTCTATCTCCACCCTCCATTACGAGTAATCCCCACCGCACAACCTAAGCTACTCTAGGGTTGTCCTCTTTCAACCACAAAGAAGTGTGGCGGAAAGAATCTCGCCTATGTGTAGACTCTCGTGCGCTGGCACGATCTCAACCACTCCCTAGCTTCTATAAGCTTTCCCAACCAATCTACATCGTCTAGTTAGGGCGTCAAGGAGCATATCTCGCTACGATAACGAGTTCTTGTGCGTGATCTTGTCAACACGAGTTATATCATGTGCAATTGAAAATATCATGGACCATTGGGTATCCTTCCTGGTTGGCCAAAATGCGGGTCCCATAATGATAGATGGACCTATCCAAACCATCCAAACGTGGCTAATCATTAGATCAACCATCCGTAGGAAATTCGCCATTAACAGCAGAGCCATCTTCACCATTTATCTAAAAAAAATCCTCATCACCCGTGATGCGGCCCATTTTCTGATCAGGGCCATCCATTCGTTTGGCCATGGTGCTAGAAGTGCGTCCATAACCTCCGATTACAATCATGCAAACATGATTTAATTATAACATTTCGAAACGGTAAGGATTAAACAGCTAGAGACTGTAACTAATCCCTTGATTAGTTGCACATTCAAACCCTCTAGAAGAGGATTAGTAAAGCCTATTAAAGGGGCCCTTTTAGGGCTTCCTTTCAAAAAATGGAAAGAGATAGAGAGAGAGAGAGAGGACAGGTGCCGTTTGGTGCCACATTAGAAGGAATCGACTCGGTTTGAGTCGCGGTCGAGTCCAGAGGCTATTGGGATGAACAGTGAGAGCGAGAGAGAAGCAGAAAAGAAAGGAAAAAGAAGAAGATACAGAGAGAGAAGAGAAAGAAGCTGAAGATGATAAAGAGAGAAAGAAAGGCGAGTACGGCGCCGAGTTATATTGCTGGGTCACAACTAATTCGAGTCCAGAGAGGGAAAGAAAATGGAAAAAGAAGAAGAGAAAGAGAAAGGGGAGGAGGCTCTGGCTTCGGTAGAACCCAACTCGGGGTCAAGTTAGTTTCCTGACTCACTAGCCGGAGTCGTTTAGGACTGTCGCTCTAGGGGAAAAGAAAAGAATGAGGAGAAGAATACAGAGGAAGATAGATGAGGAAGGTAGCTAGTGGGTCAGCAGGGCCACCAGCGAGTCGACTGAGTCGTGGGCCGAGTCAAACTGCTGGCCGGGTTTTGTTGAATCTCAGCAAATGGAGGGAGAGAGAGTGAGTCTCGGTGGTTGGCCATTTCCACTGAGTTGACTCAGCCGGTGCAGCCGAGTCTTGCCCATCTTCTGGGTGTTCAATAAGGAGGGGAAGAAAGAGAAGCAAAAGGAATGAGGAAGAAGAAGGTAAAGGTTAGAAAGAGAGAAAGAGTCAAACGAGTTAACTCAATGAGTCGACTCATTACTCACCAATGAGTCGGGCTAGGTGTGGGTTTAGTTTCAGTCTAGTTTAGGCGGCGTTGTGACGGCAAAAGCTAGAAATTTAGCCATAATAGAAGCTAGCCAAGCTCGATTTGAATCTAAGTTGAAATAAGTTAAAGTCGGGTTGGAGAATTCAACTCGTTTGATTAAAAGTCGAGTCGCACCATGACTCACACAAGGAAGTTGATTTTGGAGTTTTAGCTTAAATTTCAATATACTAATCATTTAGCTATGTTATTCATATAATGGAATTCGAATCACCTTCACTAAGTCACAGTTTATTACTCAAATCCTACACTATCTAATCCTTAGCGTTGATCTTAGGAAATGATGTTGCAAACTAGTTGTACTAAGGGTTTAAAGCATGGAGGGATTGGATTCATGAATATGTGCAAAGGATTCCAACAATTCAGGAAGCCAATTCAACTCTTGAAAGGTGAGGATCACCCTTTAAGCTTTTCTACGTCTTGATAGTTAACTTAGTCTGTTTATTTCATTGATGGCTTAATATAATGCTATTAAATGTTAATTTCTAATTGAATGATTCTGCATAAATGACTAATCATTGGATTTACATTCAAGTATCTGTACATGCTACAGATCGCGATTATTTCTATCTTGGTTTAAATGTAACATGGTATACGGATAAGTGCATTGAATTTGTTGTGGCTTATTTTACCACTTGTGATTACTGTATGGATGTTTGGAGATCCTCTTATTAGTGGCTATCTCGCCTTATAAGTCAAATGGAGTTTTTGTTGTGGAATTACCATCTTATGGACCATTTATTGCCTGAGAGGCTTTTGAGATGATTTTCTTTTATTACATCCTTGGGATGGATTAATTGCCCTGTGCGGCTTATATTTGCCCTTTCGTGGCTTTGATAAGCTATTTATCCTTTATGGCTTTAATTGACTACTTGCCTTTGCGCCTTTGATGAATTATTATTAAATAATCCTTTGATGGTAAGTTCCACTTGTCGAACTACGATTAGCCACTAGTTGAAGAGGTTACCCTTAAAATGTCATAATTGATAGTCTCATGAGACAGGGATAGTGGAATAGGATACTATGCCTGAGCTGTCGGCCTATGCTAGGTGACAAACCCACCATAGTGAACTTTGAACTTTCTTAAAGTGATTGTTTGAAATTGGAATAATAATGGTTGGGCTAATCATGCATTTTCATGGCATATATTATGGTCTTTTCCGGGTGCTTAGTTCTCCTTGGGCGTACATTTGCATATTTTTCTGGGTGACTAATCCTCCTTGGGCGATCTATGTATTATTACGGCCTTTTCCGGGTGGTTAGTTCTCCTTGGACGTACCTTTACGTATTTTTCTGGGTGACAGATCCTATTTAGGCGATCTATGTATTATTACAGTCTTTTTCGGGTGGTTAGTCCTCCTTGGACGTACCTTTCTGTACTTTTCCGAGTGACTAGTCCTTCTTGGGCATCTATATATCATAGTCTTTTCCAGTGACTAGTTCTCCTTAGACGACTTTTTACCAGCTGGATATGCTTCCTCAGGTCTGTGAGCATATGCATGCATCCATGCATTTAAACAAGATTATTCTGGTTGATTTACTTAATGAATGCGTATCTGATGAATCTTATTTAATTCCCATGATAATCATTGTGTAATATTTGTTATATACTGTATCTGATAATTATGCTTAATTATCTTAATGATACGATAAATCTTGGAGGTATACCTCACTGCGATAGCCATTGACGCTATCGAACTGTACTCAGTGTGTAGGACGTAGATGATGCATATGCTGATCTTCATGTTGAATGGGAGGAGCCAGATGATCTTGTGACTCTACACTCCTGATTTTATTTGTATTTAATTTATACCGTTATATTTGTAAAGGTTAAGACATTAGTTTGTATAAGTTTTTGGGTAACTGCTTGCAACATTTGGATTTGCACATATGGAATCCCTCTTATACTTAATTGCTTATATTCTGCTAGTTTATTAATTCTGATAAAAAGAAAAAAAATGTACGTGAAATTTGAGTTACAGTTAAAGGTTAACACTCGGGTTTTTGAAAAATAAGTAGTGTACTCAGGTTCTGGGAACCGAGGTATTATAGAAGTTTTGTGGTTAACCTAATTTAAAACCATCAGATAGTGAAATCCGGCACACTCTAGGGTGGAGTGCGTCAGCCGGGAGTGGAGTAAGCACACAGCCGAACCACTATATATCGATGTGTTTGTGATGATTCTTGCATATTTGGATTGATGGCTTGATATGTTTAAATATGCAGTATTTGTGTTCTAATTAATATGCTTTATAGTCATAAATGTGAATGATTCTCTGATAATCTTGCTGAACAAATTTGGAGTAGTAAATACTACAAGTTTGTAAGCTAAGAATTTTTGAAAAGTCTTATTCACCCCCCTCTAGGACACTTTGACTAATTCCATACTTCTATTATAGTGGTATCACCGCAATTTCATTTATGAGATCCTTAAATCGCTCCCAACATTGGAAGGTCTCATCCTCTTTTTGCGCAAAATTCATGATGTTTTTCTTAAGGTATTTGTTTTATGATAAGGAAAGAACTTTTTAAGGAATTCTCTTGTCATCTCGGCCCACGTGCCAATGGACCTTGGTTTTAAGGAATGTAACCACGACTTAGCCTTTTCTTTTAAAGAGAAAGGAAACAACTTTAGTCTAACTGTGTCCTCAGACACGTTTGGGAAGTGTAATATAGATATGATTTCATCGAACTCTTGTATTTGTGAGTTTGGACTTTCAGATTCTAGTCCATGAAACGTAGGGAGGAGTTGAATTACCCCTGGTTTAATATCCATAGTTCCTGCATTCAATAGAAATATCACGCAGGAAGGTGTACTCACCCCTGCCGGTTGTAAATAATCTCGTAGAGTATGAGGCGGGGGTGTATTATGCACCTCGTTTTCATCTCGAACTTCCTCAATTGGTGGTTGAGGTTAATTTGCAGTCATTACTTCAATTAACTAAGAGGATCTCAAGTGGTGTCTAATCCTTTGATGGATAGGCAACCCTTCGACTAATCCTCCTTCACTCAAGAGATGTGGAGTGTTTTCACGAACTCACTTAGGCATGAAACACGCACAACCCTCAAGCACCAAACAACTAAAACCTAGAAGAAAGAAGACCAAAGCAAATAAGAAATTTAGAAAAGAAAGAGAATTGGAAAGAGGTTACTGGATTATAATTGTTATGTTAAGATCCTACAAAATAGAAAACAATGTTAGTTTCTAAAAATAATTTCAGAAAAAATCATAACCTAAAAAAAAAGTAAAAAGTTAACCTTAATCTTAACCTAATTCTAATACTAATTAATTCCAGAAAAACGTATCCATAGTCCCCGACAACGGTGCTAAAAAATTGTTCACAACCCCAAGTATAGGGTCACGATGTAGTAATAACTCATGAGAACGAGGTCGAATCCACAGGGACTAAACTTGTACGTATTCTGAAAAAAAAAAAACTAGAACTAGAACTAGAAGAAAAACTAAATCTCAATTTTGGAATAAAAGAGAGTAATTGTGAATAACGTTTAAACTATTAATTAAAGGTGGGAACTAGGGTGTCAAGGATCCACTTGTAACTATCAAGATGCTACCTTACTTGATTCAAGGAACATAATTGGAATTGGAGTCTTATCCTATCCAATTGGAAGATAAAGCAATTTAAATCAAATCTAAACTTTTCATTGACCTAATTCTCAATGGATGAGAATTGTGATAATTAGAAAGGATTCCATCACTCTATCATGCCCAGGAGACAATGGTGAACAACGGGATTTACCAATCTCACTATCTCAAAACAGGAAAAGAAGATATCCAAAGCTATCATAGCATCTATTGTAATTTGAGTCACAATAAATCATAAAAAAATTGAAAATATTCCCTTAATTATATCAAATTAAAATCAATGAAGTTTAATAAGAACAAGAATCAAAGCAAAATAAATATCCAAACACGCTACAAGCTTCACCTCCTAGCCCTAGATAAGAGGTTTAGCCAACCATAAATATAATTGAAACCAAATTTCTTAAATAAAATATGAAAAATAAACTAAGGAAGAAGAAAAACTTTTTGTGAAACTCCAACTTTTACACCAAGTTAGAAAAATCTAGAAACCATCTCAAATTTACGCACTTTACGTAGTTTTCCAAAATATGCTCGAAGTTTAAACCGCCTCAAATTTATGTACTCTGTGTAGTTTCCAAAAATAGACTCAGAGTTTCAAAATATGCCTTTTAAGGACAATTTCAGGAATATGTTTGTTTTCAGGATAATTTCAGGATTCCTTTTCTTCACTTTAAATCTTTGATTCACTTCATTCCTCACTTTGTTTTCTTGGATCTTTAGTATGTGAATTCTTCATTAATGACTTCTAAATCTCCAAATCTTCATTTTGTAATCTTTTGAGCATAAATCTTCCTTTTAACATCAATTTCACCTTTAAGCTCTCGCAATCATCTCGCACATGAAAACATACATAATTAAATCGATTAAGCACTATCATGTTTATAAAATTAAGGTATAAATAGGGGGAATATGTAATATTTTATACTCAACATCATGGTAGGGATACCTTGGACGTCAATACCATTATCGTAATCCTTCAGTCGAAGTAGTTGAGAAGAAATAATGGAGGAAAAGCTACCTCTACAGGTGTGCCAGTTGATAGGGGAAGATCGTCTAAGCGAGAGAAGGAGAAGTTGCGATCGAGGTCCAAGTCGAAGGGTAAAGAAAGTTTAAGTGTTGGAATTGTGGCAAAATGGGACATGTGAAGAATGATTGTACAAATCTCAAAACCTAGAAAGATGAGAAATTAGATGATTCACCAAAAGGGGCCAATTCAGCAGAAATCCAGCGAAGGGACGAGTGGCTGTGACGTATTATTTGTGTCCAAGGTTGGAAACTTGTATAATGAGTTGATTTTTTATACAGAGACATCGTACCATATGTGTCCTCACTGGAGTTGGTTCACCACATACATTGAGTATGATGGTTGCCTAGCTTTTATGAGGAACGATCATGCCTGTAAGATGATAAGAATTGGATCAGTTTGCATCAGGATGTTTGATGGGGTAGACCATACTCTAACTGATGTCAAGCACGTTCTATATTTGAAGAAGAATTTGATACGCGGGTGCAAATTCGCCACTTTCAAAGGTGTCCTGAAAGTTTCTAAAGAAGCATTCACTGTTGTGAAGGCATAGAGAAGCGAAAACCTTTATATGTTGATCGGGAATATTATATTGGGTAGAGCTGTAATGTCTTATATACGTCATGGTTTATACTAGGCTAGATATTTCACACGCAGTAGGAGTTATGAGCAAATATATGTTAAATCCTGTAAGCAACATTGGGAGTCTGTGAAATGGTTACTTCATTACACATGAGGTACGACTGACAACGTCTTAACATTTAGAAAAATCGAGGAGAGACTTGTAGGTTGTGGATGCAGTTTATGCTGGTAATGTGGACAATAGAAGTTGACTTCCAGTTACTTATTTATGTTAGCGAGTGAGTGATAAATTGAATGTCAAAGCTTTAGTCTGTGGTCACTCTTTCCACAACCGAAGTGGAATATATGGCGAAGCATTTAAGGAAGTCGTTTAATTAAAAGGGATGATGAATGAGTTAAGGCTTTAACATGAAGTCATGCCCATGCATTGTAACAACGAAAGCGCGATCAATTTGACAATGAACTCCGTATACCACTCCCAGATTAAACACATTGATATTCGTCATCATTTTATTTGACATATGCTAAAGAAATGCGGTGTTACTTTTGAAAAGATTCACACAAGTGAGAATATGATGGACATGCTTATGAAAGTGGTTCCTGCAGAGAAGTTCAGGTTTTACTCGACTTCTCTGGGCGTTGTGAAGAAAGAATGAAGATGGAGTATGTATGAAAATCAACGATGATGGTGCTACTATATGAGATAGTAGAGATGGTGAAACAACTTGGAGCAGTGAAGATGAAGGATTAAAGACATGGGGTGGAGATTGTTGATGAAGTGCCTTTAATCTACCATGGCTTTTCTGGTCAACCAAGTTCTGTGTTGGTTGACCGATATACTTTGTTCATCTGTTGGTTGACTGTGGTTTGTTTCGGTTGATCGATAGTCCTTGTTAATATCTTGGTCAATTGAAGGCCCAATTAAGTCAACCGATGGAACGTGTAAGTGAAATTACGCATGGAGGTGGGCCACGGGTTGTGCGCAGAAGCTTGACAAAGCTAAGATATGATGGTTATGTCCTAGAGGGGGGTGATTAGGACTAATTAAAAATTATAGTCAATTAAAACACAATTTTCTAACTTAAACTAATATCTAAATTAAACTAAGGCAATTTAACTCTAAGGCTTTTAAGCCATTAGAGGGTCCAATCACATTGGCTCTAAAGGATGTGGCAATTAAGCAACTAGTCTACAAATATGATAGTGTGTATGTGTGTGTGGAATGTGCTACCTATCAACCCCTAACATTTATCTAATCATGCATACACAATTAAACATTCATCACATAAGCATAATAAAATAAATGCTCAAATACAATTCCAAACACAAGCATGTGTTGTGGTTCGGTTTCCCTACTCCACTCCCGATGGACACACTCAACCGATGAGTGCACCTGATTTCACTATCTTAGGTTTTAAATTAGGTTTACCTCTAAACTTTATAGGCATACACAAAAGACCCTATCGTACACTCTCATTGGAGGCTCCCATAAAAGACTTTAATTGATTTTCTATCGGTTAACTAACAACCTCAGTCCTAGTCCAATGATCTACATTTACTATTGCCGGAGGCTCCCTAAAAAACTAACATATACACACCCATGTTTGGTGGCTTACACATGAACTTAATTTATGTCGTACACAAGAACCTAGTTGAGTTTATTAATTCAAACTCTTACACACAATGAGTGCACATGGGCTCTTAAACATGACAATTTACTTGTTGGATTGAGCTCATTTTGTAGTGTCTTTTTAGGTTGCTTGATTGATACTCTCATGTGCTTCAATTAACTCCCCTTTAATCCCCCGATCATAATGTCGATGCATTGTCAATGCTTCAGGTCAAAGATTCATCATTTTGAGTGTGATGCTCATTTAAGGTGACTAAGGTGATAAGAAGTTGGGTAGAATCTCCAACAATTAATGGAAAGTTATAATGCCTAGGGGATTCGCTTTAATGGGTCTTCTAGAAGATTTAAACAAAAAATTGACTATAGGTTCAAGTTTAATCTCTAGAAAATAGTAAAGTTCAAGCTCATCTTCAAGGTAGAGGTTGGAATCCTTATTAGAGTATTAATATCAAAGAATATAACTTAAAATTAATTACTTTAGAGGCTTAAAATGAGAGATATAATCATGGAATCACTTAAACTTTTATTGCACCAAAAATCCATTTCAATTGCCCAAGAATTGAATACCCTTAATAAGGAGTTCAAACTCCAATGGTAAAAAGACGGGCATATAACGGCTCTATCAATGGCATCGAGTACGCTTTCGATAGCATCGAGAAAATTGAATTTCCAGTTCAATTATTGCTGGACAATTTTCACACTACTATCTAATGCGTCGAGTGGACTTCAATTACATTGAGGGAATCCTTCGATGGGTCCTTGATTCCATTAAGAAACTCAGATAAAAAAAAATCACACTACTGGACATATTTAAGTTACCTACTCAATTCTATCGATGAGATCTTTAATGTCATAAAAGACCCCTCGAGGGCTGCTCGATGAGATCGACCACTACTTAAAAGTTTGTTGTTTTGGGCATACGATTTCACAATAGCTTTGTACCTCTGTTATTCATACTTATTGTGCTCCAATTAAGCTTCTAAGACTAAGGGATGATCAACAAGGTTTACCTATAAAACTAATGATCATATAGATTCATATAGATGTTGAAGGGATTGCTTTTGGTCAAGGGTTAGTGTTATATGTCTCCAGTTCCGTATTTAAATTTGTAAATCTTTGTAATCTTATACATGTTATATTTTGAGTTGTTTTGGTATGTCATTGGTATGGATAATGATATTGTTTAGTTAGGTTTTTGTCATGTAATTGACAAAGGGAGAGATAATTAATGCACGAATTTGTGCATCTTATTTGTTAATCACTTGAGTCCATGTGTCATGTAGTCAGTTGAGCCCTTGGAAGCTGAACACCAAAGAGACAACAAGACATGATCATTAATGAGCGGAGAATAAGTAAATGAGGTACTTGCTGATCCTCACCCTTGACCTAAATCAATCTCTTCAACCTCTAGATGATCCTTAGCCTTATATGTAAACTTTGTTGATTATCCCTTATATTTAGAAGTTTAATTGAAACATAATAAGTAAGGTTAGAAGATGTGCAAAGTTGCTGTGAAATCGTATGCCGAAAATAACAAACTTTCAAGTGGTGCTCGATCTCATCAAGCAACCCTCGCGTTCTCAATTTAATAGCAGCTTTGCACCTCTTCTAATGTAACATCCCGGATTTTTACTGTTTTAGATTTTTAAAAATCCTTAAATTATTTTTTTATGAAATTAACTTATATTTTCACTTACTAACCATTGATAGTCAATGCTAGCTTATACATGGGTGATTGTAACGTCCCGTTCAACCAGCACAGTGTCCTGGGGCGTCCACGTCGGATTTGCCGCAGGATCGTTCGTTTAAACTACTCAGGGTGAGGTATCACAAGTAAATTAAATCTAAGATTAGCCCACTAGACTAGACCAGTCGGGTCATGATTGGAACAAGTGTGGCCCACCAAGCCAGAGGGCGTGTTTACACTTAACAACAACCCGTGTGGGCCGCCCAACGACCGAGGAAGGTCAGAAAAATCTAAAAATTTAGGAAATCATAGATCTCACTGGGCTTGTGGTCTATCGCGAACAGCGGACCCCGTGGACACCCAGAACTGGGACGTGGCACTAGCCGAATGCACCCCGCCAATGCTAAAAATTAAAATCTGGCACTTACAAATGAAATCGGGATATCAGGCGTTCTATCCATCAGATTCCTTCTAAATTTATGGTGACGGTTTAATATATTTTTCTACACCTGTCCACCAAATCTGAGACTTGATCGTGGAACGGTGACCGTTGATCGCAAATCGGACCCGTACAACCAAACCCCGCATCCGATCATTCCCAAATTTTTAATAGCCCTTCATCGGGCCATGAAGCACCTACCGTACAAGTTTCATGGCCAAAGGGCCACCAGAACTGCTCCAATCGCCAGAATGGCCCCCACAGGGCCGTTTAAGAGTCGGAAACGCCTTCTCAGATCATATATCCGTTCATCCGTTCGTTCTCAATTTTTGCATGGACCCTAGTCAGGCCATAAGGCTCCTACACGCCGAATTTGGTGGCCAGAGGGGTGTTAGGGCCACCCCAATACTAATAGGAGTCCCATAGATCTATTTTGAAAATTTTGGAAGCTTAGGGCCACTTGGCCTAACTCTAGGAAATAAAGCCCTAAGTTCTCTCATAACCCTCTCATTTTCTACAACCACCAAAGAGAAAAGAGAGAGTTAGAGAGAAAGTAGAGAAGAAAGTGTGAGTGAAGGAGATCCAAGGTAGACCCTAGATCGAGGTGGGGCCCAAGAGAATCGATCCTTTCAACTTCCTACCTCTCCTCAAGGGAGAACTCTTCGCCACCACCGCAACAACCGTCCGTTGGTCGTCTAGGTAAGGTCCTTTCCCCTTTTCTTCTTGAAATCTATGTATTAAGGTGGGATTGGCTTAGAAAGCTAACATGCAAAAGCTTGATTTAGGGATTCCGGCCGGTCGTCCCAAAAGCCCTCTTCCTAGGACATTTTTCGAATCACCAACGATCCATAGGTGCGGACTATTATCCTTAGGTGGCCTAGCACCAATTATAGTATGAATCTAATGATTTTGTTTGCTTGGGTGTTGTGTTGGAAAATCTAGAGAGACCCTAGGGATTGTAGGTTGTTAACTTCGTATGGAATTGCATGATTTGCTCTCATTTTGTTGTTAATCTTACCCCTTACATGATTTAGTATATGTATGATAATATGCTCTTGTTGAATGATCCCCTCATATGGTGTTGCTTCATGGTACGTAGTGGCGATTACTCTTGTACATGTGATTCCTTGTATGTAGGAAGTGCTTAACTTCCTCACAAATCCACACACCTCACATGCACTAGTTTCATGATAATGTAGTATGCTTCTTTAGAATATTTGACTAGTATGTTGAGATGTTGCTAACATGATACTGTGATGCAAATGATAAACCGTGTGGTGGCATGTTATGGATTACCCTCACCCTCTTGGGTTGGTCAAGAACACGTTGAGAGACGGTAGTCCCTTTGGTAGGACTATGCGAGGGCTAGACATATGGGTTTGGGTGGACGTGTTCGGGTGACTGTAGTTCGACTACATGGACCCCTTGTACCTGAGGTCATTCGTCTTACGCTCGCCTGACTTGTACGGTCTAACCTACTGTCTGACAAACCTTGTTGTTAACCATATTTGATCACACATGTATGGAACCTGGGACACCCTACAACCATTGCAGCCCATCGATAATCTACACTGTAAACTGGTCCACAGTCTCGTGAGCCGGGCATGGTGGAATGGGACACTGTGTCCGAGCTGTCGGCCCACGCTGGGGTACCGCGCCTCCCCGTAGTGACCGCGAGCGATCCCTTCCTTTTAGCACTCCTCATGTGATTGGAGTCGGAGATGAGGAACCCGACGGGATCACGGACCGCGAGCTCTCGGCCTCACGCGTTGGGGGGTCTTGGCCTCGCAACCAGCTTAGGGCATTGATACGTAGGGTGAATCAGAATCCCCAACCTGCTGGATGAATGGACTTAACTAATAACTCGGCTAACATGATCGCATTGTACGCATTTGTTAGAGTGGTGACTTGGAAGTCGAGGTCGCTCTGAGGGAGTGCTGTCATATGCGACGTTAGATGGAGTCACTTGAGGGAGTGTTGTGGCGAGGGCATGCATCATATCATCCCGCATGCATGCAATTTAAATAAGAGTTATTAGGTGTTGATGATTGTCTGCTTTTCATTAAGTTTATATTAAAATTGATGCCTGTTATAACTTGAGACTAATAGTTCACACTGAGTTGATCACTCACTCCCACTCTGGGACGGTGTTTTAAAACACCAACCAGACCCATTCATAGATGCAGGTGACTCAGGGAATGAGGAGTCTGGCAAGGCGATCTTGGACGAGGAGGACGGACTCTCCTACTTGCAGCTGATGAGCGGCTCTCCATCGGCTTGATCGGGCTGAATTTGGATTTACTGAGCTGCGGGCTCAGCTTTACTCTTTTTGGACATAGCCTTCTTTTGTTGTTCTGTTGGGCAATGCCTTGGGCGACCCTTTATTATTTTGGACCTGTATATATGTGAGATATCCTTCATTTCAGTAGACTGGTATGATTGTGCTTCGTGCCTCAGGTAATTCCAAATTGCGCAGTTAAATTTGATTAATCATAAAAAAAAAACATAAATGCATGATAAGTGACACTCAAGAACTCGGGAGTCGAGTCTATGCACGACCCCCGATTTTTCGGGGCGTTACAGATGGTATAAAGCATGGTTTGGAATCCTTTGTGTCATGGGTCATGAACTCACCAACGCGTCCGCTGACTTGAGAGGAAACACAATAATGATACATAAACAATAGGAAACGCAATGAAGACTTAGAATGATAGGAACCATCCTAGACCGGAACCGGCAATTTTAGACGAATGGTAAGACTTCCTAAGGATTAGGGATGTGTAGCAAGAGAAGGTAGCGATGCTAGAGAATGAGTCTGGGAGTCTTGCAAGACCTCAGCCCATAGGTAGAAACGAGCCAAAAACTAAATGATTTGACAGTTAAAACCATTGTCATAGACCAAATGAGTGAACATCAGGCCAAATTTGATAGATTAGACTCGTCTTGTGAATGCTTGTATGAATAATGGTCTTACTGCGTCCATATTAGCATTATTAGCACTCTAAACCCTCAGAATACCCTAGAACTTTCAACTATTCATTCATTCTTGAAATTTATGAAACCAAAGTGTAATCTGCTCATAACCCACTAACCATAACATTGAAATGGTAATTCACATAAAATTTTGTGCCTTTAGAAACTTATTAGGACGATGTGTGACCATAGGCATAATAAGAGATTCATTAATTACTAATTTGGACATGAATTAAAACGAAGACTCCATTTGACAAAGACCCGAGCGACAACCTTAAAAATAGGAGATTTTAACCTTTCAAGGATATGAGATATTTCCTAAGTATTTAGGTTGATCAGACTATGAAATTACGAGACTATACACTTGCGAAGTATTCGCGGCTTGACCCAATTCTCAATCCTGAGCGACTACCAACGGACTCACTGCTTTGACTGAGCAGAAGACCAGGATCCATCAGGATTCAGAAGGGATACAACGGGTTGTCTGCCCTGGTCAGGCGGACAATCAACGTATCGGATTTGAGCCTACCACAACCGTTTTTCCGTACTAGCTTCATCATAAATAGTAGAATATGCCACCTTTAGGTAAACTGTATCAACAACCACATAGTACAATAATGATGATTTTGACATTTGTTTTCAAACCTCAAATGTGAAAACTTTTAAGGGGGGTAGAATATATTAAGGAAGACTAGTACAGTTAGTATGTACCCTACCACGCATATAAACCTCAAATCAATAAAACTTAGGCAAATGAAATGATAATATCTTTAACTATTACTCTTAGGCAATTTCGGGGACGAAATTATTTTTAAGGGGGTAGATTGTAACATCCCGGATTTTTACTGTTTTGGATTTCCAAAAATCCTTAAATTATTTTTTTATATAATTAACATATATTTTCACTTACTGACCATTAACACTCAATGCTAGCATATACATGGGTGATTGTAACGTCCCGTTCAACCAGCACAGTGTCCTGGGGCGTCCATGTCGGATTTGCCGCAGGATCGTTTGTTTAAACTACTCAGGGTAAGGTATCACAAGTAAATTAAATATAATATTAGCTCATTAGACTAGACCAGTCGGGTCATGATCGAACCAAGTGTGGCCCGCCAAGCCAGAGGGCCTGTTTACACTTAACAACAGCTCGTGTGAGCCGCCCAACGACCGAGGAAGGTCAGAAAAATCTAAAATTTTAGGAAATCATAGATCTCACTGGGCTTGTGGTCCACGCGGACAACGGACCCAGTGGACACCCAGAACTGGGATCTGGCACTAGCCGAATGCACCCCGCCAATGCCAAAAATTGGAATCTGGCACTTACAAATGAAATTGGGATACCAGGTGTTCTAGCCGTCAGATTCCTTCTAAATTTGTGGTGACGGTTTAATATATTTTTCTACACCCGTCAACCAAATCTGGGACCTGATCGTGGAACGGTGACCGTTGATCGCAAATCGGACCCGTACGACCAAACCCTGCATCCGATCGTTCCTAAATTTTGTATAGCCCTTCATCGGGCCATGAAGCACCTACCCTACAAGTTTCATGGCCAGAGGGCCACCAGAACTGCTCCAATCGCCAGGATGACCCCACAAGGCCATTTAAGAGTCGGAAATGCCTTCTCAGATCATATATCCGTTCATCCGTTTGTCCTCAATTTTTGCATGGACCCTAGTCGGGCCATAAGGCTCCTACAAGCCAAATTTGGAGAACAGAGGGGTGTTAGGGCCACCCCAACACTAATAGGAGTCCCATAGGTCTATTTTGAAAATTTTGGAAGCTTAGGGCCACTTGGCCTAACTCTAGGAAATAAAGCCCTAAGTTCTCTCATAAACCTCTCATTTCCTACAACCACCAAAGAGAAAAGAGAGAGTTAGAGAGCAATGAGAGAAGAAAGTATGAGTGAAGGAGATCCAAGGTAGACCCTAGATCCAGGTGGGGCCCAAGAGAATCGATCCTTTCAACTTCCTACCTCTCCTCAAGGGAGAACTCTTCGCCACCACTGCAACAACCGTCCGTTGGTCGTTTAGGTAGGGTCATTTCCCCTTTTCTTCTTGAAATCCATGTATTAAGGTGGGATTGGCTTATAAAGCTAACATGCAAAAGCTTGATTTAGGGATTCCGGCCGGTCGTCCCGAAAGCCCTCTTCCTAGGACGTTTTTCGAATCGCCAACGATCCATAGGTGCGGATTATTATCCTTAGGTGGCCTAGCACCAATTATAGTATGAATCTAATGATTTTGTTTGCTTGGGTGTTGTGTTGGAAAATCTAGAGAGACCCTAGGGATTATAGGTTGTTAACTTCGTATGGAATTGCATGATTTGCTCTCATTTTGTTATTAATCTTACCCCTTACATGATTTAGTACATGTATGATAACATGCTCTTGTTGAATGATCCCCTCATATGGTGTTGCTTCATGGTACGTAGTGGCGATTACTCTTGTACATGTGATTCCTTGTATGTAGGAAGTGCTTAACTTCCTCACAAATCCACACACCTCACATGCACTAGTTTCATGATAATGTAGTATGCTTGTTTAGAATATTTGACTAGTATGTTGAGATGTTGCTAACATGATACTGTGATGCAAATGATAACCCGTGTGGTGGCATGTTATGGATTACCCTCACTCTCTTGGGTTGGTCAGGAACACGTTGAGAGACGGTAGTCCCTTTGGTAGGACTATGCGAGGGCTAGACATATGGGTTTGGGCAGGCGTGTTCGAGTGGCTGTAGTTTGACTACATGGGCCCCTTGTACCCGAGGTCATTCGTCTTACACTCGCCTGACTTGTATGGTCTACCCTACTGTCTGACAAACCTGTTGTTAACCATGTTTGATCACACATATATGGAACCTGGGACACCCTACAACCATTGCAGCCCATCGATAATCTACCTGTAAACTAGTCCACAGTCTCGTGAGCTGGGCATGGTGGAATGGGACACTGTGTCCGAGCTGTCGGCCTACGCTGGGGTATCGCGCCTCCCCGTAGTGACCGCAGCGATCCCTTCCTTTTGGCACTCCTTATGTGCTTGGAGTCGGAGATGAGGAACCCGATGGGATTACGGACCGCGAGGTCTCGGCCTCACGCGTTGGGGGTCTTGGCCTCGCAACCAGCTTAGGGCATTGATACGTAGGGTGAATCAGAATCTCCAACCTGCTGGATGAATGGACTTAACTAATAACTCGGCTAACACAATCGCATTGCACGCATTTGTTAGGGTGGCGACTCGGAAGTCGAGGTCGCTCTGAGGGAGTGCTATCATATGCGATCGTTAGATGGAGTCGCTTGAGGGAGTGTTGTGGTGAGGGCATGCATCATAACATTCCGCATGTATGCAATTTAAATAAGAGTTATTAGGTATTGATGATTGTCTGCTTTTCATTAAGTTTATATTAAAATTGATGCCTGTTATAACTTAAGACTAATAGTTCACACTGAGTTGATCACTCACTCCCACTCTGGGACGGTGTTTTAAAACACCAACCAGACCCATTCATAGATGCAGGTGACTCAGGGCATGAGGAGTCTGGCGAGGCGATCTTGGACGAGGAGGACGGACTCTCCTACTTGCAGCTGATGGGCGGCTCTCCATCGGCTTGATTGGGCTGAATTTGGATTTGCTGAGCCGCGGGCTCAGCTTTACTCTTTTTGGACATAGCCTTCTTTTGTTGTTCTGTTGGACAATGCCTTGGGTGACCCTTTATTATTTTGGACCTGTATATATGTGAGATATCCTTCATTTCAGTAGACTGGTGTGATTGTGCTTCATGCCTCAGGTAATTCCAAATTGCGCAGTTAAATTTGATTAATCATAAAAAAAAAAAAACCATAAATGCATGATAAGTGACACTCGGGAACTCAAGAGTCGAGTCTATGCACGACCCCCGATTTTTTGGGGCGTTACAGATGGTATCAGAGCATGGTTTGGAATCCTTTAGGCCATGGGTCATGAACTCACCAACGCGTCCGCTGACTTGAGAGGAAACACAATAACGATACATAAACAATAGGAAACGCAACGAAGACTTAGAATGATAGGAACCATCCTATAATCAGAACCGGTAATTTTAGACGAATGGTAAGACTTCCTAGGGATTAGGGATGTGTAGCAAGAGAAGGTAGCGATGCTAGAGAATGAGTCTAGGAGTCTTGCAAGACCTCAGCCCATAGGTAGAAACGAGCAGAAAACTAAATGATTTGACAGTCAAAACCATTGTCCTAGACCAAATGAGTGAACATCGGGCCAAATTTGATAGATTAGACTTATTTGGGGATAAGGAGTTGGGGGTGAATGAAAATTTACCAAAAAATAGTGAAACTGAAATAAAACTAGGTTTTGGCCACTAACCGGGGGGAATCTCATGAAACCAGTAGGTCCATTACATAGATTAGCTCGTTCTACCCCGAAATCATATATGGCACTTCCCGGGGAGCCTTTCCGACGCCCGGGAATGCCGAAAGACCTTCGGGACATAAATCGGGGGGGTCACCCCGCCGCCCACGTTATCACCCCGCCGATCCTGGGGGTCACCCCGCCGACCCGCGTGGCTACCCCGCCAAGGCTCCAGCAGCCCGCGTGGCCCCTGCCGCTCACCCCGCCGCCCACCCCGCCGACCAGTGTTGCCCCCCCAAAATTCTTACAATTTTAGGTCAACTTCAAAAATCCATATCTCCTTCGTTACAACTCTAATTTAGGTGATTCAAAAGCCAGATTAAATATGAATGAGTCTATTTTTATATAAAAATAATAAAATAAAAATTTTAATATAGCTAAAATTAAGTTGTTCTGTCAACTGTCCAAAATTATTTTTTTTTATTTTGGACAGCTGTTGCTCCTAGAATTTTAATAATTTATTTACAATCCAAATGAGATGAAATTTTGTGTGATGTCTTTAAACTCAATGATAAAACATTATAAAAATTTAAAAAAAAATTCGGTTACCGAAAGTATAAGAAACCTTACAAGAAATAGATCTCATTTCCCACTACTCCCACTCCATCATCTTCACTCTTCCATACTCAAACCCATCTCTTCAAAATTCATCTTCTCCTCCTACAAACTCCCCATCTCCTCTTCCTCACCTTCAAACCACCTTCCCAAACCCTTTCTTAACTATTTTCTTTTTCTCAACCCCATTCTCAAGTCTATCCACAGAATCTCATTCACAAAGCCAACATCAAACCTACTCTCTCCAACTAACTCCCATTTTTTTCTTCTCATACCCAACCCATCTCCAAACTTCATTTCCAAGATCCACCAAGCCTAACCCATACTCATTCTAAAACTCAATCCTACAAACCATCTTCTTTTCTTTTTCAAAACCCATTTCTTTTGTTTATTCCCACCTCTTCACTCTCAACTCATTTCCCAAATCCCTCTCATCACCCATATTTCCTTCTAGACCCATTCACCAAAACCACACTCCTTTTACTCTCTTCTCCCCATTTCCAAAGTTCACTTCCCACAACCTACCTCAAGACCATCCTCAACTTCATTTTCCCAAACACCATTCCAATATCATTTTCAAAGCCCATTCCTAAAACAAACTCTCAAAACCATTCCATCCCCATTTCCCAAAACCCATCTCAAATCCCAATCTCTACTCAAACCCCATATCCTCAGCTCACCTTCCATTTCATCTTACACAACCTCATCTCAAACCCATTCCCAAATTTCATTTTCCAAACCCTTCTCAAATCCATTCACACCTAAATCCTTCTTAACCGAGGGAAATGTCGTTCCTAGCGACCGTCATCTCCTTTTTCACCATTCCGATGATTCTTTCCTTTATGGGGAGGAAGCGCCCCCACTTTCGTCCGACTCAGACGAGTAGCCTCACGACCTTACTAACGACTAGTTGTTTGTTAATGCGGTTAGGTCTAATGCATGTATTGAAGGATGGTTAGGACATTTGCTTAATTAACTTACATTTCTGTTGCGTCTAGCCTATCTAGTAATGCTTGAAATCCATGTTGTAACATGTAATTGGCCATACATATGGCATTTTGAAATTTATGTGAATGTATGGATTGTTTTGGAATTTTCTTGTCGTCTTGTGAATGCTTGTATGAATAATGGCTTTACTGCGTCCATATTAGCGTTATTAGCACTCTAAACCCCCAGAATACCCTAGAACTTTCAACTATTCATTCATTCTTGAAATTTATGAAACCAAAGTGTAATCTGCTCATAACCCACTAACCATAATATTGAAATGATAATTCACATAAAATTTTGTGCCTTTAGAAACTTATTAGGACGATGTGTGACCATAGGCATAATAAGAGATTCATTAATTACTAATTTGGACATGAATTAAAACGAAACTCCATTTGACAAAGACCCGAGCGACAACCTTAAAAATAGGAGATTTTAACCTTTCAAGGATATGAGATATTTCCTAAGCATTTAGGTTGATCAGACTATGAAATTACGGGGCTATACACTTGCGAAGTATTCGCGGCTTGACCCAATTCTCAATCCTGAGCGACTACCAATGGACTCACTGCTTTGACCGAGCAGAAGACCAGGATCCATCAGGATTCAGAAGGGATACAACGGGTTGTCTTCCTGTCGGCGGACAATCGACGTATCGGATTTGAGCCTACCACAACCGTTTTTCCGTACTAGCTTCATCATAAAGAGTAGAATATGCCACCTTTAGGTAAACTGTATCAACAACCACATAGTACGATAATGATGATTTTGACATTTGTTTTCAAACCTCAAATGTGAAAACTTTTAAGGGGGGTAGAATATATTAAGGAAGACTAGTACAGTTAGTATGTACCCTACCACGCATATAAACCTCAAATCAATAAAACTTAGGCAAACGAAATGATAATATCTTTAACTATTACTCTTAGGCAATTTCGGGGACGAAATTGTTTTTAAGGGGGGTAGATTGTAACATCCCGGATTTTTACTATTTTGGATTTCCAAAAATCCTTAAATTATTTTTTTATATAATTAACTTATATTTTCACTTACTGACTATTGACACTCAATGCTAGCTTATACATGGGTGATTGTAACGTCCCGTTCAACCAGCACAGTGTCCTGGGGCGTCCACATCGGATTTGCAGCAGGATCGTTCATTTAAACTACTCAGGGTGAGGTATTATAAGTAAATTAAATCTAAGATTAGCTCATTAGACTAGACCAGTTGGGTCATGATCGGACCAAGTGTGGCCCGCCAAGCCAGAGGGCCTGTTTACACTTAACAACAGCTCGTGTGAGCCGCCCAACGACCGAGGAAGGTCAGAAAAATCTAAAATTTTAGGAAATCATATATCTCACTGGGCTTGTGGTCCACGCGGACAGCGGACCCAGTGGACACCCAGAACTGGGATCTGGCACTAGCCGAATGCATCCCGCCAATGCCAAAAATTGGAATCTGGCACTTACAAATGAAATCGGGATACCAGGTGTTCTACCCGTCAGATTCCTTCCAAATTTGTGGTGACGGTTTAATATATTTTTCTACACCCGTCAACTAAATCTAGGACCTGATCGTGGAACAGTGACCGTTGATCGTAAATCGGACCCGTACGACCAAACCCTGCATCCGATCGTTCCCAAATTTTGCATAGCCTTTCATCGGGCCATGAAGCACCTACCCTACAAGTTTCATGGTCAGAGGGCTGCCAGAACTGCTCCAATCGCCAGAATGGCCCCCACAGGGCTATTTAACAGTCGAAAACGCCTTCTCAGATCATATATCCGTTCATCCGTTCGTCCTCAATTTTTGCATGGACCCTAGTCGGGCCATAAGGCTCCTACACGCCGAATTTGGTGGCTAGAGGGGTGTTAGGGTCACCCCAACACTAATAGGAGTCCCATAGGTCTATTTTGAAAATTTTAGAAACTTAGGGCCACTTGGCCTAACTCTAGGAAATAAAGCCCTAAGTTCTCTCATAACCCTCTCATTTCCTACAACCACCAAAGAGAAAAGAGAGAGTTAGAGAGCAAGGAGAGAAGAAAGTGTGAGTGAAGGAGATCCAAGGTAGACCCTAGATCGAGGTGGGGCCCAAGAGAATCGATCCTTTCAACTTCCTACCTCTCCTCAAGGGAGAACTCTTCGCCACCACCGCAATAACCGTCCGTTGGTCGTCTAGGTAAGGTCCTTTCCCCTTTTCTTCTTGAAATCCATGTATTAAGGTGGGATTGGCTTATAAAGCTAACATGCAAAAGCTTGATTTAGGGATTCCGGCCGGTCGTCCCGAAAGCCCTCTTCCTAGGACATTTTTTCGAATCACCAACGATCCATAGGTACGGACTATTATCCTTAGGTGGCGTAGCACCAATTATAGTATGAATCTAATGATTTTATTTGCTTGGGTGTTGTGTTGGAAAATCAAGAGAGACCCTAGGGATTGTAGGTTGTTAACTTCGTATGGAATTGCATGATTTGCTCTCATTTTGTTATTAATCTTACCCCTTACATGATTTAGTACATGTATGATAACATGCTCTTGTTGAATGATCCCCTCATATGGTGTTGCTTCATGGTACGTAGTGGCGATTACTCTTGTACATGTGATTCCTTGTATGTAGGAAGTGCTTAACTTCCTCACAAATCCACACACCTCACATGCACTAGTTTCATGATAATGTAGTATGCTTGTTTAGAATATTTGACTAGTATGTTGAGATGTTGCTAACATGATACTGTGATGCAAATGATAACCCGTGTGGTGGCATGTTATGGATTACCCTCACCCTCTTGGGTTGGTCAGGAACACGTTGAGAGACAGTAGTCCCTTTGGTAGGACTATGCGAGGGCTAGAAATATGGGTTTGGGCGGGCGTGTTCAGGTGGTTGTAGTTCGACTATATGGGCCCCTTGTACCCGAGGTCATTCGTCTTACGCTTGCCTGACTTGTACGGTCTAGCTTACTGTCTGACAAACCTTGTTGTTAACCATGTTTGATCACACATGTATGGAACCTGGGACACCCTACAACCATTGCAGCCCATCGATAATCTACCTGTAAATTGGTCCACAGTCTCGTGAGCCGGGCATGGTGGAATGGGACACTGTGTCCGAGCTGTCGGCCTACGCTGGGGTACCGCGCCTCCCCGTAGTGACCGCGAGCGATCCCTTCCTTTTGGCACTCCTCATGTGCTTGGAGTCGGAGATAAGGAACCCGACGGGATCACGGACCGCGAGCTCTCAGCCTCACGCACTGGGGTGTCTTGGCCTCGCAACCAGCTTAGGGCATTGATACGTAGGGTGAATCAGAATCTCCAACCTGCTGGATGAATGGACTTTACTAATAACTCACTAATACGATCGCATTGCACGCATTTGTTAGGGTGGCGACTCGGAAGTCGAGGTCGCTCTGAGGGAGTGCTGTCATATGCGATCGTTAGATGGAGTCGCTTGAGGGAGTGTTGTGGCGAGGGCATGCATCATATCATCCCGCATGCATGCAATTTAAATAAGAGTTATTAGGTGTTGATGATTGTCTACTTTTCATTAAGTTTATATTAAAATTGATGCCTGTTATAACTTAAGACTAATAGTTCACACTGAGTTGATCACTCACTCCCACTCTGGGACGGTGTTTTAAAACACCAACCAGACCCATTCATAGATGCAGGTGACTCAGGGCATGAGGAGCCTGGCGAGGCGATCTTGGACGAGGAGGACGAACTCTCCTACTTGCAGCTGATGGGCGGCTCTCCATCAGCTTGATCGGGCTGAATTTGGATTTGCTGAGCTGCGGGCTCAGCTTTACTCTTTTTGGACATAGCTTTCTTTTATTGTTCTGTTGGGCAACGCCTTGGGCGACCCTTTATTATTTTGGACCTGTATATATGTGAGATATCCTTCATTTCAGTAGACTGGTGTGATTGTGCTTCGTGCCTCAGGTAATTCCAAATTGCACAGTTAAATTTGATTAATCATAAAAAAAAAACCATAAATGCATGATAAGTGACACTCGGGAACTCGGGAATCGAGTCTATGCACAACCCCCGATTTTTCGGGGTGTTACATCTAACTTTACTTGTTATGATCTAATTAAGCTTATAAGTCTAAGGAATGATCTGATGGAGATTTTCTTCTCATCGCTCGGCCGGTCAACTGCCCTGCTCGACCGGTCGAGGGTGGTGCTTGACTCAAAGTCCAGCGACCAATTATTTTTATTCGTCTGGGCTGCTCGACCAATTGAGGACTCTACTCGATTAGTCGAGGTTACGCAGATTCTAGTCCGATTTTGTACGAGATTCAGAAATTTGAGGCGGTTTTCGTCGTAGTGTGAAAGGGAGTTGCCTAAACTATAAATAGGGGTTCCAAGGGATTTTCTATGGAATGCAAGAGAGTTTCCTAAAGCTTTACAATGGTTTGCTAAAGGGTTTAGGGCTATCAAAAGTGTGAGAGAGAGAGAAAGAGAGAGAGGAAGTTTGTGGAAGGGAGGTTCTGCTCGTAGAGGTGATCTACTGTGCACTCGACATCTCAGCGCTTCTACATCCTTGTAATCGGTGAGATCTCTCCGTTTTTCTTTATTCTCTTATTATTTATCCACTCCTGCATGAGTGAAGAAAGTTTGATCCAAGCAGTGTGTACTCATGATCAGTTGTAACGTTCTACTTCATAGTGGATTGTTGATCTAGACGAGGTCCCGTGGTTTTTACCTCTTCGAGGGTTTTCCACGTAAAAATCTCTTGTGTCGTGTGGTTTATGCTTTGATTTTTTTAGTGCTTTATTATCCCATAATTCTGGTGTTTTGGGAGGCGAGATCCTAAGGTTTTTGTGCAACGCCCCCAACAAAGTGATATCAGAGAGTTTAGGTTGGTTGAACGGAGTGAGATCGGTTCTGAATTATGGAAGGTGGCTCATCAAGGATGATCAGTCTCAATGGTTCTAACTGGACCATATAGAAGGCTAAGATGGAGGATTTGCTTTATTGCAAGGACTGGTATTATCCAATTCAAGGCATATCAGCAAAGTCAAAGGATATATCAGATGATGATTGAAAGAACTTGGACCGGAAGGCGGTGGGGTTTATTAGACAATGGTTGGACGATTTTATATTCCACCATGTGTCTACGGAGATCTCAACCGCTAGCCTATGGCTGAAATTACAAGGGCTGTATGAGAGGAAGACAGCTGGCAATAAGATTTTTCTGATAAGACGACTTATGAATCTCAAGTTCAAAGATGGTGGTTCTGTGGCTGAGCACATGAATGGAGTCAGCAATATATTAAACCATCTTCGCTATGAAGATGGTCCTGGATGATGAATTACAGGCTTTGCTATTGCTTAGTTGATAGTTAGGAGACATTGGTAATGTCTCTGAGTAACTTCGCGCCAAACGGAAAGGTGTTCATAAAACAGGTAACTAGTTGTCTCTTCAATGAGGAGACAAGGATGAAGTCTCATGGGTCTACTCAACAAGAGGCCCTTGTGACACAAGAACAAGGGAGAGAAGAAAACGGAAAGGGCGGAAAGGCCCGAGATAAATCAAGAGGCAAGTCGAGTACCAGGAAGGATGTTGAATGCTGGAATTGTGGCAAGAAGGGCTACTATAAGCATGAATGTCGTAAGAATAAGAACGATAAGAAAAAAAAGGAAAGGAGAAGGAAGATGAATTAGATTCCACTGCGGTCGCTTCAGATAGTGACGTTGTAGTTATTCTTTCTGCAGATCATGATGTTTGTCTCACGGCTACGAGTTAGGACACCGATGGGTGATAGACTCAGGAGCCTCGTTTCATGTGACTCCACGCAGGAATTTCTTCACAAGCTACAAGTCAGGTGACTATGGGACCGTGAAGATAAGAAATTCTGGCGTATCGAAGATCGTAGGAGTCAATAATATTTGTGTGAAGACTGATGTGGGTTGTACATTGGTTCTCAGGGATATAAGGTATATCCCAGACCTTCGCCTCAACGTGATATCGACGGGAAGGTTGGATGATGATGGTTATGAAAGCTGATTTGTTGGTGGGCGCTGGAAGCTTATCAAGGATTCATTAATTGCGGCCAGAGAAAAGAAGTGTTGCACCCTTTACAAGGCAAGTGTCAATATGTGTAAGGGTGGGTTGAACGCAGTGGAAGATTCAGCTATTGACATGTGACACAGGCGTCTGGGCCACATGAGTGAAAAAAGGGCTTCAGGTACTAGCAAGGAAGCAGCTCCTTCCAGACGTGATAGGTATACCTCTCAAAACCTGTATTGATTGTTTATCAGGGAAACAACATAGAGTTTCATTTGTAAAATCTGTTTCTCATGTTAATAAAGTGCATGCATTAGATTTGGTTTATTCTAATGTTTGTGATCTTATTAAGATAAAAACCTTTGGTGGGGCATTGTATTTTGTCACTTTTATGGATGATGCATCTAGGAGGGTTTGGGTTTATACTTTGAAATCCAATGACGAGGTTTTTAGTGTGTTTAAATTGTTTCATGTTATGGTTGAGAGAGAGACAGGTAGATCATTGAAGTGCATCCGCATTAACAATAGTGGTGAATACACCGGTGACTTCCATAAGTATTACAAGTCTAATGGTATACGACATGAACAGACGATTCCCAAGACCCCCCAGCATAATAATGTGGCTGAGTGAATGAATCGCACCATTATAGAGAGAATCAGATGCATGTTATCACATGCGAAGTTGCCCAAGATGTTCTGGGGAGAAGCAATGCACACGACAGTGTATTTGATAAACATGTCTCCATCAGCCCCGTTGAATGGAGAAGTACCTGAGAATGTGTGGACTGGACAGGATCCATCGTACAGTCATCTTAGGGTGTTTGGATGCAGGGCATCCGTTCACGTACCAAAGGACGAGAGGTCCAAGCTTGATATGAAGATTGGGCAGTGTGTGTTCTTAGGGTACAATGATAAAAAGTTCAGTTACAGATTGTGGGATTTGACCGAGAAGAAGCTCGTAAGGAGCAGAGATGTTGTTTTCTTTAAAAATCAGTGTATAGAAGACATTGAAAGCCAGAGAAGAACCAGCCTAGTTCAGGTGAGCTAGAGGACATGGATCCGGTTATTCGTCCCGTGGTGCCTGATAATTGGGGAGTACAACAAGGTACAGAGGACAAGGGAGTTCCTATAGAAGATGGACCGGGGGAGCAGCCTCCACTTGATTCATATGTTAAACCACAGGTGAGGAGGTCATCTAGGGATAGATAACTATCCAAGAGGTACTTGCCACATGAGTACATTATGATCACTAATGGGGGAGGGCTAGAAGATTATTCTAAGGCCCTAGCCGACGAGCATAAGGGGGAGTGGTTGAAAGTTATACAAGAGGAGATGAAATCCTTGCATAAGAACCACACCTATGATATGGTGAAACTGCCTAAGGGCAAGAAAGCTCTGAGCAATAAGTGAGTGTTCAGAAAGAAGATTGATCAGAAGAATTCACAGACGAGGTTTAAGGCTAGACTTGTGGTAAAAGGGTTTGGTCAGAGGAAAGGTATAGACTTCGAGGAGATATTCTCACCAGTGGTGAAGATGACATCCATACGGGTGTTGCTTGGGTTGGCGGCTAGCATTGATATGGAGATAGAGCAATTAGATGTTAAAATTGCATTTCTCCATGGTGACCTAGAAGAAGAGATCTACATGCACCAACCAGAGGGGTTCAAAGTCAAAGGCAAAGAGCATATGGTGTGTAGGCCGAGGAAGAGCTTGTATGGGCTGAAACAAGCTCCAAGTCAATGGTACAAGAAGTTCGACTCGTTCATGTTAAAACATGGGTATGACAGAACAGAGTCTGACCACTGTGTGTTCAAGTGCAAGTTCTTAGATGGTGATTTCTTAGTTCTGCTATTATACGTTGATGACATGCTTATCATGGGAAAAGATATCAAGAAGATTGACAGGCTGAAACATGAGTTAGTTAAGTCGTTCGCGATGAAAGACTTAGGCCCAGCTAAGTAGATCCTAGGAATGGAGATAACCCGTGATAGAAGCAGCAAAAAGCTTTGGTTGTCATAAAAGCGGTATATTGAGAAAGTCATAGAGCAGTTCAATATGAATGCAATAAAGCCGGTCAGTACTCCACTGGATGGTCGCTTCAGATTGAGCGACAGGCAGTGTCCTAAGACGAACGTAAAAGTGGATAAGATGCAGAAGATACTGTACGTGTCAGCAATAGGAAGTTTGATGTATGTTATGGTGTGTACACGCCCGGATATAGCATATGCGGTTGGTGTTGTCAGCCGGTATCTTGCCAATCCTGGTAAAGAGCATTGGGCAGCGGTGAAGTGGATACTACGGTATTTAAGAGGCTCATCCAGGTTGAGCCTATGTTATGGTGATGGAAAACCTGTGTTAGAAGGCTATACAGATGCAAATATGGTAGATGACATAGACTCCAGAAAGTCTACATCGGGGTTCATGTTCACATTTGTAGGGGGAGCGGTCTCTTAGCAGAGCAAGCTACAAAAGGTCATAGCATTGTCGACGACAGAGGCCGAGTACATTGCGGTCACAGAGGCATGTAAAGAGATGTTTTGGATGAAGAGGTTCCTACAGGAACTTAACCTAAAGCAGGAGCAACACATGATTTATTGCGATAGTCAAAGTGCTATACACCTGAGCAAGAATCCAAGTCAGCACTCCAAGTTGAAGTACATGGAGATTCGGTATCACTGGATCAGGGATACTTTGGAACAGAAGGTGTTACAGCTTGAGAAGGTCCACACGAACGATAATGAGTCAGACATGATGACCAAGGTTTTGCTTAAGGGCAAATTTGAGGTTTGTAGAAACCAGACTGGTTTGAAGAAGGTGAATTCCTCCTGAGTAAAAAATGGGGAGTTTTGATGAGGATTTTCTCCTTGTCGCTCGATCAATTGAGTGCCCTGCTCGACCGGTTGAGGGTGGTGCTCGACTCAAAGTTCAGCAAGTAATTGTTTTTATTCGTCCGGGCTGCTCGACCGGTCGAGGACTTTGCTCGACTAGTCGAGGTTACGCATATTCTAGTCCGATTTTGTGCAGGATTCGGAAATTTGAGGCTGTTTTTGCCGTAGTGCAAAAGGGAGTTGCCTAAACTATAAATAGGAGTTCTTAGGGCTTTTTTAGAGAATGCAAGAGAATTTCCTAAAGCTTTACAAAGGTTTGCTAAAGGGTTTAGGGCTATCATAAGTGTCAGAGAGAGAGAGAGAGAGAGAGAGAGAGAGAGAGAGAGAGAGAGAGAGAGGAAGCTTATGGAAGAGAGGTTCTGCTCGTAGAGGTGATCTACCGTGCACTTGACATCTCAGCGCTTCTACATCCTCGTAATCGGTGAGGTCTCTCTATTTTTCTTTATTCTCTTATTGTTTATCCACTCCTGCGTGAGTGAAGAAGGTTTGATCCAAGCGGTGTGTGCTTGTAATCGGTTGTAATGTTTTACTTCATAGTGGATTGTTGATCTGGACAAGGTCCCGTGGTTTTTACCTCTTCGAGGGTTTTCCAAGTAAAAATCTCTTTTGTCGTATGGTTTATGCTTTGATTTATTTCATTGCTTTATTATACCATAATTCTGGTGTTTTAGGAGGCAAGATCCTAAGGTTTTTGTGCAATGCTCCCTAACATGTTCAACAAGGTTTACCTATAAGGTTAATGATCATTTACGGGTTAAAGATGTTATTTTGGGTCAAGGGTTAGGGTCACTAAGGCACATTAATGACAGAATTTGATGGACATGTTGGTTTAAATATGTAATTGGTGGGCCCAATGGAGACGGGTGTTGATGAGGATTGGGGTTCTAAAAACAACACCATTGGAATTTTTGATTGCCACTCTTCTAGCAAATGTCCGATGGGATGTTCAAATGATAAAATGCATGTAATATTTGGCTCATGGTAAATCTGAAGCAGGACAAGGAATTGGAAACAGAGGCATTTTCATTTAAGTGAATTGTATGACATGTATGCAAGCAGTTTTTAAGTAATTCTAAGGGCAAGCGTATCATCCACCACACTGCCCGAGTAACAAGGCTTTAACTCGTAAAGATCATCCATGGATTCATTAGGTGGGCCACACCCATAGAATGAGTCAAAACACTAGCTGACCACCGATTTCAACGGGTTAGACAGCCTGTTGAGTGGGCCATCCCGGGTATCGCCTCCCTTCCGAAATCGGATTGCGTGCTGAGTAACTCAGTACCCTAAACATATGAGTAAATGATGTGAGGCTCACCATGACTTATGTATGTTATCCACTCTGTTCATACATTTCACGAGATAATTTTATGATTTGAAACAAGAGATGAAACATATCAGAAGCTCAAGTGAACCACACCATAAGAAACCGCGTGAATTGAAAGTGTTACTGTTGAAAAATTCTTGGGGGCCACAGAAGTTTTGGATCAAGATATATTTGTTCTATCCCTTCATCCATATCCTTTTTATCTTATGAACAGGTTGGATGGCAAATAAACATCACTACGAGCCCTAGGAAGGTTTTAACGGTAGAAATTATTATTCTCACTATTTCCTGTGGTGTGGTCCACTTGAGAATTTTATATGCTTAAATTTTGGTCTCAGCCGTTAAAATTATCTGAAAAACGGATGAATGGCATGGATAAACTACATACATTCAAAGTGGGCTCAACAGAGTTTACTCAATATGATAAAAGAGTACTGAGCTACTCAGTGAAATTGGATTGCGTACTTAGTTACTCAGCATGCTCTCACTAAACTGATTAAAACTCTGTTGGGTGTATGCCCGTGGTTTATCCATGCCATCCATCCATTCTTTCAGATCATTTTAGAGATTGATCTCAAAATTAAAGCAAATCCAAAGCTCAAGTTGACCATACCACTGAAGTATTGATTTCCAACGTTGAAACTTTCATTAGGCTCGTAGTAATGCTTATTTGTCATCCCACTTGTTGACGAGATCACACGGCCATCACAAAGGAAAAACACAAATACCAACTTGATCTAAAACTTCAGTAGCCCCAAAGAACTTTCAAAGGTAGATGTTCAATTCACATGTTTCTGATGGTGTGGTCCTCTTGAGCTTTGGATATACTACATTTTTGGACTAAAGTCCTAAAATTATCTAATAAAATGGATGGAAAATGCATAAATGATGATGGCCCCACGAAGTTTACTTAATACCCAATCGACTTCCCTTTCTAGGCTGATTAGTTATACCTCACTCGTCCAGATTGGACAGGGGCTTGGAGGTCCACGGTGATGTAGAGGTTACATCGTCCATCCATTCTTCCTTATCATTTTAATGTACAGAGTCAACCTGGTTGGCGGATTGCGTCCTACCCGCAGGTCTCTAGTCACATATGGACAGTTCTATGGGTGGGCCCACCGTGATGTATCAGTTTATTCACGCTGTCCAGCCTCTCTCTGATCCATTTAAGGTATGGACGCGGATTTTCCGTGAAAGCGTTTTGCAGAAAGTTCCTGCACTGGAACCCAGGTGGAGCCCACTGTGATGTTTATGAGAAATCCACCCGTTCATCCGATTTTTGTGTTAATTTTAGAATATTAGGAAAGAAATGAACAGGATCCATTGCTTGAGTGGGCTGATGACGTGAGAATTAAACGTCCACAGTTGAAATATTCGTGGGGCCACAGAAGTTTTGAATCATATTAATATTTGTGTTTTCAGTTACTCCCAGTAGGAATGAGGTTATGAACGGTATAGATGGCATGCAAACATCACTGTTGACCCAGGAAGGTTTTCAACGGTAGGAATTTTCCTTACCACCTTCTCTTTTAGTGCGGCCACTTGAGTTTTGAATCCTGATCAATTTTGGCTAAATGACTGAAAATGAGCTCAGAAAATGGATGGACGGAGTGGATTCCTTACAAACATCATGGTGGGCTCCATCTCAGTTTCCAGCGCAGGAACTTCATGCAAAAGACTTTTGCAAGAAATCCTCGACATTAAGGTATGTGCAGAAAACTGAGGTAGATCTACTGCTCAAGTGGACCACACCAAAGCACTAAATACACAAAGCATTAAATAAAAGTTACATTAAATCATATGAGGTGTGGTACATTTAAGCCTTCTCATACCTTAAAATGATTTTAAAAAAAGGAACGGATAGCCTTGATAAACAGGTACATTACGGTGGGCCCACTATAGAACTGACCGTTCATGCGAGAGACCTGCAGGGGTCAGGATGCAATCTGCATGGTTAATAATACCTACGGTTGAAATCTTCTTAAAGCCCATTATGATGGTTAATTGCCATCCAACCCATTCACATGGTCACATAGACTGGATGACGGGTTAACACAAATATCAAATTGATGGAAAACTTCTTTAGGGCCTGTTTGGCCTGGCAAATCCCATGGGATTAGGAGGGATGGGATGAATTTTAAGGTAATGATGGTGATGTCAGTGGATTGGTTTAAGATCCATAGGATTGTATCTTTACTGGGTCTGTTTGGCACGCCCGGCATATACTAGGATTTTACCTTCCAATCCATCCAACCAAAGGATGGAATCAATTTTAAGGTAATGATGGTGATATTAGTAGATTGTTTTAAGATCCATGGGATTGCTTAGGGCGTGTTTGGACGGGCCCATCCCACGGGATTGGATTGTATTAGGGTGGATGGCAAGTAATAAGTAATGATGGTTGTGTTAGTGGATTGTTGGCAATCCCATGGGATTGCTATATACAGGAAATTCACCACCGAGTATGTTTGGCTCGCCTGGCCAATCCCAGGATTACATCAGCCAATCCCGGGATTGCTTCATCTAACTAAACATGTCCCAAGCAAAATAGACGGGATTAAAAGGGATTGGGTGGATTTCAAGGTAATGATGGTGATGTCAGTGGATTGCTATATCCAACTTCTGCCTGTTTGGCACGGCCGGCCAAATCCCGGGATTGCTCCCTCTAATCCATCCTAATACAACCTAATCCCATCCACCCTGCCTGGCCAAACAGGCCCTTATATCCCGGGACAACTTCACGGGTTCTGTTTGGCTTGCCATGCATATCCTGGGATATCGTGATCCCTTCCCTCCTAATACGGTGGGATCGGTCTGGCCAAACAGGCCCTTGGCCCTCAAAATGTTTTCAACGGTAAATGTTTAATCCCCACTCTGTGGTCCACCTGAACCTTGGAACTGCTCATTTTTCTGATTGTTCCCAAAAATGGAAAAAACCCATACGTCTCGGTGGCCCTGCAGAGCCCTGCGGGTTCCTAGCCAGGGACACGCAGGGTGGTAGCCAATCCGCCTCCTTCCCGTCACAAAACAAATTACCAAACAACCCCTGGAAAAAAAGAAGAAGCAAAAGCTAATTAATACGGACGTCACAAGTTCCATAAAGACTTTCTTTCTCTATCAAGCAAATATCTCCTCCCAATCCAACCGTCGAAAAAAATACCCACCTTAAATCTCAGCTGTAGCTTTTGAAGCCCTCCTAGGGTTCTTCTCAATCAGACCCATCTAGGGTTTTGTCTTTGGGCCATGGTTTTACAGACCGTTTTCTTCAATTTTGGAAGGGTAGAAAGATAAAGATTGTAGAAAACTGTTATTTTTTAATTAAATTTTTTTTAAAAAAAAAATCTCAAGAGGGCGGAGAGAGAGAGAGAGAGAGAGAGAGAGAGAGAGAGAGATGATTGCAGAGAAACCCAGTTGGATCAGGCATGAAGGGATGCAGATCTTCTCCATTGATATTCAACCTGGTGGGCTGAGGTTTGCCACTGGTGGAGGAGACCAAAAGGTTTTTGTTTTTCTTTTTTAATTTGTCTAATATGGGTACTTCTTATTTCTTCTGAATCGACTTGGGTTTTCTTGATTTGGGTTGTTTTTGTGGTTTTTGAATTCAAAGCCATGGATTTTCAACATGGGTTTTTGTTGTTACTGAGTAATTTCAGTTCCTTTTGATTATTGAGTTAGCTGCTATTTTTCTTTTTAATTGTTGTGTTGTAGTGTTTTTTGTTTTGCTGCAAAAGATAGTTATATATGAGAACTAGAAATGAATAAACTTATGCTCCGAGGTGTCCATATGTGGATCAGGGTTATAGTGTTTCGAAAGTGCAGTTTTGTTATCTGAGCTTGTTTTAATTTAGGTTTAGGATCCAGTGCTGTAATCCTAGCAAACGTTGATTGGTGAACATTGGCAATGGATCTCCACCGATAGATTAGTAGGCCACCTTTTGGATGAGTCATAGCCCGAAAAGTGTGCTGATTGGAAGTCCTCAAACTAATGGATTTTTCACCCATCTTTTGGATGGTCTAGAAAACTTTGAAGAAATGGACCTTGAAAGAGCTGGGGAGGTGATGAGAGGTCACTTCCAGTTGTGGCTGCTGTCGTCTTCGTTTTGTGGTTTCTTGATATATTTTGTTGTCTTTTCAAACAAAAAAGTAAAAAGGAAAGAAAGAAATAAAGAAAGGTCTTGGAATGAGTCCGTGGATTGGATGGTTATGAACAGACAAGGTGCGGCAACGTTTGACCACTTGCACATCCGTTGGTGGCCCATCATTTGGTCAGTCCAGGTTGATGGACAAACTCAATAATCTTGTGGTTTAGGGCTGATACCATTTACTAAATGCTACTTGATGCACGTTGGATCAAACCTTTTCAATTTTAGGTATAATCAAGGTATTTCATAATGGTAACGGTGGCCGTAACAGTCATCACCATTACCTTTATGATACAGGCTGTAACAGCTGTTATGGCTCCCGTAATGCCTATTACGGTCTATTTTTTTAATTTATTGAAAAAACCTGAAAAAATTGTATTAGCCCTGTAATGGACCGTTACGGGGCTGTTACAGCCTTTATGGGGGGCGTAACAGGCCATTATGGGGGCTGTAATGGCTGTTATAGGTCATTTTTAGAAGGCACAATAAGGTTGTGCAGCTTCACAGTATTGTATTGGAGGGATTATGATTTTGGCAGATTTTGATGGATCATTCCTTGTATGTCATCACCATTACCTTTATGATATAGGCTGTAACAGCTATTATGGCTCCCGTAATGCCTATTACAGTCTATTTTTAAAATTAATTGAAAAAACTGTATTGGCCCTATAATGGACCGTTATGGAGCCGTTACAGCCTTTATGGGGGGCGTAACAGGCCATTACGGGGGCTGTAATGGCTGTTATAGGTCATTTTTAGAAGGCACAACACAATAAGGTTGTGCAACTTCGCAGTATTGTATTGGAGGGATTATGATTTTGGCAGATTTTGATGGATCATTCCCTGTATGTCATCACCATTACCTTTATGATATAGGCTGTAACAGCTGTTATGGCTCCCGTATTGCCTATTACAGTCCATTTTTTAAATTTATTGAAAAAACCTGAAAAAACTGTATCAGCCCTGTAATAGACTGTTACGGGGCCGTTACAGCCTTTATGAGGGGCGTAACAGGCCATTATGGGGGCTGTAATGGCTGTTATAGGTCATTTTTAGAAGGCACAATAAGGTTGTGCAACTTCGCGGTATTGTATTGGAGGGATTATGATTTTGGCAGATTTTGATGGATCATTCCCTGTATGTCATCACCGTTACCTTTATGATATAGGCTGTAACAGCTGTTATGGCTCCCGTAATGCCTATTACGGTCTATTTTTTAAATTTATTGAAAATACCTGAAAAAACTGTATCAGCCCTGTAATAGACTGTTACGGGGCCGTTACAGCCTTTATGGGGGGTGTAACAGGCCATTATGGGGGCTGTAATGGCTGTTATAGGTCATTTTTAGAAGGCACAATAAGGTTGTGCAGCTTCGCAGTATCGTATTGGAGGGATTATGATTTTAGCAGATTTTGATGGATCATTCCCTGTATGTCATCACCGTTACCTTTATGATACAGGCTGTAACAGCTGTTATGGCTCCCATAATGCCTATTACGGTCTTCTTTTTTTTTTTTTTTTTTTTTTTTTTTTTTTAAATTTATTGAAAAAACCTGAAAAAACTGTATCGGCCCTGTAATGGACCGTTACAGGGCCGTTACAGCCTTTATGGGGGTCGTGACAGGCCATTACAGGGGCTGTAATGGCTGTTATAGGTCACTTTTAGAAGGCACAATAAGGTGGTGCAGCTTCGCGGTATTGTATTGGAGGGATTATGATTTTGGCAGATTTTGATGGATCATTCCCTGTATGTATATGTGGCATGCAAAATATGTTTGCATCAATTTGGATAATCTTGTATCATCAATTCATTTTAATTTTGGGCCAATGCCACATCCACAATGACTTGGATGGTTTGGATTAAATAGAAATACATACATGGGGCATGTACAGTGGATGAGTGCATGCATGTTACGTACCAACTTTGCAGGGTCATGGTGTAATTCCTCATGATATTGTATAATGCTTTGTAGGTGGTCTCGTATTTCATTGGCTGATCCTGTGTAGAGAGACTTATCTCCAATCGTTAATCTCTTGTCTATATCTATTGATATGTGATGTTGGTTTCATGGTTTGATTACACTGCTGAAATTCAACATGTAGTTAATAGACTAGATGAGGAGAGCTATACAAAATGATTCCTACTTCAGTTAAATTATGTCCTGTGGAAAAGAAATTTCGGAATTTTGATGCAGCAACTTGTCATCAGTCTCCTGATGCACCCATTTCCAATAAGTGGGCCCAATGGCTCGGTGATCTAGACCATCAATCTTATCATGCGCACCGAAGATATTGTGTAGCCCAAAACTCTTCCAGATCGAAAGATCCTAGATATTCAGTGTTTGGTCTTTTATCTTGATCATTGCTGTATTTTTCTCGCAAATGCCTATTTGTAGGTCACTGATCTGAGGGCTAGACATTTTATCTTTGCAGAATCTCCATCCATGGTAGGGCCTGCCATACGAATGCTCTGGATTACTGAACTGTGGGTACCATTTGGGAATATTGGTGCATCAGGACATTTCACATTCTGATGCATCAGGCTTCTTTAGTTCCTCTTTGTAGAATAGTTTCTATTGATTGATATGGTGTAGAAATACGCAGCTGTTAGGATTCCTAGGGAGGGCCATGTGGTTATTTCTACACTGCTTCAGTGATTTCTCTCTATTAGTAAATCTTTTTATTGTAAATGGGTTATGCATACATTTAATCAACTGTTTCTAGTTCAGGTGTTATTTGTACATTTTGTTGTTTTTGATGTCTAATTTCAACTATCTATGGATAGTTTACTTGCTGTTCAAGCCCTTTTAACATCAGTCCTTTGTAAAAACCTTAGTTTGCATGAAATTTCAATGCCTTATAACTAGGTTTTGTGACTTCAACTGAGAACAGAATATCTGACCATTGGATTAATACATGGATACACATTATTTGTTTGTTCTAGGGATTAAGTAATCACACCTTTTATTTCATGCCATACTCTCATTTCTCCTTTTATTTTGAGGTTACCTATAAAAAATAAAAGAAATTCCTGCATTTTAATTAGCACCCCATGGGAATTGACACAATTCAACTTGATTCCATTTAGTTTATCGTGTCAGCACGACGGTTGCGTTACGGACGTGATACTGGTCTGTGGGACCCGCTTCGCACGGTCTGGTCGAAACCGTTACTGGAGTCTCTGACCGTAACGGCAATTTCGCTACGGACGTTACGGGCCATAAAAAAAAAATAAAAATAAAAAATTCATACCTTTTTTCCTTTCTTTTTTTCTTCTTCTTCTTCCCTTTCTTCTTCTTTTCTTCTTCTTCTTCTTCTCTTCTTCTTCTTCTTCTTCTCGGCATCATACGATTTGGTTGGTTGTACCAAATTTCATGAATTTCGCACCAAAATAGACTGATTAGTCATGAAATTTCATGATATTCGGTGCAACTAAATGCAACCTTAATCAATATATAATAATTCATGATTGTTAATGACTTTTCATTTCATGATTTTCTTTTAGGTTGTGGTTGATTGTAGTGAATTTCATGAAATATCATGAATTTTGAACCACATGGACTGATTAATCATGAAATATCATGAAGTTTCATGATACTCGGTGCGACCAAACACACCCTTACTCAATATAATACGTCATGACTGTTAATGACCTTTTCGTTTCAAAATGATTGGTAATGATTTCAAAGCTCGTTTTATCACTGGCTTACATTTAGGGTCTGTTTGTTTCGTCAACTACCCTAGTAATGTAAAGGAAAATTGTCATCATTACTCTTTAGCTACCACCAAACCAAATAAAGGAATTGTCGGTCAAATACCGATACATTTAGGAGATAGGTAATTTGTAATCATTGCACTTTTTCATGGCATCGCTGTAAAAATCTCGAATCCAAATAGCGACATCAGTGTATTTTGGTGGTGATTTGACATTAATGTAAAAATGCCATCATTATGATCTTAAAGCCGATAAACCAATGGCGGGAATTGGTAGTCAAATGCTTGTTAGGAGATTGGTAAAGTAAATTATAATCATTGCACATTTCCTTTACATTACCATGGTAATTGGTAATACAAACAGGCTCTTTGATGAGGACATCACTTCACGTACACATTTGTGTACGTTTATCGTTTCAAAATGATTGGTAAGGATTTCAAAGCTCGTTTATCAAAGGCTTACATTTAGGGTCCATTTGTTTCGTCAACTACCCTATGATTTCCATTACTCTTTAGCTACCACCAAACCAAATAAAGGAATTGTCGGTCAAGTACTACGTGATTGTGTTGAAGACCCTATGTGCATGTGCGAGCATTTGGAAGACCTCACAGATTGGTAAAGTAAATTATAATCATTGCACATTTCCTTTACATTATACGCATGTCACTTCACGTACGCTTTATGGAGGGATCCGTGTTGAAGACCTTTAGATTGGAGGAAGGGACGTGGCCTGAAGATGCGCATGTCTTTGCTTTATGGAGGGATCGATCGTGCCGTTGGATCACATGATCAGGCCATTGATCGTGGATCATCCACATTAGTTTTTCTTAGATTTTATCAGATTATAGGATTTAGTTTTGTTTATGTTATGTTTGGACACTATTATGAGTGTTTCTAGTTTATTTTAGTTAGACTAGGGCTATTTTCGTCAAAATTCACAAAACAAAGTATTTGTTGTAATTTTCGAACTTTCTTGGAGTTATAAAAGAGGGTGGGTGTGTGACCCTCCCCCTCATTGGATTTTGTGAAAAAAAGAAAAAAGAAAAAGCTTTAGCTTTCTTCTTCTTCCATCTTCATGCGAATTGAAGATACTTATATGCGATTTGGAAGGGAGATTGGTGCGAGGCTAATATTCATCAACGGAGGTGCGAGGTCTCTATCTATCCTCACACCATCATCTCCTTTCCCCTCCATCAAGGTATTTTCTTCAGGTTCTTCGTTTTACCCATCTTAAGCTTTCTTCTCCTAAACTCATCTTTCCCTTATTTATCTATCATTCAAACCCTAACTGACCTAAACTGATGTAGGACATGAAATTAAATATGAGGTGCAACATTTCCAGTTTTAGATCATACCAATTTCTAAACAATCACAAAATAAAAAAATCACATCCCACATACGTTCAAAACATTCAGCAAGGGGAATCTACGGGGTCCAAGCCTACATACGTTTAGGGTTGGATCAAGTAAAAGTATAAACCAAACAATACCCAATGGAGTGTAGATTCATTCAATCCTACAAAGGACTGTTCCCCAATTCAAGAGATTCACCATGTTTCAAAAATGGAAAAAACCTAGGGTTTGCAAAAGTTGGAAATACTTAGAATCTGAGATTTTCTAAGGCTAGGGTTTGGGATTTAAGGCGAGAGAGGAGAGAAATAGAGGAGAGAAGAACCTGAGAAGGATCCTACGTGTGGACAGCAGGCCCACCTGGACGCACGTGCGTGGCTGTCTGGCCGCAGTGTGTGGGGCCCATGAAACTGAAAAAGGACTCCTTGGGTGTGGTCGGCCAGGGGAGGCCTACTCTCACACCAAGTTTCACGACGATCGGCCTTTCGGTGTGTGCGTGGTGCTCCGCCAAAGTTTCAGCTCCTTTGGTGGGCCAGAATCTGAAAATCTGCTGTAGTGGAGAACTTGGACACAAAAAAAGAATAAATTTGAAGAAGGGAGGGCTGTGGAAGATGGTGGATGTGGGGTGGAAGAGATGTGGATGATTTGGGATAGTTGTGGCTTTGGACCACGGTAGTAGCCCTTAGAGGAAGGGAGAGTTTCGCACCCAATTAGCTTCTTCAACTCTGAGGGATAGAGAAGAAAAAATGCAGAATTTTATTCATCAATTTCAATGGAAAAAACCTACATGGGTTTGCCTATTTATAAGAAAACTCTAAACCCCAAAAGCCGCGCCATGTGCGCACACTAAGACTTAGAGACGAAGTAATAAAAATAACAACTAATCAACACAACCAAAACTGTTCATGATGTTTCTAATAGCAATAATAACCAAAACTCAAAATCCTAGATCATGATGTTTCTAATAGCACATAATAACTCTAAACTCAAAATCATTTATAGATCATCTAGGGTAGATGTTGGCCATCCGGGTGGGGCCTTCCTCCTCCTTGAGTACATGCGTAGGGTGGGGGGCGTGCGTGTGTGCATGATGTCCCTATCATAAACCCATCCATCTCACGCTACACGTGTGTCCATACAACCACATGCGTGAATCCTTTGAGTTGGCCGTACGGCCACACCTTGCCCCTTTGGGTTTTTCATCATCCTTATAATAAAACTCCTTTCTTCCATTCCAAAAAACGTAACTTTCCAACCTTCCAAAATTACCCCAACCCTAATTTTTACCCTAAGGTTGTATTACGCCTTCTACTTTGAAATAGACTATACCCTATGCTAATTGGATGTCCTTACATCCATTAGATCATAATTTCCTTTTATTTAATGATCTTGTGACGATGTTGGTAACTTAGGCTAGGATTATGCATGATGTTATTTTGGTTTCATGAGATTCGTGATGATTATGGCAATGTGTTTTTTTTTTTTTTTTTTTTTTTTTTTTTAAATTTTCTTAATTCTGCTAATTGATCTTACATGTTATTTGATTCATGCATCGGTCCTGCATTACCCTTAGTTGAAATGGACTTGCAAACAAAGATCAATTTCTTTTTCTTTTTCTTTCTTTTTTTTTTTTTAAAAAAAAAAAATAAAATTTTAATTGTCTTAATTCTGCTAGTTAATCTCACATGTTATTTGGTTCATGCATTGGTCCTGCATTACCCTAAGTTGAAATGGACTTGCAAACAAAGATCGATTTTTTTTTTTTTAATTGTCTTAATTATGCTAATTGATCTCACATGTTATTTGGTTCATGCATCGGTCCTGCATTACCCTTAATTGAAACGGACTTGCAAACAAAGATCGATTTCTTTTCTATGCCTGATTGGTAAATTATAATCATTGCACATTTCCTTTACATTACCGTGGTAATTGGTAAAACAAACATGCCCTTAGTGAAATGGACTTGCAAACAAAGATCCACTTCTGTACTATGCCCGATTGACCAAGATTCTTTATATAGTTCGTGACCATGTAAATGCCATTTTAGCAGACCTGAATTTGATGCAAATGTTCAAATGAAGTTGATTTGGCAAAATACTATGTTTTGCAGATTTTTGGTTCTTTTTCTTGTTAGTTACCTAGAAATGATATTGCAAGTCTCACAAAATATAACTTGATCAGTTTTGACTTTCTTACAATTCACAATTCACGATTGGATTCACTTTCTAGAACATTATTTTGAAGCTTAAGCATATCATAAAGCTCATGTTTTTCCAATTCTTTTTACCATTGATTTGCATCCTGTATAGGTCCGGATATGGAACATGAAATCAGTAGGCGGGGAGTCAGAAACTGACCAATCAACCCAGAGATTGTTGGCCACCCTCCGTGACCACTTCGGGTCTGTTAATTGTGTTAGGTGGGCCAAGCATGGCCGATATGTTGCGTCTGGTTCTGATGACCAAGTGATTCTTATTCATGAGAGAAAGCCCGGGTCAGGCACTACTGAATTTGGCAGTGGAGAACCTCCTGATGTCGAAAATTGGAAGGTGACGATGACTTTAAGGGGCCATGCTGCAGATGTGGTAATCAAATGCTTACATTTGTTTCTTATCTCACCTTTGCTAGGTACAGTTTGAGTTTTGCAACACCCAAGCACACTTTACATGCACGACATTTGAGCCATTCATCATCAGGTGGGCCCCACAATATAGACGAACTGGTCCTAAAATAGGCCAGCCTAACTTGCCAGGTGGGCCCATCATGGATGTTAAGTGCGGTCTGGGGGCAGCTTCTTTTAATCCATCCATTGTTTCTATACCCTTGTGGCCCACTTGATGAGTTGATCAGTGATCTGTGTGCTAGTTCATCTAGCCCAAAAATGGGCTGGCCCAACTTGCGAGCCCAAAAAAGGGCTGGCCAACTTGCCAGGTGGGCCAATTGTGGATGTTGAGTGTGGATTGGTGGTGACTTCTTTTAAACTGTACCTTTCCAAAAAAAAAAAAGCAGAAAATTTTTATACTTCCATTGTTTCTATGCATTTTTGGCCCATTTGATGAGTTGGCCAATGATTTTTGGGCTAGTTCATCTACATGTTTTTTTAATGGCCCGTTCATCTACACGTGGGGTCCACTTTTTTAATTTTTAGTCTGGCGTTTGGTGATCACATCATTTCTTCTAACCGAGGAGTTGTTTTTCCGTGCTTGAAGTAGGTGGATCTTAATTGGTCTCCTGATGACTCAATATTGGCTAGCGGCAGTTTGGATAACACCGTTCACATCTGGAACATGAGCAATGGCATCTGCACTGCTGTTTTGAGAGGCCATTCCAGCCTGGTTAAAGGGGTTGCGTGGGATCCTATCGGTTCCTTTATAGCAAGTCAATCAGATGACAAGACTGTTATTATATGGCGCACTAGCGACTGGACCCTTGCTCACAAGACAGAGGGGCATTGGGCAAAATCTGTATGTACAATACCTGCAGCAATTCATTTTCTTTATGCACATTTGAGGGCTTTTTCATCTGTGAGGAATTGTGTGAACCAAGAACCGCAGACTTGCACAGGATTGTCCAGTGTTTAGTCTGTATAAGTGGGGCCCATTCTTACACAATCCAGACCATAGATCTGATGGGCCTACCATTGATGGGGATGCCCTCCGAGATTGGAAGATTCTTAACATCATTTCCCTATTTTCCATTGAAAATGAATTGTTACTATGGTCTTCTTCTCAACCATCTTTTAGCAGGCTGCCGGGCTCCTGATTGAAGGGTTAGAATTTTCCCATTCCATCTGTGGTGGGGCCTCATTAGACCAACATTTTGGATCACTGAATGGTGGGGCCCATACAGACTCCAGTCATTTTGATGCCTATGCATGTCCCTGGATTGAGGATCATGCAATTCCTCTTCAATTATATGCGGTTGGTTTTTCATTCAGAGTGTTTTTTTTCCAGCTTGGATCGACGTTTTTTAGGCGTCTGGGATGGTCCCCGTGCGGCCATTTTATCACCACCACTCATGGTTTTCAAAAGCCAAGGCATTCAGCACCTGTACTAGAAAGAGGCGAGTGGGCTGCCACTTTCGACTTTCTAGGACACAATGCCCCCATTATTGTTGTGAAGTTCAACCATTCTATGTTCCGAAAGAATTTTGCGAATGGTCAGGAGGCAAAAGTTGCAACGGCTGGATGGTCTAACGGTGCCTTGAAGACCAGCACAAAAGAATCACTGCCATATAACGTGATTGCCATTGGTAGTCAGGATCGCACGATAACTGTATGGACAACAGCAAGCGCACGTCCTCTCTTTGTGGCCAAGCATTTCTTTTCTCAAAGTGTTGTTGACTTATCCTGGTAAGGAACGGTTGCTATTTACTGTGGTCCAGAGCGTTGACATGATGGAGGCCATCAGGGATCCAGGCCGTCAATCTGATGTGTCTCACTGTGGATGGGGGACCCCCAAACTTCAAAAATCTCCCAGATTGGGAGATGTTAACCCATTTTTTCAGCAGCCTAGAAATAGATGTGTAAGGACATAATTGGTTTGAGGAAAATGCCATGATTTGGATGACTAGGATCTTCTGGTCTATTAGATTTTTTGTTCGTATCTTACATCCATTGTGGGGCACATTACATCAATGGTCTTGATTTCTGAACCATGTTCTTCTGGTCTATAAGATTTTTTGTTGGTATCTTGTGTCTGTCGCGGGGCACTATAAGATCAATGGACTTGATTTGTGAATCATGGTCTTCTGGTCTATAAGATTTTGTTGGTATCTTAAATTTGTCGTGGGGCACATCACATAAGGTCAATGGTTTAGATTTCTGAACCATGGACCTAGCTTATGGAATAGATATATAAGGATTCTCCTCATGTCCTGATGTATCAAATGTATCAAGATCTGAGTCCTCTCTTGATATATTCCAGTATCTTAACTTGCATTTTTTTTTTTGTTTTTGTTTTAACAGGAGTCCCGATGGGTATGCACTTTTCGCTTGCTCCTTGGACGGGACGGCGGCCACATTCCATTTTGAAGTGAAAGAACTGGGCCACAGATTAAGTGATACCGAGTTGGACGAATTGAAGAGAAACCGCTATGGAGATGCTAGAGGAAGGCAGGCAAACTTGGTGGAAAGTCCAGCTCAGTTGTTGCTAGAGGCGGCATCTGCCAAGCAGTCTACTAACAAACGAGGACCTTCCAATAGTCAGCAGAATCAAAATCCTGGCAAGTTACCTATGGATTCAGTGAAACCGGCTGTCAGTCAGTCACATGTTAAGGCATCTGAAACCGAAGTTGAAGACGGGAAGAAGAGTGGAAGAACTGGCGGTGACAGTATAAATAAACCCACTTCTGTTCGGATTTCTAGTCCTGTGAAACAAAGAGAATATAGACGACCTGATGGCAGGAAGAGAATAATTCCTGAAGCAGTTGGTGTTCCCGCTCATCAGGAAAATATCTTGGGTGGGAACCAAGCTCAAGCATTGGACTTCCCACTATCAGCTGTCTCTGATCAACGGAAGGATGATAATGGATCACTTCTTGTGGACAGTGGAGCTAAGGAAGTTTATCTCAAGAGCTCAGAAGCAAATAATATTTCTGGAAAGTGCTGCCACTGCAGTGTGAAGGAGCGATCGGGGGCCACAGCAAGGGCCCACATCACCGAAAACCTTGTTATTGAAAAGGTGCCAGCTTCGTCCGGTTCTGATGGAAGAATTAATGTAGAACAATCTGGACTTATAAGCACGTTGGGTTTTCAGGCTTCTTGCAATGCTCTTTCAATTCGGGTCTTTAATAAAAAAGAAGGTGAAGATAGCGTGCCTGTCTGCTTGGAAGCTAAGCCAATAGAACGAGCATCAAATGATGTGATTGGCGTAGGGAATGCATCCATGATGAAGGAAACTGAAGTTACTTGCACAAAAGGTGCTGAAACTGTTTGGTCAGATAGAATAGCTGGGAAAGTAACTGTCTTGGCAGGAAATGCGAACTTCTGGGCCGTTGGTTGTGAAGATGGCTGCTTGCAGGTATATAGAACTAAAAAGAGGATCGCAAAAATTCTAACACGATGCACACACTTCACGGAGGTCCATTAAGTGCACACGATCACATCTTCTCCATACATGTTTCTTATGTCAGTGGTAAGTACCATTGATTAGGTGGGCTGTCATGTGGATTGGCCATAGCGGAAACGGGTGGTGTTCAGATGATGGCAGCCATCTGATTGTAGGCTGCTAATGGAGGGTTGACTCCAAATTGAACAGAAATGAGCGAAGATCCATGTGTGGTCAGATGGTCAAGATTGTCCAATCACTGTGATTTCAGGCTATCCACCACCATATGGTGGTCCACCAGGCATGCATTTACCACCGGCAGAGTGGAGATTGCACTTCATAGGACTTATCTGAAGCACCTTTTACACAACATTTCTCAAATATGAATCTCTTCTATTGTTTCCATTATAATGCTTTGCCCATTCATGATTCACTATTTGCCTAAGGGGCTGTTTGATTTTTCATATAGCCCATAAATACCTTGGAAATAGGTAATAATTACTTACCCTAGTTAATTACCACATCATTCCCAATATTGACATTGACACCTGTTTTTTGAACACTAAAATCAAGGACAGGTGCAAAATAAATGTGGGGCCCACCGTGATGCATGTGGCTTATCCACACCATCCATCCATTATGCCAGTTGATTTCAGGGCATGAGCCCACAAATGAGGCAGATCCAAAGCTCAAGTGGACCACACCATAGGAAACAATGGGAATTGAATGCCTATCGTTAAAAACTTCTTGGGCCCCCAAGAAGTTTTGGATCAACCTGATATTTGTGTTTTCCCCTTATCCATGTGTTTGTGGCCTTATGAACATGTTAGATGACAAATAAACGTCAGGGCCCTGTAAAGGAAACTACTTTCAACAGTGGACGGTTTAAGGCCACTGTTTCCTTTGGCGTGGGCCACTTGAGCTTTGGATATGCCTCTTTTTTGGCTCATGCCCCAAAATGTTTCGGTAAAACAGATGGACGGCATGAATATGCCACATATATCACGGTGGAGCCCACAAATTTAAGCCAGTCCTTTTGGACTGGTTTTCGAGGCAGAAATACTCTTGAATTTTCAAACAAGTTGATAGAGTAATAATTACCTATTTACAGCATATTTACAAAGAATATGAAAAATCAAACATGCCCTAAAAGTAATAATAGAATGAGGTGGAGATGGCTGATGTCACATTTATACTCCATTTAAAATAAAAACATCATGTGAGTTGTGCTTGTCAGACACATCAATAGCCACAAGGGAAAGACCCTATCATTTATCTTGTTGTTTAGCATGATGTATAAGAAACACCTACACATGTTGTGGCATGCATGTATGAGATCTGGGCAGTTCATCTGTTGGGCCCTACCATGAATAGGCTTACACCAAAATTCACATGAACAAATCGGATGATCCTCGCGGTAGATGTATTTCTGAGGATTAGAAATGGGTGGTTAGAAAAATGTTCAATCAATGCTTGAGCCTTCATTGGGCAACAATTCTTCCAATCGGTGATTAGGATCATCTGAAAGTTGTGTTTATTCGAGCATATGGCCCAGTCCCTTGACAAATGAATGTTTCGGAACATGTTCATATGCCACCTATGAAAAAATTGTGTGCTTGACAATGAACTTTGGTGCATGCTTGTATTTTGAACCCTGTATGTATATTGAAATGTAGATGGAAAGGAGTGGGAAAAGAGAGAGGAGGAAGAGAGAAGGGTGTTGTTTTGTATCCACCCTCTCTTCCTTAATCCTTTATCAATAGCAAGGTATTCAAAATTGGTTACGTAACAGCCGTTACGTAACGGTAACGGTCAAAACTGTTATGCGTTACGGGGTCGAAATGGCCGTTACAGAAAAAACAGGCCGTAACGGTCTCGTAACAGACCATAATGGCCTTGTAACGGACTATAACGGTCCTGTAACAGTTTTTAAAAATTAAAAAAAAAAAGGATCGTAACGGCTAATACGGGGGCCGTTACGGCCCGTATCATAACGGTAACAGTGGTGACCGTTACGGCCACCGTTACCGTTTTGGAACACCTTGATCAATAGAAGATAAGTTTAACAAGAGGAGAGGACCAATTACAATTAAAGATGGAAAGTGATAAGAAAAAAAAAAAAGCAATTATGAAACTTAAGCCTAACCTTATATATGGTAAACCGCAAGTGCACGGGTATCTATGTACACAAGTGCTATGTACATGTTAGGTGCACATGAATTTGTGTACACTCACTCCCCCTCAAGTTGGTGCATGGACATCATTTATACCAATCTGGAATCTTGATATTGATGGTCTTGAAGCGCATAGCTTTGGTGAAAACATCTGCTAACTAATCCTCTGAACAAACAAAAGGTGTAGTAGAAGCATGACAACTAATTTTTCCCGAATGAAGTAGCAGTCGACTTCAATGTGTTTGTGTGTTTGTGGAAGGCGGAATTGGATGCAATATGGATGACCGCTTGATTATCCCAATGTAGCGGAATTGGGGAAGATGTTATGTATCCCATATCTTGAAGGATGACTTTCACTTGCATGACCATTGCATGGTATTCGACCTTGTCAGAGGGGTGAGTAACAACAAATTGCTTCTTACTTTTTAAAGTAACTAGGTTTCTTCCTCCAAACATGTAATACCATGTAGTGGAGCGTCAATCAAACAAGCCGACCCAATGAGCATCGTAGGAATCGTTGATACTAAGATGATCATGATTTCAATAGTGAATATCACGGCCAGGTGCAACTTTTAAGTAACAAAGAATTTGATAGACCGCTTCAAGATGATCAAGGTGTTCCGTAATGGTAACAGTGGCCGTAACGGCCACCACCGTTACGATACGGGGCATAATAGCTGTTACGGCCCCGTAACAGCCGTTACGGTCTCTCTCTCCCTCTCTTTTAATTATTGAAAAAAACCTCGAAAAACCTGTATCTACCCCGTAATGTTGATTAAAAAGTATGAAAAACTTGTATCTACCCCATAATTACAGTTGTACACGAGTCAAGCCGAGCCGAGTATTGCCCAGCTCATGCTCGGCTCGCACTGCCAAACACCCAGCTCGTACTTGGCTCGTCTGAGTTTGAGCAGATATCGAGCCAAGTTCGAGTTCGAGTCTTCGAGCATGTTTCGAGTATGAGTTTTCGAACCCTGTGATCCATCCATCCCAAAACAGAAGAATAAAAAAACACTTGTCTGAGTTCGACCAGATATCGAGCCAAGTTCGAGTTCGAGTCTTTGAGCATGTTTCGAGTACGAGTTTTCGAACCCTGTGATCCATCCATCCCAAAATAGAAGAATAAAATAACAAAGCTCTGAAAATCTCAACGTTGGAAGCCCAAGAACCAGAAAAGCCAAACCATCTCCGGATCTCTGGATTCTTCTTTAACGCAATCCGAGGCGGTTATTTCTGATGGAGGGATGGAATCCAAATGAAACTGAAATTCAAGACTTCAATGATATATGGAAAGTAGCTATAAAGGGAAGGCCTTAAAAGAGGAAGCTGGAAAAAAGAAATATATATCAGAGGTTTTGTCTTTCTAAAGCTCCTGGATCGTTTGTGGAAACCAATAGATTTGATTTTTCTTCTGGAAAGAAATAGGGGTTTTAGAAGGGTTTTGGGATGGATGGGATAAGGGAATTTCGTGGAAGGAAGGACGGATGGCCTTCGAAGGGTGTTGACTAGGAAATGGCTGTCTCTTGTCTTCTCTCCTTGGGTCTGCAGAGACTGCTGGCTTTTCGTGCATGTCAAGTTCTCTCCTTAGGGTTTTTTTGTTTTGGGATATATATACCCCTGGTCGAGTCGATTTCAAGTACTATTCGAGTCGAGCCGAGTCTAGCAGGGTCAAGCTCGTGCTCGGCTCGAACTCAATTCGAGCACCAAAAATCAGCTTGTGCTTGACTCAAACTCATTTCGAGCCGAGTCAAGTCAAGCAAGTTAACGAGTATACTCTGCTCGTGTACAACTCTACTCGTAATAGACCATTTTGGGGTTGTTATAGCCTTTATAAGGGATGTAACGTGCTGTTAACGGGAATTATGGGTCATTTTTTCCATAATGGTTGTTACGGTCGTTACGACCCCGTAATGCGTAACGGTTCCCACCGTTACCTTTACGTAACGGCCTTTACGACACACCATGAAGATGATGCCGACAAAGTCATTTGCATAAACTGGCTAACAACTCCAACAACATGAGATATCCGGACGAATAAAGTTGAGATAAATTAGATGACCCACTAGTCAACGATACATGCTTAGATTATTAATTTTGTCTAATTGTCCCTCATGCAACTAATGATTTACTTCAATAGAAATGTCAACAGGGCGAGTACTAAGTAGATCTAGATCTCTTATAAGATTTAAGCAAACTTATATTGGGATAAGAAGATTCCATAGTTTGAGCAAGCCACTCCAATTCCAATGAAGTACTTTAGCATCCCTAAATCTTTAATCTCGAATGACAAGGCCAGGAATTTCTTAACATTTTCTATCTCAGTTGTGACGAGTATAGTTATTTATCTGTCTCATTTGTGCTCATGCCACTTAGAATAATATCATCAACATATACCACAAGAATTGTCGTGATGCCATCCATGTGTTTTACAAACACAGTATTCAAATGTGCTTTAAATATGATGTTGGAAGTTGTATTGCCAAGCTTTTCAAACTAGGTCCGAGGAGACTGTTTGAGCCCGTACAAAGCTTTCCGAAGACGACAAACTTTATCAGTCTCCCCCTTGGGCCAAAAACCAGGAGGAAGGGCCGTATACATTTCTTTATGAAGATCCATGTATAAATTGTCTTTCTGACATCCAATTGATGCAGAGGCTAATTATGGTTTATGGCTATAGGCAATAGGAAGTGGGCATAATTTAATTTTGCTACCAGGGCAAAGGTTTCACAGTAGCTTTCACCATACTTTTGGGTGAAGCCCTTGGCCCTCGACAACTAGTTGTGTTTTGTATCCGTCTATCGATCCATCTGACTTGAATTTAATGTTAAACAGTCATCTGCTCTTGATAGTATGTTTGCCTGGTGGAAGAGTGACTAATTCCTTAGTTTTCTATTTTTTAAGGGCAACCATCTCTTCTACCATGTTTGATTTTCATTTAGGGTCGCCTAAGGCATCCGTAATCTTGGTCGATATAGAAACAGATGATATAGTGGAAAAGAATGACTAATAAGAGAGAGATTTTTGTATGTGACATAGTTACCAATGGAATAAGAGAGAGAGTTTTGTATGTGACATAGTTACCAATGGAATGTATACATGATCGAGTTCCTTTGCGAATGGCAATAAGGCGATCCAATTTTTTTAAAGAGTAATTGGGAGATCCACTTGTTCTGGTTCAACTGTTGAAGAGTGGTGGTGCTCGGGAAGAGGAGGGGTTTTGTTCCTTTAAGAGTAAATCTTGAGTTCTTTGGTTGGAATGGAGCTTAGTTCATCATTAATTTAAGGCTTATCTATGACAGAAAGTGGAAGAGATGCAAGGTGTGTATCGTCTCGTGAATTGAAATAAGCACATTTTCAAAGAATGTAACATCCTTGGAAACATACTTTTTTCAATTTACAAGACAATAACATTTGTACTATTTTTTAGAGTTTGAGTACCCTAGGAACACACATTTTATAGATTTGTTGATGGGGACATCTCGCGCACATGTACGCCCCCTACGCACGTACGCAAGGAGGAGGACCCCACCATTGATCTGGATTGAGGACGACGTTCAGGGAGGGTCTCCTAGTTAGAAGACGGAGTTTTAGTTCGTTAGAGTGGGCCCGATAGTCAAGTAAAGCCCATCATGGGATCTCATGATCGTGGCCCACTAGTCTGATTAATCTCATATTTTAGGTTTTGCTTATTAATGTTATTTAGAGTATCGTGAACGGTTTAAATTTCTTTGATTAGTTTTTATTTTTGTTTACTTCATCGTCAAGTAATAGGTTGCGCACATGGCGCGAGTTTTGGGGTATAGGGTTTTCCTATAAATAGGCACCCCTTGTAGGTTTTTTTTCTCATTGAAGTTTAATAAAAATTCTGCGTTTTTTCTACTCCTCTGAGTTCCTGAGTTGTGGAAATCCAATTGGGTGCGAAGCCCTCCCTTCATCGAAGGGCTAACTACCGTGGTACGAAGCCACATCTATTCCAATCCGCCCATATCTTCTACCATCCATACTTCTCACCTTCTACATCCATCTTAGCTTCGAATCCGTCAGTTTTTGCAGCAGTTCTTCTCCCTACAACTGATTTTCAGAATCTGGCCCCGCAGGAGGGCTGAAACTTCGGCGGAGCACCACGCACAGACCGTGCATCCGATCGACACGAACTCAGGGGTTTTGAAGCCTTACCCTGGCCGACCAGAGCCAAGGAAGTGGTTTTCGGATTCGGGGCCCCCTCGCATATGTGGCCAGGCCCCTGCGCATGTGCGTCAGGCCTAGCCCGCTGTCTGCACACGTGGACTGTCGCTAGGTTTAGATTTCCTACCTATTTCATCCATCTCATACCTATTTTTCATAACCCCAACCCCAGATTGCATTATTTTCAATTTGTTTGCCCCTTTTCTAATCTTATGGTTCTCTGAACTAAAACCGGTGAATCCCTTGGATTAGGGACAGATTGCTGTGCATGTGTGGATGAATTTACCTCCCTTTGAGTATCGTTTGGTCCATAATTTTTATTGATCCAGCCCTAACATGTGTAGGCCTGTACCCGCATAGATTTCCCTTGATTGAATGTTTGAACTTTTGTGTGGGATATGAAATTTGTGTAATTGTTTATGAACTAATGTGATCTTAAGTCTGAAAATCTTGCACATCATATTTGAATTTCATGTCTTGCATCATTTGTGGTCCTAGCTTGGTGCTTGATGTTCTAAGAATGTGGATAAAGCAGTTGTACTCACACACTTTTGGTGTTAGGGTTAATAGGGATGCATGACATTGTAGGGCTTGTAACAAATAGTTACCCTTGAGGACATCGGTTGGAGTCCGATTGATTATGTATGTTGCAAGAAGAATGGCTTTATCCCAATACGCTTTTGGTATTGACATGCCTATTAGTAATGATCTCTAGTAAGTGGCAGTTTTTACGTTCCGCCATTCCGTTTTTTTGTGGTTTAGAAGGGCATGAGGATTGAAATTCTATGCCATGATCTACAAAATATTTTGTAAATCAAGGTGTAAAAATTCTTGATCATTCTCAGATTGAAATGTTTTAATTTTAATATTATATTGGGTAGAAACCATTCGATGAAGCATCTTTATAATCAATGGGACTTTGTCCCAACTCTTTAGGAGATAAATTCATATACATCGTGAAACATCATTAATAAATGATTAGAATTTTTTTAAACTAAATGTAAATGCTAGTGTAGCAGGTCCCCATACATCTGTAAGTTGAAATGGATGCAACGTCTTTGTATTATTCAAGGAAAAAGTAGTTTGACTATATACTTGGATAACTGACAAGTTTCACATTGTAAGTTATCAGAAAGAAGATTAGACGAAAACAAGAGGACATGGACTATAGAAGAGATGGACAAGGAATCAGAAAGATAGAAAGTTCTCTTTCCCAGAGCTTTAAAGAGGGAACCATCAACCAATCTGATGTTATTGAAGATAGGTGAGAGAAGTATGGCCATTGGTCATACACATCATGTAGTCAGATACCCAAATCAATGATCCAGGATGTTTGAGAGATGTGGTTCACAGAATTATAGTTGTAGAAGTGCATGACTTCCCTATTTGGTTAGTGCGATGGAAGCTTAGAGAGCTACAACTTCTTATTGTAGCTCATTGATGGTTTTGTCCCTTGGGTGTCAGTCACTATCGGCGGGAAGTTTCTTCAATGGTGCTTACATTAGCAGGAGACTTTGTTTTGACGTTCTTTGGCCGAAGATGATGATGAAGATCCTAACAATGTTCCTTTAGATGCTGTCTTTTTTTCACAATGTATACATCTGAGTTTATCTTTGACTACATTTCCTCATCCAGTTCCTTGCTCCTAACCATTTTTAAAGTATGTAGTCTATCGTTGAGCCTCTATGCGAATGTGGTCATATACAAATTCGAGGGTAGGAAGTAATTCTCTCCCAAGAATCTGTATACGTTAAGGTTTGAAATCTGAATGAAGACTAGCGAGAAATTTAAAGATTCCCAGAGATTCCCAGTTGTCGTATTTGATTTTTCAGGTCTTCAAATTGTAGAATCACTGTTTGACAGTTGCTCAGTTCTTCCCATTTTTGGTTCAAGTTAACAAAGTATTCTTCTACAGTTCTATATCTTGTTTGAGATTGTTAATCGGTGTCGAGTTGATAAAGGCGTGCCAAGTCTTCTTGGTGGGAGTACATTTTGGCTATTTTATCCTATACATCCTTAACGGTTTTTAAGAGATAAAGACCATGACTAATATTGAGTTGCATTGAATTTAGCAACCATGACATCACAAGCCAATTTTCATTCTCCCATTTATTATAGGTGGGATAATCCTGATTGGAAGTCCAATGTACATTTGGGCTGCTTGGGACCACTCCAAATAATTTGTGCCATCTAGTTTTATTATAGTTATTGTAAGACTAGGGTTGTCTGTATATTCCATATCCATATGGAATCTAAGCGTGTTTATTTTCTCCCATTTAACAAAAGGAAAAAAAAGAAGAAGAAAGAAAGAGAAGCGAGGAATAACACTTATTCGAAGTAACCCCTCAGCGTCTATCGAAGGTCCAAAAGAGAAAAATCGGCGTGTGGAGTCCTACTTGACAGATCTGGAAGCAATGAGTGGTCCAGGGGTTTGACGGTGGTCTGAGCTTCTAATCGGACCCCAATAAGTGGCCCACAGGGCACTTTCGGCAGTAATGGAGGCCCTTGGACTTGAACCTGGTCCCAGAAAGAGCCTCGAATAGAAAACCCTGCTGTCCAGGATATCAATGTATGTAGATTGGGAGTCGAGGAGGAGATCTGGTGAAGGGAAAAGTGATTCCGGTGATTTCCAGCAGCCCTGGACAGTTCCCAGTGCAGTTCCGGAGTTGCTATAAGACTTTGGAGGTGCTTCCGGCAAGTTTAGGCAATGTTGGACTGCTCCCTATTAGTTCCAGAGCCAGTAATCAGATCTGGACTGATTTCTGACAAGTTGAGGTGGCTCTGGGGTGATTTCAGGCGAGATCTGGTGGCACAGGGCTGCTTCTTATGCAGATCCTACACCGGAAATCATTTCTGAATGGATTTTTGGTGAGTTGAGGTGTTCGTAGGCTGCTTATGATGCAGATCCAGTGCTGTACAGGGCTAGCCAATGGTGAGTTTTGCTTCCAGAGATAACTGCCGATGGAGGAATCCCTTCCAGATTGGACAATGGTGCACTACAATTGCATTGGTACGATGCAAGATTTATCTCAATTTCACCATCTTACAGGGAGTGAAAAGATCTGATCAACTTTCAAAATAGAGGTTTGCTATAGAGAATGGGAAGAAGAAAGAGGAATAATTGGAACAAGAAAAAGAGGACGGGTTCAAAGAAGCTCTGATACGATGAAACATAAATGGAAATTAGAGGGAAAAGAGAGAAGAGGAAGAGAGAAGGATGTTATTTTGTATCTACCGGACCCTCCCTTCCTTAGTCCTTTATTTATAGAAGATAATTTTAACAAGAGGAGAGGACTAATTACAATTAGAGGCTAAAAGAGATAAGAAAACAGAAGCAATTAGGAAACCTAAACCTGGTCCTGTATACGGTGTGGGATCCGTGTACATCACAGGTGCTGTGTACACCTCAGGTGCACATGAATCTGTGTGCACTAACATATACCATTTATGTAGTTCGAGGTTTCTGTAGTATCTAGATGTATTCCTCTACTTCAGGGCCATATGCTTTTATAATTGCTATTCGCTATCTTTTAAAAAATAATATATCTTTCAATATCATGGCTCAAATTGCCGCCTTTTCTTGCAAATATATTTTAATATCAAAATATTGTTTTTGGGCAGTAGATAACAAGATCATCTGCAAGGCCTTGCAATGGTTTGCATTTGGACATGCAGAGGGTCTGATCATTGATCTGAAGTCTGAACTATCCATTTCAATCAGCACAATCTTCATAGGCCATGTAAACATCACAGTGATAGGATCATCCTTGATTATCAGATCATTGCCTACCAAAAAATGGGCACTCTAGATCATTTATTGAAGATAAGTCCAATAATCTGAGTCATCAATTTAATAGGACCCACTTGGATTGCTTTATTTGGTCACTTTGGTTCAACAATGCTAACCATTGGATCAATGACTTGGAAAACGGATGTTCATAACAAAGGTGTCCAGCATTCAGATGGTTAGGATCATCTGATCAGTATGACTTTTACACAGTGGTGTTCAAAGAATGGGCGGGCTGGAAAGAATGGCCAGTCCAGGCTGGTGATGGACTATCCACACATCTAGACTGTACCAGTCGTTGCATTGCATGTGATCTTTACACATGATAGTGTATTATAATTAGAGAACTGTTCATAAACACTACTTCTGGTACTGTACCATTGTTCCCAATAAGATGCACTTGTTTAGGAAATCTCTAACACGAAATCGATAGGCCACACCATGAAGCTTCCCCTTCTGGAAAATCAGGCTGATCTGCTCACTGCATGCACCACAGCTGTATCTTGAGCCAGACCATTGGTTGCCCATCGATTTTGACAGTGTGGCCCACCCAATGAGCCTACCAGCCTGATTATTGTGTCGGGTGATCTTCATTGTGGGCATACTATTTTCATGGTATGATGTCCTACACAAGTGGCATAATAGTGGGAAAAGATGATAAGTCACTACAAGTGGTGGAACCTTGCCTGTAGTTGATCAGTTCTCTTATAATTATTTACAGTAGAAAAATATCCCAAAATATTATATAACAGTTAAAATCCTAAAACTCGGTGCTCCAGAGGTTTTGGACACACGTCCATGTTGATATGGTGGAACAGAAGTTCCTTGTCTTCTTATGTAGATAAATATTTATTTAGCCCATACCAATAAAGAGAGTTTTTTTTTTTTTTGATAGGCCCTTGTTTTTTGTTTCTTGACCAGGTTTACACAAAGTGTGGAAGACGAGCCATGCCGACTATGATGATGGGGTCTGCGGCGGTATTTATAGATTGTGATGAGTGCTGGAAGCTGCTACTTGTCACAAAGAAGGGATCGATTTACGTGTGGGATCTTTTTAATAGGACCTGTCTTTTACATGACTCTCTATCTTCTCTCATTACTTCAAGGCAGGATTCAGCTAACAAAGATGCAGGTACAGCCTTTTCTGAGCATCAGTTTTTATTTTTATTAAAGTTGTTTTTTCAAAGGTTATTATTAGCCATTTTATGGGCACATTGACCCTATGCCCCTGGGATGTGAACCCCAAACTATGGGTGTATGGACCGTAGCGGTCCGCATACCATATGTTCTAAAAGTGAATCTGGTCTGCAAAATGCGGTGAATCAGCATGCCTATACATGGTTTGGGTTTATACTTCTGAACCTGGTTACTATGTGAGAACCTACCATTTGACACCTTCACTTGTTAGCAAAAGTAGATGTGGCACATGCAATGCACATGGAGAGAGGAAGTGGTTTAAAAGATGTAGGATTGTGGGAGAGAAGCGGTTGTCAGAAGTCGCTACGATACATCCGAGTGTATACATTGGTCACTAGATCTGAAGTCCTTTTCAGTTATCCAAACTGCGTATACTCATAGTGGATTGCGCATACCCAAAAGAAGAAGAAAATAAAAAATCTCAAATTAGTATATTTTATCCTTTTGATCATTAAAAAGTTAAGGACATTGTCCATGTTCAGAAGAACAAAGTCAATGATGAAAGGGTTAAAATATTCCAATCTTAAAGTTTTTATTTTTTAGTTTGTCCCCCCAAGATAAGGCGCATCACATAAACATTTTGGATCATTGAAAGATTACCACAGAACCAATGGCTGAAATCCTGAACTATAGCAATATGTAGGTGCGTATTCTAGCAAACTGTCTCTAAAATGGGCTTCTTTGGGATTAGTCTCACTTCAAAAAAGAGGTGGGGACACCCTGTGTCTTCAAAAAAAAAAAAAAAAATGGGCTTCTTTGGGATTAGTCTCACTTCAAAAAAGAGGTGGGGACACCCTGTGTCTTCAAAAAAAAAAAATGGGCTTCTTTGGGGAGGGTAATTGGTTTATCACACAGATTTGGTGGGACTTTTGGTCTATATTCAATATTGTCAGCTGTCTCCCAAACTCTGCACCGTCCTTGCTAGCAGCTTGGCAGGGCCCAAAGTTAGGTAAAGTGAAAACCCGTATTTGGAGAATGGCGATTATCGCTATTTGGTGGGCAGTCTGGAAGGAAAGGAATGAAAGATGCTTCAACGACTCTCAGTCTACGGCTAAATCTGTGGGATCCTTTGCCAAAAAGTTGATTTTTGAATGGGTGTCGAATGTTTTGGGCTCAAAAGACTATAATCTTGTTTTCTTAGGATTATAGGTTGCTTTGGTTCTGCTATCTTAGCAGTCCTGCTTTGTTAGTTCTCTCTCTTATTTTAATATCATCGTTACTTTTTTTTTTAAAAAAAATTATCACATACACTTTACCATCTAATTGGCTTGTGTTTGTGGACCACTGCATATGTGTGACACCAACCCATCAAGATGCACCCCACCATGAGAATTGGACGTGCAAAAAATCAGGCTAATCCAATCATCACATGGTCTACACCATGAAAATCGTTCTTTTAGCTTTTCCTATCCATTGTTTAGTTTTGTGGCCAGCCTAATGATTAGATTGGTGTTATTTTCAGGGTGTCCCGTTTTCATGGTGGGCCGCACCTTTTGGATGGAATGGATATCACACAAACATAAGTGGGACCCACACATAAGTAGACTTGTCGTCATTTCTTGTCAAAATTTCTTTTGTGTAGAGATATCTACCATATGGTCAGCTAAACGTTCATAATTCCCTACCTACCTTTACTACAAAATTTTGAACCCATCCCATGTCCTTTTTATAATGCAATGTTGATGCCGCTCCAAAACTACTTGCGGCCTTGCGGGAAAAATTTTTCCCTGGTTACTTGCGCAATATATAGTAGAGATGACATGCTTATGTAGTATTTTTTCATGTATCAGGCTCGATTAAAGTTATATCTGCAAGGTTCTCGAGATCCGGTTCACCTCTGGTTGTTCTAGCAACCCGTCATGCTTTTCTTTTTGATTCGAGCATGATGTGTTGGCTGAGGATAGCTGATTATTGCTTCCCTGGATCGAATTTCACAAGCTCTTGGAATTTGGGTTCGGTTCAAAGTGGTGAGCTAGCTGCTTTGCAGGTTGATGCTGGAAAGTTCTTAGCCAGAAAGCCAAGTTGGAGCAGGTTTGTATGTCTTCATGTTCTTGTTTACAAAAGAGAAAGACTACCCAGTAGAGATTTTAAAATAAGGGGGGGGGGGGGGGGGTCTAAAGGAGAAGGTAGGATTTTGGCCTCTCCCCATTTGTGCCAAAGTTTGTGAGAGTTTAACTGTTCTTTAGGTGGGCCAACCATGTATGTGCTGTGGCCCCAGTGTCAGGCTGGATCTGATCATTGAGTGGGCCAGCCAGATGTCTAAGCCAAATGTGGATCATTGGTCGATTCTTTTCAGTTGCCCACGCCGTGTATGCGTCTGCCTGCATAATGATTTGACCAGCCTGATTTTCGTGCTATGCATGTATATGGTGGGCCCAACAGATTAACCCCTTGGATCTCGTGCATGTCTTACAATAACACGTTCATGTGATGAACCCCTTGGTTTTTTTACTTATTAGTTATTACTTGTGTAGCTAACATCAGGGCCAGTATCCAGAAATGTTACTTCTATATTCTAATATTTGATTTCTGGAGTTTTGCAAAGTCCACATACACCAACCTGAAATGTGTGTGGGACATCCAACCTGTGCATCAGGTGAGCCCAATCATGTGACGCCCCTATCTTTGGGTCAAATCATTGACACAGTTGGGCCTACTTGATGCATGGCTGAATATGCCATGCATGTGACAGGTTAATTGATCTGCAGCTGCATGTCATGAGGTGCATGTGAGTGTATCAAAAAAAAAATTTGTGAGTTTTCCAACCAGTACCTGTTGAGTCTAAGGTTGAGATTGTGAATTTGATTTTGGTTGCTTTTGACACAGGGTGACAGATGACGGGGTGCAGACCCGTGCTCATTTGGAAGCTCAGTTAGCATCATCTTTGGCATTGAAGTCGCCCAACGAATATCGCCAATGCCTCCTGTCTTATATACGATTTTTGGCAAGGTTAGTGCATTCTCATTATTTTGATGAGAGTTCTGTCTGTATTGGAAAGCATGTTAGTTCTTGGGGGAAAAAAACCTTCTACTTGGGTGGTTGATATAGGTGCATCTCCACACTAGGGTGGGGTGGCCCACAACATGGGGCTTGTGAGAGGCACGATGGCCACGGGGTGGGTCTCACTGTGGGATGCGGGGTAGCCCACAAGGAGGTTTCGGTCAGGTTGCCTAGCTAGGAGGGCCAGGATAAAGGGATAATCTAGTGCTTCCCTAACAACTCTGGAGCTTTTGGTGCGTTGGCTGGTACTCCCTACATTAGGTGGTATCGGAGCAAGAGACTAGTGTTCGAGTCTCCTTACTGGTATAGGTGGATGATTCTGGTGCATCTCTACATTGGGGTGGGGTGGCCTACTCGGTGGGGCTTGTGAGAGGCAGGATGGCCATGGGGTGGGTCCCATTGTGGGACCCGTGAGATGCAATGTAGCCTACAAGGAGATCTCGGTCGGGTTGCCTGGGAGGGCCAAGATAAAGGGATATTTCGGTGCTTCCCCAATAGATCTGGAGCTTTTGGTGTATTGGTCAGTACTCCCTAGATCAGTGGCTTTACCTTCACAGTCAAGCTTTGCCATACCCACTTGCATAGATCGAAACCCACCCAAATGTGTCAATTTTGCATGTGCTCGTGAGGTCTAACCCATCCATCAAGTGGGCCTAGTAGTTTTGCTCTCTAATGCGGGGGCATTTTCACACCGGGCTCGAGTGGGGTGGCCTGTGAGATGCAGGGGCACGCTCGGGGTGGGCGGCCTGTGTGAGGCAGGTGGCTCGTGAGATGCAGGCCTCACCCGTGTGACTCGGGTGGCTCGTGTGAGGCGGTACCCATGTGATTTGGGGCCCATGAGGGGGGTTCGACCGAGGGCCTAACTCATGAGACGTGGGGCCTGGGCAATGAGATAAAGGGATTAATTCACCATACTCTAATAGTTCGAGCTTTTAGAGCAAGTGGTTAATTGTCCTGCATCAAATTGGTATCAGAGCAGGAGGTCTCGTGTTCGAGACTCCTCACCGGGGGTGATTAATGCGGGGGCATTTTCACATCGGGCTCGAGTGGGGTGGCCTGTGAGATGCGGGGGCACACTCGGGGTGGGCGGCCTGTGTGAGGCAAGTGGCTCGTGAGATGCGGGCCCCACCCGTGTGACTCATGGCTCGTGTGAGGCGGTACCCATGTGATTTGGGGCCCACGAGGGGGTGAGGGGCCTAACCCATGAGACGTGGGGCCATCACATCTCTAACAATGGTTTTAGGCCTAGTGGTTAGTCTCATCACTAGGCTTAAAAATGAGGACATTCTAGGATTTAGGTGGGCCAGACATCACCAGCCGTTAAAAAGATGGTGGGATCTAATGGATATCTAATTTTGATGTGTTGTGATTTGGTGCTCTGAACTCAGTGGTCTCTATGTGCACATAATCTCTTCCCTTAGGATGCATTTGGTTGTACCAAATATCACGAAAATCATGAAATTTTATGATATTTGGTGCAACTAGAAGCACCCTGAAGTTAAAAAAGAAAAAGAAAAAAGGAAAAAGAAAAAGAAGAAAACTTAACCACAAAATTGTGCCTATTTAAATAGGAATGCACTACAATTGTATAAAGTTATGTGAAGAATAGACAACTTGGAATTTATAAAGAATGCATTACAACTTCGCAAAATGTAATTTATATATAGGTGCATTCACGAATGGCCGTGGTCCAATAACGATCTACAATGTGATGGTTAAAAAAAGAAATAAAGCAAACGGACCACATTTTAAGGAAAAAAAGACATTGGTCAGCTGGAATCTTCCTCTCTAGGAATCTTTGTGAGCATAATCCATCTAAGTCAATACCCTATCAAATCAAAGATCTTTATCACTGAACCCTAGGTCCTATCTGAGCAAATTGAAATCCCAATGGATGGTATGCTAATCTTCTGGTGGAGGTTCATATATTTCCTCTTTTCTTGAAAGTTCTTTCTTTGCTGTCCATATAGAGATGCGCTCTGTATACACACTTGTGTAGGCCCATTGCGTTCATGAGTATAGGTAATGTATGTATATATGCATGTATCAGCTCCAAATAGCTAGTATCAGGCTATGATGATGATGTAAGCATGCATATATGTATGCATCACACATTTTGGATATGTTTGTGTGTATGTGTATGGAGTTCCTATTAGGTTGACCTTACTGTAAGTTACTGTAAGGTTGAGCTTGGGTCCCACCAGACATCCACCCCATCCATTAGATGCATCCCCCCATTTTACATCTAGAGCCCAAAATCCAGCCTGATCCATGACTCAGGTGAGCCATACAACAGAAAACAGTTGAAAGCAGATGCCCACCCAATAAAAGCTTCTTGATTGTTTTTGGGGCTCACACAAGATGTGGTTTAGATATCTAACCCATCCATTGTATGTGTCCCTCGATTCCCTGCTAGATGAGGGTTCTCACCAAATTTCAAGCTATTCCAAAACTAATGTATTTATGTATGTAATGTTCGTTGTAATAGTATCATTACATGTATCGATGACCGGGGATATGGAAACATGTATTGATATCGCCAATATTTGAAAAGGTATCAGTGATTAAGGGAAACAGGGAGAAAAAGGTAGATTTTTTCAGTGAAACTGCAGGAGATGCTAAAAGACACATGTTTACATATTTTAGAATCAAAATATTGTAATCGAGACAAAGATATTGTTAAGGAATGGGCTGCCGAATCTTTGGCTATGGTGTCGTCTCAGTTTCCCGATGACTAGGTAGATTTGTAACTAGTTTTCTTTTTCTTTTTCTTTTTTCTTTTTTCTTAAAAAAAAAAAAAGGAACCATACATAATTAGTGTTGTTGTAAACAACTAGTGCAATAGTAACCAAAATGAGTTCATATCATACAAATGCAGGTAATAAACAATAAATAAGACATCCAAAAACTAAGGAAAATGAAAAGCATACCTACTCAGCTATCATTCAAACTCACACAGAGTTACAAGGCATGTTGAAGTCATCATCTCTTTTCTTACTTGGTCGGCCATGATGCCATTGTTCCACATGTCGATAGTATTGTGTTAAGGTCACCATCTGGTTGTACTCATCCTCGTTGAACTATTAAGTATAATCTAAACGTGGCTACTGCGTAACGTAACATGCTACGGTTGAGTAGGGTCTATAGGAAATGGACCGACTCCAACCTCAACTCCTGGATAGAAGTGACTCAAATCATACAGATACCTAAATATCCCCTTCTGTACTCATAATCGTAAACGCTCTCCTATGGTTGCCTATATCCATAGCTGGATGACTGTGATCGAGTGTCGTAACTGTAGTCATACTTGTAGTACCCTCAGTGCGCATAAGGTGGGAAGGAAGTTGAGCTCCCTTGCTCTGAGCTAATATCTATTGACGACAAGCTCCATGCTAGAGACTCCTCGTCATGTGGGACCTTCTTCCTACCCTTGCAATGCTTGAAATGCTAATTGCGCTTTTCTGCTCTCTTCGAGTATGATGGACAAGATTCATGGCCTTCTTCCTGAATGGCATGGTCAAAGTAGGCCTCAATGAACTGGCTAATCACCAGCTCTGACCTGTCGTATAAGCCCCACCGCTACTGCCTCCAGCCTTGACGCTTCCACTTCCATGCCACCACTGTCAGTGCTACTCACGTTGGACTGGCCTCCACCCCCACCATCACCACTGCCATCCTCGTCTTCATCCCTGTCATTACTGCTGAATGGGGATAAAGTCTCATCATCATAATTCCTACTGTCATTGCCGAATGGGGATAGTCTCATCATCATCATTGCTTAAGATGACCCGACATCAGGGAGTATGTTGTAATGATACCTCACGACCCTCATTAGGATGTATCAGGCTCCTCAACAACACGTCGAAAGAGTTGGCCTGAGCCCTCTTTTTTTCTTTTTTTTTTTCACATGCACGCACACCCCACACACTCACGCCATAGAGGGCTTTCACCACCTATGGATACTCGAACCCTTGACTGGGTGTTGAAACTCCTGAGAGTCTACCACCCAAGCAAGAGCAAGGATCCTTGGCCTGAGCCCTCTGCTCATCCATTACCTAGTCGACGTCAATACCAAGAGACATTGCTCCACATTCCACTATAGCATGGCCTTCCTTAGCATCACTAAGATTTGCCTATGCTCCTCAACATTAGGTCGAATGGGCCACGATATGGCTTCATATGCTCCACCTATAGCTACCTCTTTTTCGACTTCATATTGTAGTGACAATATACAAGCTTCTTCAACTTCTCATAGCCTAATTTGTTCCTCTTGTTTGTGTGGACGAGCAACTATGTGCTCTAATTCTCTCGTATGGAGAAGATAGTTTGGGTGAGCACATGGATCATTAGTAACTATAGCATGGGAATGTTGACTCTGTACATCGCTCACCACTCACTTGACAATCTATCAGAAGCATCTCTTAGTTGAAATGGAGAATGCATTAGCTCCATTACAAACCATATTATTTGAATACTTGAACAAATACATATACTCGCACGGTTTCATCGCATCCCTTGATGCTCTTGCAATTGCTGTCAAAAACACACTTCAATCACAATTCATCATTATTAATCGCCCATCTAATAGTAGGCTATAAGAAAGTAAATGACTTAATTTATCATTACCTCATTCCTAAAATGTGCTTTGATCATCGACTTAGGGAATGGCTTCTTGTAGACCTGATGGATTGCCATCTTTAGATCATTACTCCTAGAGCCGATGTTTGTAATGGGAGTTCGGGTTGAAGTAAAATACTGAAATTCAAAAATATTTAATCAACAACATTAACATAGAAATAAAAGTAATACTTAATCAACAATTGAGAAACTTACCAACTTGGTGACGTTAAATGTAAGAGACTTAGCAGCCTAGTAAAGTGGATGTCGGAGGGTCTTGTACCATCTATCGTCTTCAAGGTCAAGCACCATCCATACAAATTAGGGATGCAGCCTGCCCTTCTCTCATCGATCGCATAAGCTCATACATGGACTCTTTTGATGGCCACATCTCATTACCTATGGCCTTTAAAACCCTGTACATCGGAGGCAAGATGCCAACCACATCACGAACTCTATCCTATAATCTGTCACTTAGCATTGTCCACAACCCTCTATGCACTCTAGGTTTGTCTCTGATTCCACTCCACATATCTCTCACATCTAAAGAGATTTTCAGTCCCACCCTTTGTCGGTACAAGCTATATAGTGCAATAAAGTTCATGGTGAACTGTGTCACCTTCGGTCGAATAATATGCCCCTGGCACTCATTGCGCATCATGACTAATAACCCGGAGTGGTTATATATGAAGTTCATCGCTCTCCTTGCTGGCTTTATGGTGGACCTAACTGACTCTCTCTGACTTAACGACTTAATCTTGAGGTCAACACAGTGAACCATGCACGAGGCCTAATAGAACCCGTATTTTTTCATCGGCTTCTTTCCCGCCTTGATGAACACACAACCATTGTCTGTCACAACCTGCACCACATTCTTCAGGCACACCTCTCTAATCGCTCCCTCAAATGGTCATATTTACAGGAATAGGAGTGATCCTTTATGTGAGTGGAAGTATCAATAGATCTGAGAATTATTGGTTGCCCTCTATAGTAAATCATGAAGTTGATAATCAATAACTTTGTGGGCCTCGTCCACTCATCACACAACCTTGCCATCCCTTAGGTCTTCCAATTCAACTCCAAGTCCACCCAATCGAACATCTCCTCATACTCTCCGTCAAGGTAGATCCCCAAAATCTCTTGTGGCATTGGAGGCTTCACGCCTTGGCCTCCAACGCAATGGACAATGTCAATCATATTATGGAATTGTGGCTCGAAATGAACCACCTAGCTATAACACTCCTTATGGTCTCTTTAATTCCTCCATTGCTCTATAAATCTTTTAATCTCCTCTACTTTACACCCGTAATGGTGCATTTGGAACATGGACGATCTGGGTGTGTTGTAGGCCGGGTCTGCTTGAACTAGAACCATCACCGCCCCTATTGCTGCCCTCACCCTGCTTCCACCAACCTCATGTATAAAGCCTCCAAACGCCGACCTAGTTTCCTTAAGCCATCACCCTTACTCCCTATTCCAACCATTGTTCAAAGTATCGGTATCACTACAAGTTTCACTAGCCAGGGATACGGAAACAATATCGATATCGTTGATAACCGAAAATGCGGAGAAACATGGGAAAGATCAAGGAATTTTCAATGAAACTTCAGGAGAGCTAAAATACACATTTGCCTATTTAGGAATAAAAAAATTGCAAAAAGAATGTATACATAATAAGTTCTCATTTAATGGGGACCTAAAAGCATGTGCCATCATAAGAAATAGTCTAATCGTCCCATCCATCCAAACGTCCATTGATATTGTAGAATATCAATAACTCATGATATTTTGCCAATAAATCATCAACAACTGGAAAGGAAATGAAATATTGTAGTCTTGATATCGCGCATGTTGCAATAACAATAATATTGAGATATTATCAATATTATCAATATTATCAATGGTAAATTGAACACTGCATACAACCATGTGCCCGTAAAAAAATTTAAATGGAATTTTTTTAACAAATATATATTTATATATTTTTTGTGAATTCTCTACGTTGGCGATATTATTAAAATATCGCCGATACACTTGTGATACAAGCGTCACCTAGAATTTACATAGTTGAAAATATTGGCGATACATTAACGATATTGATACATTGGCAATACAAGCGACACCTAGAATTTACACAATTGAAATTATTGGCTATATCGATACGTTGGCGATACTTAGCAATGCATTTGCTGATACCTGGAATTTATGATACTACTAGTGTTATCGGTATTACGACCAATGTTATTGGTATCGCCGAGCTGGAGATAACGATAATATCGAGGATAATTCGAACAATGATCCCAACCTAATGCCAAAAACTCATGCATGGTATTTCTGTACTCCATCCTTTCTCACTCAGTAACACAATCCTCAGGATATGCCAGGCCCATATCATCATGAGCATCATCCCGCTCTTTCTCAATAGCCCCTAAACCCCACACAAGAACCTGTGACTTGTCCTTAATATCCCTCTCCGATACTTGCTACTGCCACCTGTGTGTCTTACCCTTGCTCAACAACTTTCTCATTTCCATTCTCACCTCCTTTGAAACACTAGGGCAATCATCCACATCCTTGTACCCCCTGCCAATTGCTCCTTTAACCTTGAAACCCCCCCACTCCACGCTCACAGTAGTTGCAAATTGTTCCAAATCCATTCCCCTTGGTTTGTCATCCATGTTTCCACCCGATGTCCTTTGCTCCTTTTCCCAACATTTTAATTTATGCTACTTATATAGAAACACAACAATAACATCATTAAGAACACAAACATCACTTAAAAGGTATTCTAAAACAAAGAAAAAGGCATAAATACATCCATCCATCCATCCATGCATACATACACATCCATACATGTCTATCCATCCATCCATGCATACATACACATCCATACATGTCTATCCATCCATCCATCCATCTATACATAGATTTATACATAAATAAATTCATACGTTCATCCATGCATATGTACATATGTACATGATCCATCCATCCATTCATGCTTGCATTGATACATACATTCATACAATATATAAACATACATCCATGATCCATCCAACCCTCCATCCATATATACATATGTGCATACATGCATACAAACCTGATCCATCCATCCTCGCATACATACATATACATATATGCATGATCCATCCATCCATCCTTGCATACATACATACACATGCATTTTCCACCCATCCATTCATGCATACATGCATAGATTCATCATGCATGATCCATTGCCCACCTATCCAACCATCCATTCATCCATGCACACATACAGATACAAAAACATTACATACATTTATGTGAAATTGCATGGTTATCTAACACGATACCACAAAGCGGAAGCTTAGAATTATGGTTAAGTCCTAGAGGTGAATAGGACCTTTTAAAATTATTTACCAATTAGTTCAATTAAGCCACAAGGTGAAGTGGGTCCAAGATCATAGACTATAAAAGATACAACTATATGTGCAAAATAGTCTACGATGTAAGATAGAGATATCTAGTGTGCAATGAATTAAACACCTAGCATACAGTCTATCCATGCATCCACATAAATAAATCTAATCACAAGCATAAATAGAATTGCATACGCATATCAACAATCGCAAACACAACGAAATATGGTAGTTCAGCTAAATCCTTACTCCACTCCCTGATGACGAACTCAAACTCGAGTTTTTTGGATTTCACTATTTCAATAGTTTTCTATAGGTTCACCATCAACCTTTACAATTCTACACAAGGACCCACGTACACATCCATCGGTGGCCTATACAAGGTCTTACTCGATTAGTCCTACACAAGTACTAATCCAAGTACACTCCTGCTAGAGGCTCACACAGAGACTACCATGTACACACTCGTTGGTGGCTCACACAGAGACTTACACGTTTACATCCGTTGGTTGCTCACATAGAGACTTAAACGTACACACTTGTTGGTGGCTTACACAAAGACTTAATCGAGTTTGCATCGCAAACTCTCTACCCAAATCTACACAAGAATTGAGTATACAATTGACTCAAAGCATAACTCTTATTAGTTGGATGAGCCTTGTTGATAGCGCATTTCTTGAGATGCTTCTTCACACTTGAATTGCCTTCTCCTCTACTCCCCCGATCTTTGAAGTAATTCTTCGTTAGCTCCAAGATCAGCAACGTTGCAATTGATCTACCTATGAGGTTGCCAAAGTAATGGGAGAGTGGGTTGGTCGAATCTCCTAATGGGATAATTGGTTTCAATTGGGGATTTACCTATATGAGCATTCTAAAGGATGATAGACAAATGATTTACCTATAAGATTAGTGTCTAACCTTTAGAGAATGCAAGAGAACATGTACATCTTCAAGTCGAGCTTGGAATGATCATATAGAGTGATGAATCACATGGAATATGACATGAACTCAATGGATTAGGGTTTAAATGATGAGAATAGGAGTTGTATGCATAGAACCTCTAAAACCATAAAAATAAAAATAAAAACCATCTCATTTGCAAAAGTTTGAGTGCCCATTTTATAGAAAGAATGCTCCAAGGGATATATAACGGCTAGTTATCGATCGATCACTCGATTTGATCGACTCGAATTGATACTATTGATTGGATTGTCGATTCAATCGTCAGTACCCTGAATTAAGTAGTTTTGATCATTGGACACTTTTGTGCCTTTTCGATTGAATTGACAGGATCTGTCAATCGAATTGACTTGAATCGATAGATCTGTCGATTCATTCGATAGACTTCTGAAATCCAATGATTTTGGTTTCCAACCATCAACAACTTTGCACTTCTATAAGTCTAGCTGATCTTGTTCATAATTAAGTCTAAGGCTTGGGATGATGAATCAATCGTTTTGCTATTAAAGAGAATCATTTAGAGGCAGGTTGTTTTGGAACTAAAGGTGTTTAGGGTCAGAATCACCAAGGCACCTCAATTTACCGGTATCTTCATGCTATGCTGCAAGTCTTCAAGTCTTCGGATGTCTTCGTCTTCCAATGGGGCTCAACCGACTCAAGACACATACTCACGTTATTGAGAAACTGATGCACTTACAATATGTATATATGTATAAATTCATTTAAAAAAAAAAAAAAACTCTCCACATATAAATACATTATACATCCATGAAGAAAAATATTTAAAACGACAAATAATTGTTTATAAATAAACATTTTTTATTTATTTATCATATTTTTTAAAATCTTTGAAGTAATGTTTTTCTTGAAAATAGAAGACGCCATTCATCAACATCCATCCATTAAAAAAAAAAAAGAAGTAAAACAAAATAGATAAATAATTATTCAAATAAAACAGATTTTAATTTATTTTTGTTATTTAAAATTTTTTTCTGAAAATTAAAAAAGTTTACATCAATCGATAGATCAGCCAACTCTCATCAACGTAATAAATTTTGAGCTCTCAATTAGTAATTTTAGGGAAGAAAATGAGAAAAATAAAATATTTTTTTTCCAATTTCTACCTCCAAATGTTGAGATTTTCAACTCAAATCCATGTCAATGCATGAGAAGTGTGCATAGATATGGATTTGGGTTGAAATCATTGCTCAAATCTTAAGAAGAAGAAAAAAAAGGTCTTTCTGCAAAAAATCTCACCATTGAAAATCCAGCCCACTTTCGCTCTCATTGCTTGAATCCTCCCAAAATTGCTTGAATCCTCCCAAAATTGAACCCTTTTTTGTTTTTTCTCTCCAAGAATTCGAATAGCCATGGTTGAAAGTCCATCTCACAACAGCTTTCCCCCCAAAAAACTCTCCCAAAAATAAAATAAAATTTTCTGACACGAGGAATATGTACACTGACAGTAGGCACAATACAATGAAGATATTGAGACATCGGCGATATGGCCAATACCAGGAAACAATGCAATTTCCAGCAGTTTTGGTATCGCTGGGGTAGCAATACTGATAATCTCAGTGATAGACAATATTGCCGATATTTTGGTCAATGCATGTATGGATATTATGTACACACACACACACACACTCTCACACTTGGGCATGTATGTGTGCATCTCACATTTAGAATCTTTTTTTTTTTTTTTTTCCTTTCTTTCTTTCTGTTTTTTTTTTTTTAAAATATGTGGGAAACACATTAAGCTGTTCAAGTAGTGACCATTGTATAATTGCAAAATGAACGTGTCTTGCTATTATCTTCTTGCAGAGAAGCTGATGAGTCCCGCTTGAGAGAAGTCTGTGAGAGCTTTTTGGGCCCACCAACAGGAATGGCCGAGTCTGCATCCTCAGATCCCAAGAACCCCGCATGGGACCCTCATGTCCTTGTAAGGCTCTCTCTACAGCTTCATTTCTCGAACTCTTTAAGTCTTTTATGAAATGACTCGTTACAATCTGAAAACAATCAAAATACACCGTTTACCCATTTTCTGATCTTTTTCATTTTTGATTGGAATGTAAACGAATACATGAAAATAATAATAATAATTTATCGAACTCATTCAAATCTTATTTGGACTTCAAAACCAGGTCTCAGGAAACCAGTTTTGTGGCCCCACGCTGGTCAGTGAACTTCGTTGAAATCAGAACCGAACTTTAACCTGGTTTCTGATCTTTTTCATTTTAGATTGGAATTCAAACAGATGCGGGGTGTGGGGCGGAACAGCAATTTATCAAACTCATTTGGGCCTGGTTTGGACTTCAAAACTGGGTTTCTGGAAAACAGAAATATCAACCTGATCCAAAACTTCTGTGGCCCCCAAGAATGTTCGAGGGGCAGATGTTCAATCCCCACTGTTTCTTTTGGTTGGGCCCACTTGAGTTTTGGATCTCCCTTATGCTGGGGCTCATGTCATGAAACGAGCTGGCAAAACAGGTGGACAGAGTGGATATAGCCCAGACATCACAAAGGGCCCCACAGCCAGGGGTTACAGGGTATTCCTGTAATCCTGGGTTATGGGTAAGCCGCATCCAGTTTTGTAGCCCAAACAAGGTTTGAAATGTCCTGTAGAAGAACCCGTTTACTGAATTCGTTAAACCCCATGATCATATACATTCACTGAAACTCGCAACCGTCTTTGTAAATTGTACAGGGAATGAACAAGCACAAGCTCCTGCGAGAAGACATCCTCCCGGCCATGGCATCAAACAGGAAAGTCCAACGGCTGCTGAACGAGTTCATGGATCTCCTCTTGGAATATGAAAGCAGTGAAACAAACCCGGAACCGGTGGACCCTGTCCTGCCTGTGAAGGATGACGGATCATGATGATAAGCAGGCCTTGCCCATCGTCAAAGAAATCCCATATGGGGGGTAAAGGCATGAGAGGAAGAAATCATATATACAGGGAGAAGACATGATCCACCTTTGGTTTTTTATGTATATTTTACTTGATTAATCCTCTTTGGTCAGCAGAAAGGGCTTTTTGTGTGCCGGGAAAGCTTCAGATCGTGATGCACTGTTTATTAATGTGGTTTATCATCACTAATCTCTTTTAGAGCTCGAGTGTCTATTAACAGAAGTAGTAGCCTCTCTTTTATAATTGAAATAGAATTTAATCGCTTTCTCTTTGATTAATTTAGCGGGCCCCAGTTTTACTATATGGTGATGATGACAGTAGCTGCTGTGTGGTTCTTCCCAGTGCATACATCTCTATGCAGCGATGCCTGGCAGTTACTCAGGCTGACCTGCGGGTGGCTGGATTCCTCTACAACACCTGTTTTGCACAGCATGTAAAATACCCAAGCTTGTGGGACCCGCCATGCTGTATATGAAAAATCCACTCTGTCCATCAAGTTCTATCCTCTATTCTAGGAACTGGCGCAAAAAAATCAGCAAGGTTCGGGGCTCAGGTTGGCCACACCACTAGGAGCAATGGGGATGGTATGTCAATCATAGGTTTGTGTGTGGGATTACCAAGGTGTGTATCTTTCATCAAACCTGTTAATCAAGCGTAAGACACCAGGATGAACTGAATGGGCACACTGAACTTAAAGAGGTTTTAGGAGCAGTTTTACATTGTTACCATTGGTGTGGTCCAATTTTTATTGGGTTGGCCTTTGGTATATACAGTTGAAATAATGATTTTCTCATGATAGGAGTGGATTTCTATATTAAACATGGCAGGAATCGCAGGTGTGTTGTAGGCGTTTCCAGTCCTGGCCCAGCAAAACCTAGCCAGCAGATCAGACGGTCTCGGGCTGAATTTACGGGCTTTTTGGGTCAAAAGACATTGCCCATTTAAGTGAACAGGTGGGTCAGCTCTGTTTTGGGTGCGGCCATCTCATCTCATGACAAAGGTTGGGTTCAGGCCTGGAATCTGGGCCGTTGCATGCGTTGTGTAAATGTGATCCGGCATGTATGAGTCGAATGTGACTCCAATCTCGAATCAAATTGAGTCGAATGTGGCTCGAATCAAATTGAACGCCTTATGACCTCAACCGTCAAAATAGACTGATTAAAATTGAATCCATGAGGATCATCAACCATCGATCACGAAGTATCATGCGATTGATGAAAGGGAGGGTTTGTCCTTCTAATGAGTTATTTTTGCCTTAAGAGAAATGACTTTTAATTAAGAGCGTAATAGCTTGTATTGTTCAACAATAATACAATATATATTAAAAGTAAAAATAATGTTGAAGCAGGTAATATTAATGTCTAGAGTAAAAAGGATAGCTAACGACAATTTGACCGTTGTATGGTAAAATACCATGCTTTTTGGGCAAGAAGATCGTTGGGCACGAAAGCTAGATTGCATGTTTAGTCTTCATGACAAGACGGTTGTTAAAGATGATAGTCTGTTCATCATGCAACTAGGTTTTATTATGCTAGACAATGATGGTCGAAAGCTAGATTGCATGTTTAGTCTTCATGACAAGACGGTTGTTAAAGATGATAGTCTCTTCATCATGCAACTAGGTTTTATTATGCTAGACAATGATGGTTCGTAGAAAGGATGGCCACCTGTTCGTCTCTTGACTGTCTTCATAGCAAGGCGGTCGTTGGAGATGACTGTTCGTTTATTAAACAGGTCTGAATTTTGTAGCAAGACGGTTGATGGTGGGTGGACCTTCGGCAATCCATTTGTCGCACGGTTGGGCTTCGTGGTGAGATGTCGTTAGGAATGACAATACATTCGTTACACCTTACAATTGAGCTTTGTGAATGAGTCGGTCATGGTTAGATGATCAACCACTCATTACTTGGAAACATATTTCGTAGCAATATGGTTGGTGGGGTGACAACCTATCAGTCGCTTTGGATACTTTCTTCGTGACGAGATATTCGTGGGAACACGTTCATTTGTTGCTTGAAACTTGCTTTGTAGGCAAGAATGTAGTGATTTGACTGCCTGTTCCTTGCTTGACTGGGCTTTATGGCAAGACAACCATTGTCAAACAAAGGCTTATTCATCACTTTGGTCAAACCTCGTGGCGATGTGGTTGTAGAATTCCTAAGCACGCTGCACATGGCAATATGACCTTGTTGCTTATTTGTTTGAGACCTGGAGATCTTTTTATGTTTGTCAATATAATAGCGAACATAGGGTGGCAAAAGAAACTAATTCTAATCTAATCGATCTGGATTGATATGCTGCATGGCGCTAGCTAAGAGTAGAGAAATTACATTGAATAATAATAATAATGATTAGTACTTGTAGTAGATGATAAATAGGCAGCATGACATTTAAAAAATAGTGTTGTGTTGTATTGGAGTTGCGTGGGCCTCAAGCTCTTCATTCTCTGCTAAGTTTATAGCAGTTTAAGACAGTTTGTTGGAAACTTGTATTAGAATCGACTTTCATGATCTTCTCTCGATTAATTTGGCCAATTAGTAAATATAACAGATTATACTTGTAACTAAAAAAATGAGTCTTGGAAATCTTTTTCAAATTAGCCAATTGTATGGCAAGCCTGGTTGATTATATTTCTACTATTGAAATGAGCCAGCCTATATAATCTTCACATGATCAACTTAATTATGAACACGTGTGACTAATTATATTATATTGTTTGTCAGTATATCACTTGACATTTGCCCTGTGTCATGAAAAGGATCACCCTTGCTAATAATCACGTCTACTGCAAAAGGTCGGTCTTGATCTTCTGTATGGTAGTACGGCTACTTGTCAATTTACTAACGATGGGATCTGACATGATCAGATCTACGGACCCGATTTCCTGCTAAATGATTCTGGTGGGGCACAATGTGATGTTTGTGAGAAATCTAATCTGTATATCTGTTTTTTTTTAACTCATCTTAGAACATGCGACCAAAAATAAGGAGGATACAAAACTCTAGTGGGCCATGGGAAATAAAACAGTGGGAAAAGGAATTATTACTGTTGAAACCTTTATAGGCTCCACCTTGATGTTTATATACAATCCAAACCGTTTATAAGGCCATATTCACTGAGATGAAGTGAAACACCAAAAACTGACTCTGAATCTTAGACCCAATACAAAACTTTTGTGGCCATATAAATGTTTCAATGGTGGTCACTAAATCCCCACTGTTTTCTCTCGGGTGGCCCATTTGAGTTTTGGATCTCACAAAACGGATGGAGAGATTGGATTTCTCACAAACATGGCAGTGGCCCCACCCAGATTCCTTGCGCAGGAACTTGAAATTCCGCGTCCCAGATCAGGTGTAAACACAACCCCAGACACAAATGAGTGCAGGAACTGTTCGTCTACAACTAGTTGCGCCTGAGACTCTGTAGAAAAATCTTCCCATGCAATTATGGCTCATCTTTTGTGATCTAGACCGTTGATGGAATCACCGTGATGAAGGATCCCAAAATCTCCCAGGTAGGAAGATGTAGATCCTAGCCATACAATCTTCGATCACTGTACCAATGTATGTGAGATCGTGACAGAAGGGTTAGGATCTTCCAATCCGCTTTCAGTTACTGATGTAAGGAAACAAAGGGACCCACCTAGGTTCCACAGGGGCCCACATAATCGCAAGCCACGTCAGTCGTTCGTGGGAGTAGCTAATTTGGTATTCTAGAATTTTCCAACTGTACGACCAGAATATGGCCCACAACCTTTTTAAGCCCATTTCTTTTTTAGTGGCCAAAAATACTTTCTTAGGTGTGCGGACGCCCTTCACATGATGAAAATGACCCTGCACTAATCACTGGATACGGTTTTAGCTACGGTTATAATCCGTAGCCATACTTGCGGTTATGAATCCCAGCTCCCATGATTCCCCACTAGAGAAATTTATGACTGCACGACCCATTTATGAGACAAAGCCCACCTCATTTTACCTTAGGGCCTGTTTGATTTTTTATTCTTTGTGGTAAATACAGGTAAATGTAAATAATCATTATTTACATTTCCGCCTGCAAGACTATCGGGTGGAAGTAGTAGTTGGGTGATCCTGTTTGCTTGCTGCCATGATGGCTGTAAATACGATGAAGACTTACCTGACGTTGTTTGATTTGTAGGTTGCAAATGACCTGCAAGAGTACGACAGTCGTTGGATGGAGCGTAATAGTTTTCACCACTGAGAATGACCTGCAGGAGTACGGCGAATTTCGTACATGATGCAGATTGGGTACTAACCCCTCCCGTCCATCTGTGATTTGTAGGAACATATTCATATTTCAACCCATCCGACTCACGTCACTGGTGAAAAATGAAGGCTACGGGTGATAGTTGTTTGTAGTAGTAGGCTACGATGGAGCTTTAGGTGGGTGGAAGACCCTCCATCTGATTTCAAATATGGCCCACCATACATGTGTTTGCTACAATCCATGCCGACCAGTATTTCCGTAATAAGGATTAAGCTGTTTAATCCAAAAATGAAACTTTCACCACTACGAAGTGGATCACAATGTAAAAGAGCCTAGTACAAGCCACTGCAACCATTGAAGGAGATGGGAGACCCAACTCCTACATCGCAAAACCGTCCAGGGTTAACACATAAAATCAGCCACCTGGTGTGATGGAGGGTGCGGATCTCCTTTGTCGATAATGGTGGACCCCACATGAAGCTTCCAAACACCCCGTGCGTTGCAGATGCGTACACCGAGCCATTACATACAAGATTTCGTTCCAATGCGGATAACCATTGTATCTCTTCCGCATGAAGAAATCCTGCAGTAAATCTCACTTTATATTCAAACGGCGGAAATATCTCTAACAGGGGTAATTACGAGGATTTCACGGGTGAATTGTGAAATCAAACCGGCCCTTACAAGAATAAGCCCTACGAACGCCTTTCCAAAGGTCGAAAATGCCCCTGCCTTTTCCTTCAGCGGATCAGATGGTTCTTTAAGGCTAGGCTACCCATGGCTACGGATTATAACTGTAAGACCCGTATCCTAACCCGTACCATTCTGTAGACTTTCGAGGTTCTCCCGGTCGAATTTCGGTAACCTTCGACCCATATTCGACATTTGCGCGTGATCTTAAGTCGAGTCCCGCATACCTGAGTTGGCTCAACCTGAAACTTGTACCCTGGTGACCGTGCCGTCGCCGTGATTCCAATGCCGCTACTCGCACACCGATCCGATACCCGGGCAAGGAGATGTGGGCCTGTGTTCAATTCAAAGAAATATCGTGCATTGTGAATTTCGAAGGAATTTCTACGACATGTCACATCAATCCATCAATCAATCAAGTCAAAATAAACCCATCCCTCTCTCACCCAAAGTCAACAATACCCATACTCATCTCATTCCTTTCTTACCAACAAGTCAACAAGCACCATACCCTCCATTTATTACATCACCTCTCTCTCTCTCTCTCTCTCTCTCTCTCTCTCTCTCTCTCTCTCTCTCTCTCTCTCTCTCTCTCTCTTTTTTCAAATCAATTCTCAAGCAAACCATGAAAGCCAAAACGTCCAAGCTCCAAGCTCCATGGAGAGACCTTGTGTGGCCCATTTTCCTACCTCCCATCTCCACCATCCAAAGACCATCTCAACCGTTGAAATTGTTCCTTTGGAGCTCTAGCATGCATTGGCGGAAAATGGAAGGAGAGATCTTGAGGTGGGTGATCTAACAGTTGATTTTTTTATTTGAGGGCCCACATACGGTGGGACCCATCTTGATGTATGCCTTGTATTTAGGGAGGGCCCATAGTGGCGGGGTCCCTCCCCTTCTTACCAAGCTCTCTCTCTCTCTCTCTCTCTCTCTCTCTCTCTCTCTCTCTCTCTCTCTCCCCCCTTGGTTTGATGGCCCACCATTGATGTGGTATGATGATCCACGCCGTCCATTTAAGCGGGCCAACCCACTATCCACACTTGGGTCCGCCTTGCTACCCGTTTTTGGGCCAGCCATGGATGAAAGGAAAAATACAAATGTCAGTGGATCCAAACTGTGTGGGCCACCCATGTGGACCCTACTGTGATTTATGGGTTTTATCTCCACCGTTCATGGAGTGGAGTTACCCCAGCCGTTGGGCCAAAGACTGGTCAGGCCCAACGAACAGGCTGCTGTCCTGCTGGCCTGAACGTTGAGGCCTGGACATTTATGGCTTCTTGTTTTTTTTTAATTTTAATTTTAATTTATTATTATTTTTTTATATATACTATTTGGTGGGCCACATGTGTGGACCCACCTTGATAATGTGAAGATCCACACTATCCTTCCGTTTTCAGGACGTGGGACGTGTGGACCCCACTGCATCAACGTCAGCAAGTTTTGTTGCCCCATCGCAGGGTATGTGTTATATCCAAACCGTCCATTGATTAGGCCAGCAGCCCAGGACGCTGCTAGACACTGTCCAGCTGTGTGGACAGTGGGACCCACCTGTTGAGTGTATGATCAGCACCGTCCATCATCTGGACGGTGGTGACCCACATGACTTTTGTATTGTATCCACGCTGTCCAGTCCTGGACGCTGGACAGCAAAATAACCCAAATATCTGCTTGATCTTTTGAAGCTGGTGGGCCACTCGTGTGGACCCACTTGATGGATCCCAGCCGTCCAGCTGCCAGGACGTAGCCCACCTTGATGTATAATTCACACCGTCCAGCAGGCCTGGACGGTGAGACTTGCCTTAATGAGGGTGTTGTATTCACACCGTCCTTCCATTCTGCTGCACACGTGGGGCCATCTTGGTGCATCTGTGCATCCACACCGTCTGCCCATTTGATGGACGGTGGACCACACCCTAATGTACTTATTGTACCCATCCCGTCCAGCCGTTTGGGGAGTGGGACCCACTATAATGTAAGAGTTTCATCCTCGCCGTCCAAAGGCTGGACGTGGGGGCCCACTGATGTGCCTGTTTCACTCGGGCCATCTATGGGCTGGACGTTCAGCAGGCCCACCATGTTGTGTTTCATTTCAGCAGGCCCACCATGATGTGTATTTTCAACAGGCCCACCATGTTGTGTTTCATTTCAGCAGGCCCACCATGATGTGTATTTTCACCAGACCCACCATGTTGTGTTTCATTCCAGCGGGTCCACCGTGATGTATTTGTATCCAAACCATCCGTCCGTTGAGGACGTGGGCCTGACCACGATATACGACGTCAGCAAGTGGGCCTTCACCATGAGGGACGTGTTATATCCTAACCATCCAGCCAGCAGCTCTAGTTGTTGTATCCACGTCAGCAAGTTCTGTGGGTCCCATTTGATTCGTGTGTTGTACCCACCGTCCATCTGCATGGACCCACCTGATTCATGTGTGTTAGATCCAGCCGTCCATCAGGTGGACCACACTGCAGAAATCAGCGGGATTGGTCATCCACCATTGAAACTCTTTAAGAGTGCAGAAGTTTTAGATCAATGATATTTGTTTTTCCTCTTTAACCAGGTCTTTGTGACCGTATGGACAGATTGGATGGAAAATAAACGTTATGGTGGGACGCACCTTGGAGCATGTGTTTTATCCAACCATCCATTTAATGGAACCCCATTATGATGTATCTGTTAAATCCCAGCCGTCCATCTTTTGGACGGTAGGTCAGCAGCCACCATATAGGTGACTGATGCATTGACCTCACAAGTTCTGTGGGTCTGTGTGATGTATGTGTTGCATCCAATCCGTCCATTTGAGGACGTCAGTAAGCCGGGACTGATCATGAGGCATGTTTTGTATCCAAACCGTTCATCTGTTGAACGGCGTGGGCCAGCACACCAGCCCATAGCTGCCGTATTTACTTAGCAGTTCTTGGGTCCAATATCGGGCATGTGATAAATCCGGACTGTCCATATGTATTTGCCCCACCAGTTAAATAGCTGCTGTAGAGATGTCACCAAATTCTGTGAGGCCTGCCTTGATTTATGTGGTCTATATCCACACCGTCCAGCGGCTGTGGACCCCTCATGATGTATGTTTTACCCACACCGTCCACCCACTTTGTATCCAAACCATCCATTTGGTGAGGCCCATTGTGAAGTATTTGTGGCCTGCATGGCGAGGCCCAATGTAGTATATTTGTGGCCCACTGATGAGGCCCAATGAGATGTACTTTCGGCCCATATGGCGTGGCCATTATAATGTTTTCGTAGCCATTTAATGAGGCCCATTATGATGTGCATTAGGCCTATGGGTTGTGGCCCGTGCAATGTATCTGAGGCCCATGTGCAGGGCCCACCTGTTCTGTATGTAACCCTTGTATGAGGCCCATTGCGATGTATATTAAACCCTTATATGAGGCCATGGGCCCACCTTATGTTTGACTCTATATGGGCCACTGCTTGGGAACAATGTTGGTTGAATGTCCACATTGATGGGCAATGACGGTTAGATATCCTCATTGTGACCTTCCCTTAGGCTTTGTTAAGCCCATTCTCTTCGTGATTTAACCCAAATTAGTGGGCCCCATTCACCATAGACAGATGGCTCCTTGCTATCGGATTGATATAACCACGGCCGAGAGCCAATCGTTACATTATGGTTGATTGGTTGTCCATTTATGGACCCCACCTTGTTTATATATACTGATCGTCAATGCTGATTATAGATGTTGATTATCGATCCCGATTTTCGTGGCTGATTGCCGATTCCGATTGACGTGACCGAATTGCTGATTCTGATTATCGATCAACCCTGATTTATCGAGGCCGACTATATAAGCCGATTCCAATTTGTTGAGGCTGATTGTATAGGCTGATTCCGATTGACGAGGCCGATTGTATAGGCCGATTTCGATTGACGAGGCTGATTGTATAGGTCGATTCTGTTTGTCGAGGCCAAGTATCGAGGCCTATGTGATGAGGCCCATTGTGATGCATTTAAGGGCCAGGCGATGAAGCCTATTGTGATGTATGGTAGGCCTATGTGAAAGGCCCATCGTGATGTGTATTAAACTCTTAAGTGAGGCCCATGGTGCTGTATATTCGGCCCTTGTGTGAGGCCATGGGTTCACTATATGTTAGGCTATATGTTGATCATTCCTTGAGGGTAATGTTGGTTAAATGTCCACATTGTCGAGGTCGATTGTCGATGCCGGTTATTGATACCGATTATGAGTATGTGACAGCATACATCATAATACATACCCATACGCATCATCTGCATGTTTGTTATGAGACGTGGTTGATCATTGCATATGTCATTGAGCGTGTTGTTATGAGACTCCCTGATAAGCAGAGGTTATCTTACATGAGTGCACAGTATGCGTAGGATTGATGCATGACTGGATTGTATGACTCATGCATCTTGTATTGTTTACTTTGATTACTATACGCCCTAGTGACATCAGGGCTGTAGCCTCCACAGGCATATCGTGGATGGCCAGAGGGGACACCGAAAATGTTTGGTTCTAGCATACGGGCGCCATAGATGTCCCTGGGTAAAAATTCATAAACCTCCGTGGCCAGGAGACGCCCCAACATCTAGACCGAGTGGATACATGAGCGCCCGAATGCCGAATACCAGGAAGCTGCGTCTCCCACTGTGTCGTGGTTTGTTGGGAGGGGGTGTGGCCTTACCTGCCCGAGGGTAGGGGGCATAGCTAGGCTGAGTTTGACCAACTCGTGAATGGGTCCGCTATCAACGTGCCGGATAGGTATTGACAGACTATTGGCCAAGCGGATAGTGAGGTTTCTTACGCTTACTTAGACTGTGCTGCTAGGAGAGTGACAATGTCATTTAGAGTGTACTAAACCCCGGTGATGATCCCAGAGATGAACAGTACTCATATGTGAACTTATTGAGCAGAAGTTGCATATTCATTCATTCATTCATTCACTATCCACTCGGGCTAGTGATGCAAAACTAATTGTTACGTGTATCTGTATAATGGTCAGGATTTTGGTTGGGGCGCGCAACTAACCTGAGATCAGGAGTTTACCACATTGAGTCTGACTATTAAATTTAGGTATGAGACTGGTTGGATATAAGTCCTTGTGGTGGACCCCGTAGCCTGCGATACTACGTACTATCACCCTGACTTCACATTCATGCATGGTCATTCGCATCGCATATTGCATTACATCTGTGACATATGACATTTTGGATTGTTATGTTTCTACACTCATATGACTTAGATGGACTAAGCAGGATTTACATATTACATTATACCCTCGCCATCTGATATTTGTCTCTCTTTGACTCCTCATTGGCATAACTGATTTATATTGCTTACTCTGATACTAGATGACTCATGGACTTGTTAGTATTTTTGTTTACTCTGATATTATATGGTTTGTGGACTTATCAGTATCTCCATTAACTCTGATATTACATTATGGGCACGCATACTCTACTGACATACTTTCACCACCCACTAAGCTTTCTATAAGCTTATGCACGATAAATGCGTGTAGGTAGCGTTAGGTTGCAGCAGTGTCGAGCATGAAGCGTGCAACGGTCTTCTGGAGCTTGATTTTGATTTATGTATTTCTCTTTCAGTATTGTACTCAAATGATTATATTAATAGATATGTGATGATGACATTGCCTTTGTGAATTGGGTAATATTGTGGTTATGTTTATAATGAGTTAAATGTACATTGGAAAATCCTCCTTGTAGAATCCCAGGATCGGAACCTGGTGTATGGACGCTAGGAGCCGAGAATGGGGTACTACGGAAGCTGTCAGCATCGGATTCGACGATCGGGATTCCAGTGAATCCGATTTCTAGATTTGGGGCGTGACAATAACCATAGCCATAGCCGTGCCATTGAGCAAAAAATTAAATCTGGGCGGTACTACCACCGATCTGGCAGTAATGCTGCCAACTTCTGAACATCTATGCGGTAGTACCGCCCAGGTGCGGTAGTGCTGCCCGATTTTTTTAAAAAAAAATTGGTTGGATCCCATCGTGGGCCCCATATAATTTTGAATGGGCCCCACACTCAATTTTCATGATTTTGGTGGGCCCCACATCCACCTGTGCACTTTTTTTTTTTAATGTTTTACATGGATAACTTTATTCTACCTACATTTTTCTCTAATACATATTTATATAAATATGTATATATAAGCATATAAATTTTTTTTTTCTTTTTTTCATTTTTTCATTTCTTTCTTTATTCATTTAACAAGAATATCTTCTAAATCAAAAATTTTATTCACGGTCATTTCCACGCATTTCACGGTCATTTCCCTTCACTTCACGGTCAATTTCACGCATTTCACGGTCAATTCGCTTCACTTCACGGTCATTTTCATGCATTTCACGGTCATTCCCGGCAATTCCATGTTGATTCACAGTCATTCCATGCATTTCACGGTCAATTCGCTTCACTTCATGGTCATTTTCATGCATTTCACGAAAAATAACCGTGAAGTGAAGGGAATCGACCGTGAAATGCATGGAAATGACCGTGAAGTGAAGGGAATTGACCGTAAAATGCGCGGAAATGACAGTGAAGTGAAGGGAATTGACCGTGAAGTGAAGGGAATTGACCGTAAAATGCGCGGAAATGACCGTGAAGTGAAGGGAATTGACCGTGAAATGCGTGGATATGACCGTGAATCAACACGGAATTGCTGAGAATGACCGTGAAATGCATGGAAATGATTGTGAAGTGAAGCGAATTGATCGTGAAATGCGTGGAAATAACCGTGAAGTGAAGGGAATTGACCATGAAATGCATGGAAATAACCGTGAATCAACACGGAATCGCCGGGAATGACATTGAAATGCATGGAAATGACTGTGAAGTGAAGCAAATTGACCATGAATTGCATGGAAATGACCGTGAAGTAAAGGGAATTAACCGTGAAATGCATGGAAATGACCGTGAATCAACACAGAATTGCCGGGAATGACTATGAAATACATGGAAATGACCGTGAAGTGAAGCGAATTGACTGTGAAATGCGTGGAAATGACCGTGAAGTGAATGGAATTGACTGTGGCGTGAAAATGACCATGAATCAACACAGAATTGCTGGGAATGATCGTGAAATGCATGAAAATGACCGTGAAGTAAAGTGAATTGACCGTGAAATGCGTGGAAATGACCGTGAATCAACACGGAATTACCGGGAATGACCGTGAAATGCATAAAAATGACTGTGAAGTGAAGCGAATTGACCGTGAAATGCGTGGAAATGACCGTAAAGTGAAAGGAATTGACCGTGAAATGCATGGAAATGACCGTGAATCAACACGGAATTGCTGGGAGTGACCGTGAAATGCATGGAAATGACTGTGAAGTGAAGCATTGACCATGAAATGCATGGAAATGACCATGAAGTGAAGGGAATTGACCATGAAATGCGTGGAAATGACCGCGAATTAACACGGAATTGTCGGGAATGACCGTGAAATGCATGGAAATGACTGTGAAGTGAAGCGAATTAACTGTGAAATGCGTGTAAATGACCGTGAAGTGAATGGAATTGACCGTGAAATGCGTGGAAATGACCGTGAAGCAACACGGAATTGCCGGGAATGACCGTGAAATGCATGGTAATGATTGTGAAGCGAAGTGAATTGACCGTGAAATGCATGTAAATGACCGTGAAGGGAATTGTCCGTGAAATGCATATAAATGCCCGTGAATCAACACGAAATCGCTAGGAATGACTGTGTAATGCATAGAAATGACTGTGAAGTGAAGCGAATTGACCGTGAAATGCGTGGAAATGACCATGAAGTGAAGGGAAATGACCGTGAATCAACACGGAATTGCCGGGAATGACCATGAAATATATGGAAATGATTGTGAAGTGAAGCGAATTGACCTTGAAATGAATGAAATTGATCGCGAAGTGAATAAAATGAATGAAATTGACCGCAAAGTGAATGAAATAAATTTTCGACTATCGACCCGATGGAATCTTGGAAAATAACTACGTTGGTTGGCTAAATTAGCTTCTCCTACCCTAAAATCACATGTGGTACGTTAGACAACTCATTCTACTTCATGATATATGCTTGTTAAATGAATAGACAAAGAAATGAATTAAAAGATAGAAAAATATTTTTATATACTTATACATGCATATTTACATAATTATGTAGGGGAGAAAAACGGAAGGGGGAAAAAGTTCTCCTTGTAAAAAAATCTAAAAAGAAAAAAGAAAAACCAAAAAATAAATTCTGCCAGTCCAGGTTTTTTTTTTTTTTTTTTCTTTCCGCCGTATAATTTTCGTCCCTTTTGCAGGTCCCATCATGAGGCCTGTGTTATATCCAAACCATCCATCTATTTGACGAGCTCATATTAAGGCTTGAGACGAAATATAAGACAAATCTAGCTATCAAGTGGACCACACCGTAAAATACAGTGGAGGATTGAACGTCTACCATTGAAATCCTTTCAGGGGTCACAGAAGTTTTAGATCAATATGAAATTTGTTTTTCCTCTTCATCCAGGTCTTTGTAACCTTATGAATCGATTGGATGGAAAATATATGGTATGGTGGCCGTATGAAATTTTTAACAGTGAAAATCAAGTTTCCCGCTGCTATTTGTGGTGTGGTCCAGTTGATCTTTGGATATGATTCTTTTTTTTTTTCCGATAATGTTCTGAAATGATCTCGAAATATGGATGAACGGTGTGGATATAATAAATACATCATTGTGGGGCCATGTCGAGGAGCGTCAGCGCCCGTCTTCGCACACCAGCCAATCGGGTTCCGGAAGGAATGAATGACGGGGGTATTTTGGTCCCTTGAAAAGTCGGCCGTACACAGGGGAGTATGCTTGGAAGCTTAAAAAGAGGTGGGCTTCAAATGGCTAGTAGGCCATAAATGGGTATATAACATGCTTGCGAGTTACAGTTAAGACTCTACACGCCAGGCGCACTATGGGTCTATGGCATTCCTCTGCTGTATGTTAGCTGAAATGGCAGTTGTAGGGAACCCATGAAGCAAACCCATTGTAGAGGATAAAAACGATGATATTCAGACCAGTTTTGAAATCCAAACAAGCCCAAAAATCCCAAGCTTTCAGAGCTTTCCAAAAGCTCCTATCTTCTCAAGCATGTCAGGTGTTCGACGAAATGCCTCAAAGAGACCTAACCGAGTATAACCATTTGCTCTTCGAATACTCCCGTAACAATCTCAATCGAGAAGCTCTGAGTCTCTTCTTTGACATTCGACGAGCGGATATACCCGTCGATGCATCCACCCTCTCCTGTATTCTGAAGGCCTGCACCTGCTTGTATGATCGATTTTTTGGGAAGCAGATACACTGCCACTGCATCAAATGCGGATGTGAAGCCGATACTAGCGTGGGCACTTCTCTTGTTGATATGTACATGAAATGCGATGACATTGAGGATGGGAGGAAGTTGTTTGGTCAAATGCCTGAGAGAAATGTGGTCACGTGGACTTCATTGCTTGCAGGTTATACGCGAAGTGGGCTTCCTGAGCTTGTGCTGGAACTCTTCTTTCAGATGCGGTTGGAGCGCATCAAGCCAAACCCTTTCACTTTTGCGAGTGTTCTTGCAGCTTCGGCAGCTCAAGGTGCTGTCAGGGAAGGAATTCAAGTTCATAGCCAAGTCATCAAATTTGGGTTTGAGTTAACTGTGTTCGTGGGGAATTCCTTGATAAACATGTATTCAAAGTCGGGTTTGGTTAGAGAGGCAAGGGTGGTGTTTGAAGGAATGGAGAATGGAAGTGCAGTTTCTTGGAATGCTATGATTGCAGGGTTAGTGTCAAATGGGTACGACATTGAAGCACTGGAACTGTTTCATCGGATGAGGGTGGTGGGTATGAAGCTGACCCAATCGATATTTGCGACCATTATCAAGCTGTGTGCAAATCACAAAGAGCTGAATTTCGCCAGACAGCTCCATTGCTACGTGTTCAAAAATGGGTTTGGGTTCAATGTCAATATAAGGACATCGCTCATGGCAGCTTATAGTAAGTGTGGTGAAATGGATGATGCATATGATCTGTTCTCTACGATGCCTGGAGCTCAGAATGTTGTTTCATGGACAGCTATGATTTGTGGGTACTTGCAGAATGGTGGGACCATACAAGCGATCCACCTCTTCTGCGAAATGAGTAGGGGGGATGTTCGGCCTAACCATTTCACCTACTCGATCATCCTTACAGCTTCCCCCACTATATCGCCATTCCAAGTCCATGCCCAGGTTGTCAAAACCAACTACGAGAACTCGTCATCAGTAGGGACTGCACTGCTGACTGCCTATGTTAAGCTCGGGAATACCCATGAAGCTGCCACTGTCTTTGGACTAATCGACGAGAAGGACATTGTTGCATGGTCCGCTATGCTTGTGGGGTATGCCCAGATTGGAGATGCCAAGGGAGCCGTTGAGCTTTTTTGCAAGATGGGCATACAGGGAGTTAGGCCAAATGAATTCACCTTCTCTAGTGTCATCAATGCATGTAGTAGCCCGATGGCAGCGGTAGAGCAGGGGAAACAGCTTCATGGATGCTCGATCAAGGCTGGATTTGAGAATGCCATTTGTGTGAGCAGTGCTCTTGTTACCATGTATGCAAAAAGAGGGAGCATTGAAAGTGCACATGCTGTTTTCATTCGGCAAGTGGAGAGGGACTTGGTTTCATGGAATTCGATGATCTCGGGCTATGCACAGCACGGTAACGGGAAGAAGGCTCTTGAGATTTTTGGACAGTTGAAACAAGAAGGCTTGGAAATGGATGGAATCACATTCATTGGTGTGATTTCCGCATGTACTCACGCAGGACTTGTGGATGAAGGGAAGAGATTTTTTGAATCAATGACCTGTGATCATGGCATCAATCCAACAATGGAGCATTACGCTTGCATGGTCGATCTTTATGGTCGAGCTGGTAAGCTTGAAGAAGCCATGGATCTCATAAAAGGGATGCCATTTCCAGCCGGTGCAACTGTGTGGCGGACGCTCTTGGGCGCTTGCCGGGTCCAACTCAATGTAGAGTTAGGAAAGATTGCGGCGGACCACCTCTTATCCCTCGAACCGCATGACTCTGCTGCTTATGTGCTGCTGTCAAATATCTATGCGGCAGCGGGAAAATGGGAAGAGAGAGCCAAGGTAAGGAAGCTAATGGAAGATCGGAATGTGAAAAAGGAAGCTGGATACAGCTGGATTGAGCTGAAGAACAAAACACATTCGTTCATAGCCTGTGATCGAACACATCCATTAACAGATCGCATATACATGAAACTCAAAGAGCTGAATTCCCAATTGAAGGATGCTGGGCACTGCCCGGACACAAGCTTTGTGCTTCATGATATAGAAGAGAAGCACAAGGAAGTGATTCTTTCACAGCACAGCGAGAGGCTGGCCATTGCTTTCGGATTGATAGCCACTCCTGCAGGGACCCCGCTGCAGATCGTGAAGAACCTTAGAGTGTGTGGCGATTGCCACATGGCTATCAAACTGATATCGAAGATTGAGGAGAGAGACATTGTGGTGAGGGATTCGAACCGCTTCCACCACTTCAAGGGAGGCTCTTGCTCGTGCGGGGATTATTGGTAATCCTCTTATTGGATTGTGGAAGCCAGGTTTGCAGGTTTGAGTGTTTGAACTTTATTCAAGGAAAGGCTGGGAGAAGTATATCTTGATGCAGGTGACCGCAATTTTCTTATGGGTGTCTAGAACAGGATGATGTTTAAACCAGTTCATGAATTCAGAGCATGATAGTAAACTCCTATGCAAGCATGTCTGTGGCTCTCTTCAAGGTACGCCAGGCAAGATTTTTGATACATCGGGTCAAAATGTGAAAGATATTGGCATGAATAGGACTGAGAATACTTATAATGGCACACTTGTGCCAGATCTGTGCCATTCATCAAGTGGACCCCACCATGAACATGTGCTGGCGCTCATTAGGTGAGGTCCAAATGCTTACAATAATAATGGACAGTATACTAAATCAACCACTGGTCGACTTTTACATGCAACCTACCTGGTGGGTGGACCTGCCTGATTTTTGGGTCTGAGCTTCAAGATGTTGCCTGACTGATTCTCAGCCAAGATCTTACACTCATTTGCCACACTCACATATTTGCCACAAAGTATCCTATTCATGCAAATAAGCATTGCGGGGCTTGCAGGACTAGTTACAGACGGCTGTGACGAATATGCAGGTGATGATTATTTACTTCAAAGTTGAAGCCCATTGAGTTTTCGGTAATCAATGGAGATTTTCAGACTACAATGTCGAACTGTGTATGTTGGCGGAGATGGAGGATCTCAGCCACCACTATAGAACCATTGCAGGGCGTGAAGGACTAGTTACAGACTGATGTAATGAATATGCAGGTGATGATTATTTACTTCAAATTTCAAAGCCTGTCTGCATTGAGTTTTCAGTCGTCAATGGACATTCTCAGAAGACTGTCAAACTGGGTATTTTGGGGAGAGGTTGAGGTATGCAGTCACCACTTTAGAAGCTACCCCATCTGGTTATGTTTGCTACAAATCAAATCCCAAAGATGAGCGACTAGACACAAATTCTTCCATTTCATTGCTCGCTGTAAGGAGATTGACATCTGCCTTCCAAAAAACTTTCTGACAGAAACAAGATTGACGGATGTTCAACACCACAATTTCCAAATCTTATTCATTCCATTACTGAAGAAAGATTGATGAATGATCAAAAGATACATTGACTAGTCCACTTTTTATCTTGTTGAGAACCTTTCACTGAGTGCATTTCACATGATCGAATGCTACCAAATGGGTTAATGGCTTAAGGCTGTGATTGGATGCACAACGGAATCGAAGTGCAATAATTAGTTGAGTGGAAAGGACCAAATTGCAGTTAAGTGTTCATGTTGACGGACTAGGTTTGGAATATTACAACAGTTTTATTGTTTAGTTGGACTTAAAAGGAAGAGAAATTATTTGATACTCTGTCGGAGTGTGATGGGTGATACTCCAACACTTGCATTCATACACATGGCATGGTCATGTGCTCAAATTAAACCATCCAAATCATGGCACCCACTGTAGACAAGTTCACAGTCATGTGCTCAAATTAAACCATCCATCATCATCATCATCATGCAATATCTAATTTAAGAAAATTTGTTTGCTGAATTTGAATCTTTGATCATTTTCCATGTAGACTACATTAGATATAAAGTAATCAACTAGTTAAGGCATCATTTTTTGTATAATTGTCCTTTTATTAATCATCTAAAGTGGTATTTGTAAGACTTTTCCGTTAAGTGTGCCATCATAGATCAATGGTCTTAATCAAACATGATCAGATCCAACCATTGGATTTAGGTAATGATCATGCTGGTGGACAGGTGGAGCCCACTGGTCATGCTGTATCCTACATGATATTGGCCAACACATTGTCCACTTTATCCTTTGGTGGAATGCTGGCAAGACTGGACTCTCTAAAAGCATGTAGATTTGACCGATTAGGAGTCAGGACTTTTGATGAGTTTAGGGTTCATTAGAATTCAAGCTGGGTGGAAGAAGTGGAGATGTGCGGGTGGAGTTTTATGTGATAGTCACGTACCACTCAAACCGAAAGGGAAATTTTATATGATAGCTATAAGACCAGCCATGCTCTATAGATCAGAATGCTGGGCTGTTAGGGAACAACATGTTCATTGGATGAGTTTAGCTGAACTGAGTATTTTGAGATGGATGAGTGGTACATGTCATTTGCAAACATCATATATCATTGTTTACTCCCTCTCTCATCTTGTTAATTGAAACTATATCATTTGCAAACATCATATACCATTGGATCTCTTCTTGCAAATGCCTTGCCAATGAACCCATAAATAATGGAAAAAGGTACATGCTCAATGCCAACCCCTAATGCAGGCCTATAGTAATTGGAAACTCACTTGTCTTTCCACTGGTATCTCTCACACTTGTTACTGCTTTCTCATACATTTTCTTAATCGTGTAAATATATCCTCTTTAAATTCCTTTCTTTCCCAACACCCACCAGCTTAACTGATGTAGGAACATGGATGACTGAGATTGAATGAGACACAGCTAGAAAATTCGATCAAAGTATATAACTTTGCGATTGGTTATCCATTGTGTGCATATGATATGTTGGAAAGACATTGACAAGCTCTGCATGCTACCCAATGTCAAAGGCTATTTGCCCCTTGATAATTTTTTCTAAAAATTTGTCATTTGAGAGGTTAAATTTGAGTTTAAAGTTAACATTTACTATTTTTTGTAAGTTACAATTTGTGCCATTGTTAGGGTATTTAATGGTTTGGTGAGTCCTAGAATAGCTTAAACTCCTTATTTAAGTCATGTAGAAGAATTTGGGTTAGTTTAGAAGTCAATTACTGTTTTGATAAATTTACTATTTTGGAAAAGATTACTATTTCAAGAATGTTATGAATTTAGATTTTCGAGCTTATATAAGTCATGATATTGGTTATATACAGAAACTGTATTCAGACTTTCATTCAATAGTATCATTTTCCTTTCTTGTTCTTAGAGCTTTCTCCCTCTCTTTTATCCATGCACCCGCTACATTATTAATTCTCAGCTAATCTCGATTTTTATATTTTGCCTTTCTCTGTAGTTCTTTTGGTTTTTTGAAGGTTGTTATCCTGTTACAACATAAATAGATGACAATTGTTATAGTTTTTTATATTATTTATTGCACAAAGGCATTTGGAGCCAATCAACAAACACAACTTACTAAAGATCGATGAAAGAGTTGTAAACTCTTCTTTACTCTTTTTTCCTTAAGAAATATTACCGCTAACTCAGATTTTAGACTAAAATTTCAAAATACATATCCAACAGATGATTCAAGCCATCTAAAAAGCAACAGTAATAGAAAGTGAATAGAAGTAATTGTAAGATTTTCTATAAGGTGGGCCTTCAATTGATCAATGGTTTGGATCTCCCTAAGGGTTGGATAATGTGATCGGGCATACCAGTGGACCCCACTAAGGTTGTGATTGATCTAATGTCATGTAGGGGTGTTGCGTTATGGCTGTGTTACCCGCACAGTTCTTATAATTGGATTAGGAATGTCAAATTAGTGTGGAGCCTAAAGCAGAGGATTTTCGATGGGTTATAAATTCCTCACCCTTACTAAATATAAAAACAGGCCTGGTTCCCAAGCCTACACACATTAGAAGCCTCTTCATCCCATCTCGGTGCTTCCCTAAAGGTGTAAGCTATGAAAGACTTTGGCAATTGATCCACAGCAATGGCAGCCCAACTAGGTAGGAATTTCAGTAAGATTTCTCCATCTCCATCTCTGATGCACTGCACGGTTCTTTAAATTCCACATATAGTCTTACAGGTGGTATCAGAGTCAACTGTGCATCGGTTATGGTAGATCATTTGATAAACATGTTCATAGACCTTTTTTTGAGCCAGATCTGGACTGTCTATTAATGGACTTTTCATGTCAAATATGGACCATTGAAACAAATTCATTGAATCAAAACAGACATTCCTATATTTCAGCAATATTCAAGCTGACCTACTCTTAAGGGACATTCGAAGTTGGAATCCAGCATCATTCAAAGACAACCCTGATCATTGGATCTCTGGCAAACTCTAACATTGATAGAACCCCATTGAAGTTCGATTCCAAATCAGGGGTGGGTTTTGTCGCCAGAAAAGAGAGCCACCACCATTATCTCCAGCGACAACCATTAATGGTGCAAGTACATCAGCCGGTCATCCTTGCCTGCAAGCACCCCCTTTCTTGTTTCCTTATTCGTTTTCGGCACCCATAGATGCAGCAGCATAGGCCACCATTGATGTTGGTGTACACATCAGTCGTATGGTTTCTTAAAATCCATTAACATAGGAAAAAAGGGGAAGAGGGATAGGTTTTTCTAATTCGTTTTCCAGCAGCGGCGGGTTGCCTTTAGGGCTGCATCAATTGGCCCCCTTTTGTTATCGTTTCAGGCTTGCGACAGCTAGATTGCAAAGGTGTGTGGCTATGACTGCTATTTCTCCATTGATCTCAGCATGGATTCTTCTTTCTGGCAGTCGATTTGATTGATTGCAATGCCGATTTAGGAGGTCAGTCGTTGATTTTGGAGGTGATGGAATCTTTCCAGCAGCCATGGATTCCGGTGAATTCCTTTCTTCAAGCCACCAATTCTGAGATTTTCAGGCGTGTTGTCACCGATTTTCTATATTGGAACCATTTTTCAGGGGCACTGGTAGGGGCAATTCAGGGGCATAGGGTTAGGGTTTCTGTAAAACCCCTTTCCGTTCAAATGCAGCTGGGTCGCTCAGGCCGTTTATTACGTTTGGTGGGCCTGGTTTAAGGGCCTGACCTTGTTAGTGCACCTGACAGGCCTTGCTCTTAGGATGATCTGATCCAGTGATCCAGGATATTCACAATCACGCTCCTGAATCTGGGCCTTTATTTTGTTTTGGGTCCAAGTTGGGGCTTTTCTAGTGGGTTTTCAATGGACCAGATCATGGGTCTGTTCTAATGCTTTGGGCCCAAGTATGGATTATTTTGGCTGTTCCACTACTTGCCCTCTTGTGGGGGTTGTTTATGTTACTTTTGGGCCCATTTTGGGCCTGGTAGCTGATCTTTGTAGACCCCTATATTAGGCCCATGCCCATTTTTTTAATTAGCCCAATTTCAAAGCCTGTTGGATGCCCATTTCAAATTTATGTATGGGCATGTCCTTTTAGGCCTTTTTATGGGCCTTTATCTTAGATCTTGACCATTTATTCAAGCTATAATAAGTATATAATCTGAGTCATTCACTAGATGGACAATAAAGCATCTGAACCTCTCATCATGTGGACCTTTAACATCGGATCTAAACCGTCCATTTTAATGGATCCTAATGTGAGGATCTCATCATCCATCTAAATCATTTTGATCATTCAACACGGGTGTCCATCCTATGAATGTTAAAGGCTAGAACTGGGATGCTCATTGATGATGTTCAGATCATAGAGTCTCAATTTGGCTCAATTGTGGGCCCATTACCCATACTCGAGAAGCTGACATGGACCATTGATTTAAAAGGAAAGGGTTGAGACAAACTTATTAGTTTGTTTTCTTTTAGGATCCTTTATATTTCAATGATCGATGCCAACTACTTTCTTGCCAAATTAGGCTATTTAATTAATAATCTATTGAGGGCAGGATTATATTCGCAATCCTAAAATCTAAATTCATAGAATTAGATTTAGTTGTGTTAGACACCACTGTGACCTCAATCGGGGCAGACTTTACTGATTTTGACTCTTGATATTGGGATACAGTGGTAGGATTGCATATGGTTGCATTTGCATCCAATGTGGATGGTTATAAAAATGCAAACGATTACTGCTTGGTAGGAATGTGAGCGGTGTTGAGTAAACAGTGTTGGTAATGAGTTGAGAGACTCATGTCACCCGCAGGTGATGAGTGTCTTAGATTTATATAATCGGCATTGTTTAACTTTATGTTCAAGAGAGTCACTTACATGTCATAACTACCTCCCATATGAGGAACAATGATGATGTGACTGATTCTCACCAAGATTGATTGGTTGGGCCCATCTTCATCCTAGGCAATTCAATTGAAGGCCTCAATTAATTGAATTTGTGATCATTTTGCTTGATGTTCAGTTTTGTTCATGAATTGTTTAAAGTATACAAATTAACTAACGTGAGTATTATGTACTCGAGTTAACCTTCCAACTCGATGACATTTAGTTTCCCTTTTAACCTGATCTTATTATCCCATAATGAAAGAGTCCATAAAGTTAGACCTAGAGAGCATGGTAAATGACCTTAGCTCGGAAAAGGAAGAAAAGGTTTGGCAAGCAAGATAAGGTTCACAGTGTTCATTTAGTAACCTCGGGACAAGGACATAATGGAATTAAGAGATCTTTAGGTTCTAAAAAAGTTACTTATAACTAATTATAAACCAAAATTACATATCTGAAATAAGTCACTTATTTACTGTTGTACCTAGAAAAAGTAACTTACTTGGTGGTATCCACACGGTCCAAAAAGACCTCTGTTAAAGTGGGCTCGGTCACACCCTCAATCAAGAGGTGTCTTAATTTAGGTCCGACACACATCATCCATTGGACTCTACACGTGATAGTGGCATGAGCAGGATCATCTATCCCATGACATCAACATGATTACACCATGGGGATATAGATTCAGTGGATTTCGGGAACTACAGGGTTTTATTTTATCTCAGGTGTCCAATCGCCAATCAAAATCTATGAATGGATGTAATAATAGATGTCATTTTCAGCCTTTGAGATTCCTAGTTGGGGGGTCTCATTTGTAAACAGTTCAAACTGTCCAAATACAATATCGGTAGACCATGTGCCCATAGCCAGAGATTTCTGACCACTTACGCATTGTCCTTTACAAACTATCATAGGTCAGCCCTACATGATGTGGCCATAGCCAAACGATTTTAATCTCTTACGTGTAGTTGTGACACCTAGGATTTTAAGTTGAAGGCAACACTTTCGTGTGCTGGGTCAGGGACTGGCACGAATTAGGTGAGTCTGGGTTAACGGCTTAGTCGGTGGAGTCCCTGATTGTAGGGCCCACCTCGATGTATGTGTTGTGTTGTATGTCAATGTTGTCCATCCATCTTGCCAATATATTTGAAGGACATGGTTCAAAAAAATGAAGTAGATACAAATCTCAAGTGAACCACACCATTAAAAACTTCCTAAGAATAGAAAGAGAGCTCTACCGTTCATTTCCCATTCCTACAACATCCAAGCCATTGAAAAGGTGGTCCCCATGATGAAGTCTACATGCAGAAATCAGGTCAGATCGATCACCTGTACGACATACAATGGGAGTAGGGGTGTACACAGGTTGGGCCGAGTCGAACTGGCCTCAGCCCGTCCAGGCCCGTTCAACAGCCACATAAGCTCGAACCCGACCGGGCCTGGTCACCGGGCCAACATCTCTGGCCCGAACCGGGCCCGGCACGAGTTCGGGCCGAGTTCGAGCCAGTTTCAAACCTGAGTTCAGGCCAGTTTCGAACCTTACAGCAAGTTCATGGGAAAGGCTTTGACAAGTAATCCGCATCCCATTACAAGGCCCTCGATCAACGGTTTAGATAGTTAAACTATAAACTCCACAAAAAATCTAACTAGTCAGGATATTTACATACATTTACATACATTTAACAAAGCATAAAATAAAACATTTTATACAAATTAAATACAGTCATACACGGGTCAGGCCAAGCCGGATCGGGTCGGGCTGGGGCGAGTCGGATTTTGGACCGGGTCAGGCCGAACTGGGAGGTATCCGAACTCGGCCTGAACTCACTTTCGGGCCTAAAAAATTGGCCTGTCCTGGCCCGAACTCAGTTCCGAGTTAGGCCGAGTCGGGCTTTTTCGGGCCGAGTCGAGCGAGCTAACCGGGCTAGCCTGGTTTGTGTACACCCCTAAATGGGAGGCATAAAAAATCAGGCTTGCAAACAGGGATTGAAATATAGACAGTGGACCATCCTGTTTTTATCTGCGTGATGGGGCCCACATTTTGTTCCAACTAGTATATCATCCTATTTTTGCATATGACCATGTTCATGTTGTGACCACCCCATGCATATTTCTTCTTAACCGTCCTCTTGCAAGCCTCCCTATTGAGGTGACTTTGGGGGCATGGTCCATCTGTAGTGAAGCCTAACAGACCAATGATCTGGATCATCAAAACATGGGTCCCCCACAGGAGCAAATACAACCAGCGTCCCAATCCAACCGAGTCCCAATGGTTTGGTGACCCAAAACTAATCCTATTTGGATTACCCATTTGGACGGTTAATATTGCTACATCAATGTCTACTCCATCCACAAATGCGTCCCACAATTTGGATGGTCCGAACCAAGGAGTTCCGTAACAACAACGGTGGCCACAACGGCCACCACCGTTTTACAATACGAAATGGGGCACAACGGCTGTTACAGCCCCATAATGGCAGTTACGGCCTCTCTTTATTATTATTTTATTTATTGAAAAACTTCCGAAAAACCTGTATCTATTCGGTAGTGTTGATTGAAAAGTATGAAAAACATGTTTGTACCGTAATAAACCATTACGAGACTATTATGGCCTTTATAGGGGATGTAACGTGCCGTTAACGGCAATCACAAGTCATTTTTTCCATAATGGCTGTTACGGCCGTTACGACCCCGTAATATGTAACGGTTGCCACCGTTACCTGTACGTAACACGGCCTTTACGGCACACCATGGTCCGGACTCCAAATAGCCGAATCTACATACCATGTAAAGAGTCCATTTGAAAATAACAATTAAATAAAATTTTATCAATAGAAACCTCAGCTGTGAGTGTGACAATATTGTAGTTTTTTTTTTCTCTTTTCTTTCTTGGATATTCAAAATATTTCCACATGCATCAGCACACCATGCCATTCTCATTCCATGCTTTCTCCACCTGCGTATCTGAAGGTTTAAAATCCATGCATTATATGCATTTCTTTTATGATATGCTATGGCTATTCGGATCCTACTCTCCCCCCACCTATGGAAGATCCAGGCTGTTCATCAGGCGAGCCAGTACAGGTAAAAAAGAGGACTGGTGTGCGGCATCCGCTACATAAAAACTTATAAGGTTACAGGACAAACATGCAGAGTGAATGGAACTTTTGTTCTGATGAGTCATCACGCGATAGACCATAGCCCAAAAATCAAGGAGAGTAGACCATCACAACCCTTCAATGAGTGGCCTAAAGAAGGAACTGTTATCACAGCTGTCTACATTCAACCTTTAAAACTTACAACAGAATTGTCTAAGTTATACAATCACTGAGATTTTTGTCCCATAGACCATAGCTCATCTGAAGGGTAGCTCACCAGACTGATCGCCATGTTCACCTTGAGGGAACCACATCAAAATTACTTACAAACCGCTTAAACAAATTGACCACTATTCCACATTTGTCATCCAGGTGGGGTCCACCTAATGACTAGACCAGGCCTAATTTTCAGGCCATGACATTCATAGGCCGACCTAACGAACAGCTAGGATCCCACACAGTCCACATTGGGATATTTGGAAAAGGTAGCAGTTAGCCGCAGAATGGATAAGGTGTATGCACGTGTGACCGGGGTTACGCATGTAAAGGTTTGAACAGGGATCATAAAAAAGGAATGGATAAGCTGTGGTGAAGAACCCTCAACATGATGTCCAGCTCATGCCCAGCCGCTATGCACTGTCTATTCACGTGTTTTGGGAGAACCTGTTGTAGGTGCTTTCGCCGCATGACCTTTAGTACTTGCAGTAGGTTGTCCAGCAGAAGCTTTTGTGTTTCCTGCGTCGGTCCCTACGATCGACTTTTTGACCTGGGTATATAAATGAAGAACACCATATCAACATTCGCAGTAGGGGATTTGTTGGAATACATATACGAAGCTGACCTCGAGATCTTTTATAGTACATTTGAACTTTCGATTACCATGGGTTGATCCAATGGTATGAAGAGTATATATGATCGGACTTGCCTTGGTGATCATTGCACCGAAAAATCCACCAGATTGAAAGATGCTACAGAATACTTGGGCTTTTTTGGTTAACTGCCAACCACTTGCTGTTCTTTCTTATTGAAGGGTTCAGATTCTTCTAACTGGGGAGTTTTTTGGTGCACAGGACATCACAGTGGGAAGCACCATATCAATGGTTCAGATGACTGAACTGTGGACCCACCTGTACAAACTGACAGTGAGAAAAGTACAGCACAATCATTCGGCCTGAGAATTGTACAATTCCTACATCAATAGATGCAACCTTTTCTTTCATCTTACCAGCAAAGGCATAGTTAGCTAATGCAGGATTTCATGCATATGGGACAATGCCTAGGTGATCCAAACTGTTGATCTAATGGGGCCCCACCTTGATTGGAGGATGAAACGAAGAATCTCCCACTTGAAAGAACCTAGCAGTGGACTGTTTTTTATTGAATTTAACCTCTGACATCTTTTGTCGGGAACGTCAATTCACAGGCCACTGACCAAAGGGTTGGGATCTTCTTACCTAGAAGTAGAGCTGGGCAGGGGGCAACTTGACTCGGTGGATCCGACTCGTCCGACTCGGTCAGATCCGACTCGACCCGAACCGAATGGCAAAGTCGGGTTCGGATTGAGTAGCCCTATCCCGATCCGAAACCCGACTCGATCTAGTTATCAGGTACTATAAAAACAAAAACAAAACTGAGAACCCTACTCTGGCAGAGCCACCCATCTGGCCACCCTCTATCAGTGAGCTCCTCCTCCTCTCTCTCTCCTCCACCCATCTGCACAGCAGCACCCGTCCGACTAGCAGCCACCCATACGAAGCTTCGAGCTCCTCCTCCTTCTCCTACTCTCTCTGTCTCCTCCACCCGTCCGGCTCGATTTCAGGTATTATTTCTTCTTCTTTTTTTTTATTGTTTTAATCAGATAGATCATCAAATGGAGCGGCCTGGGCCGATCCAACTCGGTGCCAACTCGATCCGACTCGGTATTTCTGACCGGGTCGGACTCGGTTCGGATTAGGCCAGACCCGGACTCGGATCGAGTCAGGCATGCTGGACTCGGTACCAAGTCGGATCGAGTTCGGGTCAGGCCTTTTTCAAAACTAGATAGAGTCAGGTCAGCTCTAACTTGGTCCGACTCGACTTGATGCCCAGCTCTACCTGGAAGATATTCCAAGCATCCCCCATCATCAGATCAGCCGTTTGGATCACCACAGGTATGGAATCCTACATGTCAGCCAACTGTACAACTGCTAATGAGTAGGACTAAATAATTCCTCTGCTAATAGTGACATGCATATGCATGCATGAAAATGTGCTTGTACAAAGGCAGATAGCCCATTCTTTTAATAAATTACAAGTTCATACAACAATAGAAGAAACAAATGCCAATGTACACATGGTTTCTACTTTGTGCAAACCTAAAAAAGGAAAAATACCCTTTTTCAAAAGGAAAAAAGGAGAGACGTACAACAATATATGGGGATGGTACAAAGATCTGGACCACTCCAACATGATCATCCCTTATTTTGTTCATCTCACAAAATAGTAATACTAAAGGGAGAAATTTCAAGATGTCATCCTCTTGGCCATAATCTTCGAGTTCCTAGGTTCATACGCCCAACTACTAATTCACCTGACAACAAAGAGATAAAAATCCTCGGACCTTGTACCTTGTAGAAGTGCAGTTGCCTCAGAAGCATTTCGGGTCTCTCACTTTAGTGGGACTGGGACCTGAAACCCCCTATTTTACGTCCCATTGTCATCTAAATCAATAGCTCCAATACCAACCAATCTTGAATTGTGAATAAGGTTCCTTTCAAGTTTATTTTGAGCATTCCTACCTAAACTTTCCACAATGCTCATGCTTGTTCTTCCTTGGAACAACAAACATAAAATTGTGGTTCACACCTTACACTCTAAATCGGTTGTTTAGAATTGGACGGAACCCCCACCCCCCCTGGAAAGGTAACAGTACTAGGTAGAGGTGGGCATCAAGTCGAGTCGGACCGGATTGGGTCCAACTTAACTCGGTCCGAAATTTTCAATGGATTGACTCGAACTCAATCTGATCCGGGACCGAGTCCGGGTAATTTGACTTGATCCGATCCGTTGCACTGTTGGCCTGACTCGAACCGAGTCCGACTCGGTCAAGGAAACCGAGTCAAATCCGGTTCGGATCGAGTCTTCCTTTTTTATTTTATTTTTTGAAATTTAAAAAATAAATAAATAAATAAATAAATAAAATGTGATTTTCACCGTTAAAAAATTCGTAGGGCCTACCATAACGTTTATTTTTCCATCCAATCTATTAATAAGGTCACAACTACATGGATGAAGAGGAAAAACAAATTTCATATTGATCCGAGACTTCTTGATCCGAAACTTCTGTGACCCCTAAAAGAGTTTCAACAGTAGACATTCAACCCCCCAACTGCTTTTTGAAGTGTGGTCCACTTGATCTTTAGATCTGTCTTATTTTTCGGCTCAAGCCTTAAGACGAGCCCACCAAATGGATGGACGGTTTGGATATAACACATACCTCATGATGGGACCCACAGAACTTGCTGACGTCAATACAATGTTGGTGCATGGTACACATGCCAATCCACTTCAGGACGTCTCATCACGCCAATATAGACGCGGATTTCCTGCAAAAGCCTTCCGCAGAAAGTAACCGCACTGGAAAGTTAGGTGGGGCACACAGTGATGTTTATGAGAAATCCACCCCTCCCATCCGTTTTGTGAGATCATGTTAGGACTTGAGACCAAAAGTGAATTGGATCCAAGACTCAAGTGGGCCTCAATAAAGGAAAATGTGTAGGGAAATTCCTACCATTGAAACGTTCCTAGTGTCTACGATGATGTTTACATGCCATCTATACCGCTTATAACGTCATTCCTATTAGGATGAAATGAAAACACAAATATTAGCCTGATTCAAAGCTTCTGTGGCCATACGAATATTTCAACTATAGACGTTCAATCCTCACGTTTTTGGCCCACTTGAGTATTGGATCCAACTCAATTTTAGGCTTATGTCCTAAAATGAGCTCACAAAACGGATGGATGGAGTGGATTTCTCAAAAACATCACTATGGGCCCCACCTAAGTTCCAAGCGCAGGAACTTCCTGCGAAAGGCTTCCACCCGCATCCTGTCAATACACCAGAGCTCAGTCAAAACAAGGTGCTCGAGGCGCCTTGAGCCATGAGCTGAGAGGAGACGGTGGTTGGTGTTTGTGGACCCCACCATGATGTATTTACTTCATCCATGTCGTTCATCTATTTTGCTAGATCATTTTATGGTATTAAACCAAAAACGAGGTATATCCAAATCTCAAGTGGTCAACATTATAGAAAATAGTGTTGAATGAACATTGTGCGGATCAGATCAGATCCAATCAGATCGGTCCGGATTGGCCACTGATCCAAACTTGACTTGATGTACGGTCAGATCTGAGTGGGCCTACTCGATCCAACCCAATCCTGGCCTTCGGTTTGGATCGGATCGGGTCTGATTCTGCCCAGCTCTAGTACTAGGCTCGAACCCTAACCCGTTTTGTTGGGCAGTTTTTCCCACCAATCCGATCGAACTGCTAGCTGACCTCCAACATCCTAAATGATGCATACAGCATCTACATCAATAAATTCTCCACCGGTGATTTCAGCATGGCCCGTGACTTTACCATCTGGTGAAACGAATTCATGTCGAAATGTGATCAAATAGTTGTTTGTGACCCCAGAGGACTGACCAGATCCCACTTCAAGATATGGTCGTCGCCATTCTCATGTATGGCTCACACTAAAACCAATTAAAAGAAGATCAATCCACATGTCCAATCAACAATTGAGATCAATCATTCTCAACAGGCCATAACACATCCCTTTTTTATCCATCAAATCGCTAAGTTTGGACAATCAAAACCTTTAGATCTAAATAAAGCCCACAATGTAGAAAATAAACTATCAAGATTAGTCCAACAGTTCAGATCAAGGCAAGCCTCATGCTTCTATAACCAATTAAGTAGCTTAGGCTAGTAAAGAACATGAAGATCAAGTACACACAAAAGCCTAAGCTGAAGACAGACAACCCCAAGCCCGCTGAGCCGAAAATGCTGCAACTTTTGCACTCAAGTTGTATGCAAAAGCATCACTTTATACTATTTTTCCCACCAAACCAATAATTTCCTCCAGGTTGGTCCCACAGAGTTCTAAGCTCTCCAAAATTGATGTTTTCCTTGCGAATGTAGCCTTGCGTAATGCAAGCACCTTGCATCCGCTTTCTAATAGGTTTCCTTACCTTTTCACATATGATTTTCACTCCTTTCCGAGACCCATATGGGCAACTATCAAAAGGGAAAAGATGTTAAAGATTTTTTTATTTTTTTTATGCCCACTTGAAGATTAAGCTTGAGGGGGGGGGGGGGGGGGAAGAGATTCACCACAAACCCATTTCTTGATCCACACCAACTCACAGTTAGTATAAGCCATTGCTATATATTCTGCTTCAACACTTGATCCATATGACTAGATTTCCTCCCATAAGCGTGCGGTATCCAGTAGTAGATAGCATTTCTTGATCTAGCCCAATCTGCACTAGAGTATCCTAGGACCTGAAGATGATTGTTCGTCTATACAGAATTCCTCGACCCAGTGCCCTTTAAGAGTCACAGAATTCAAACAACTGCATCCATGTGCAGTACCCTCAAAGAGCTCATAAACTGACTCACCACACTCATGGCATAAGAAACATCTGGCGGGGTGATGGTTAAATAGATGAGTTTATCAATCAACTTTTGATACCTCCCTAGGTCATCAAGCACCTTTCTTGGATCACTAGTAAGTTTGTGATTCGGATCCAATATGTGTATTTACTAGCTTAGTTCCAAGAAGACCCGTCTCTATGAGTAAATCCAAAACATATTTTCATGGAAACTGATTAATTCTTTACTTTGATCTAGTGTCTATACCTAGGAAGTATCAAGGATGTCCCAGATCTTTTGTGAGAAAGTGTCTTGCATTTTCCTTTTCAGGTGCTCTATTCCATTATCATCACTTCTAGTAATAACAATGTCATCAACGTATGCTACTAACACAATTAGACCTTACATGCCTCTCCATATAAAGACAAAATGATCTACATTGCTTCGAACAAAGTCATAGTTCAATACAAACTTTAATGAATTTGCCAAACCATGCACGCGGTGACTGTTTTAGACCATAGATTGCCTTTTCGCAATTTACACACCTTGTCTGACTCCATATGAGCAACGAATCCAAGCGGTTGCTCCATATATACCTCTTCTGTGAGCTTACCATAAAGAAAGGCATTTTTAATATCTAGTTGGAAGAGGAGCAAACCATAATTAACGACCGCATAGAGAATAATACGAATTGAATTTAATTTGGCAACTGGTGAGAATGTTTTGATATAATCAAGACCAAGTGTATGAGTATATCCTTTGGCAACCACGCTAGCCTTTAATTGTTCAATTGTACAGTTGGGTTGGAATTTAATGGTGTACGCCGATCTACAACTAACAGCATGTTTCCCTGCAGGTAGATTGATGAGCTACCAAGTGTTATTTTGATAAAGAGCAGCCATTTTCTCTTCCATTGCTTGCTTCCATCCCTCATTTAATAATGCTTCCTGATATGACTTGGGAATAGAATAAGATGACAAGGATAGAACGAATTTATGAAAATTGGGAGATAAACATTGAAAAGACACATATTTGGAAATAGGATGATCAATACATGCATGCTTACCTTTCCTAAGGGTAATAGGAATATCAAACCTGTTTGGAGACTTCGATGGATTATAAGGCTCGTAGATGGCACATCATGAGAAATTGCATTGTCTGTCCATTTTCAACATGTGTAAACTTTCAATTGAGATATAGTGGCAAGAGATGGAACTATCTTCGTCAACTGTAGTAGGTATAGGGACAGGTCCTATATCAGGGCACAATTGCAATTTCTCATGATGTGCCTCTGGGTATTAAAGAAACGACCATAATAATTGATGTTGTTTGCATTTTTCTATAAATTTGGAGGATTTTGACTTCAAGTGCGGCAAACAAAATCTCCAAACTCTTCTCCTTTTTTACAGTTGACCATGTAAGCTATGGAAAAAAGTGGAAGTCACGTGAAACAGTGAGGAAACTTGCAATGAAACAAATGGTTGTGGTATTACGTGTTATGCAGGCCTGTATAGGCAAGGAAAATGCCAATTTAAGAGAGAGTAGAACTCTTTATCGGCCCCTCCCAACCCCAAACCTTTTCCCCCTCAATATGTGAAATGCCAGCTACGCAAGGAAGCGGACTCACAAGAAGGGTAGTAACAGGTTTGGTGGAAAAATTGTGCAAAGTGCTGTGTATGGGCATTTGCACACTCATCCTGAGTGCAAAAGGTGCAACGTCAGCGGGCCTAGGTTTGTGATGCATGACAATTAACCACTTCCTCTAAAAGCTCGAACTGATAGAGCATGGCGAATCAATCCCTTTATCTCATAGCCCAGGCCCCACATCCTATGGGTTAGGACCTCAGCCGAACCCCCCTTGTGGGCCCCACATCACATGGGTTCCACTTCACACGAGCCACCCACCTCACATGGGTAGGGCCCGCCTCACACGGGCCACCCACCCCGAGTGTGCCCCTACATCCCACAAGCCACCCCAGGCGAGCCTAGTGTGAAAATGCCCCTGGATTAGTTTGTTTCTTCGGCTTGGACCTCCATCGTGTACATGATTTTCACGTCCTTTACGCACCTATACTCCTTGCTTTGTTGTAGAAACATGGGGCTTGCCCTGATCTAAGTCAGACTAATATTGACCATGATCTATTGTATTATGACGTCATTTCATCTAAAGGTTTCAATTGTCCAAGCCCTGCAACCTGGTGGATAAAGAAGGGCCACATTCTAGCCCACTCCAAATGACTAATCTCGATTGTTGCTTGGACGCGTCAACTGATTTTCTTTTGATTGGTACGATTCGAGCTTTCCATGAGAAGGTGATGGTCATATCTTGAAGTGGGACCATAGGACCAATGGAATGATCAATCCACCAAGGTCATAGACATCGATTTGATCACAAATTGATATGAATTTGGGCCACCAAATGTGATGCAAGACATGAAATTCAAATATGATGTGCGAAAGACTCTACAGACTTTGATGGCCTATAGGATAGTGACATAGGGACAAGATCGATAGGCTTCCTAGGAACAACATCACACCAAAGTGTGGCTTTATATGACCCAAACTGAATAGGAACAAAACAATGGCACCAATCATCGGTATTATTTGCTTGTGTAAAGGCCCGACGCACAACTGCAAGGGTCACAGACTCTTGCGTTCCCTCTTCCTCATCACTAGGGGTTTCTACTGGCTCATATTCTTCTTCTTCGCCGTCACTCTCTGGGGGCACTACTTCTATTTGCCCATCAATAAGGAGTACTTTGGTGCCCTCTCTCGTGCCGCACTGGTGGGCAAAGTGACCAAACCCTTGACACCTAAAACACCTATTTGCTCCACTCTTACGTGAGCTAGACCCGATAACTTCTGGGCCTGTGCTGAAAATTACTGGAAGGTCTGCTTTGGTACCTAGTGTTAGGCTTAGCTCCAAAAGGGTTGGCCTTAGCGCCAGAATCGCGAAACTCAAACCGCCTTCCCACAGATGTTTTGAGGTATGACTTAACCTCCAACACTACTTGATACAACTGTTTAATAGTGTCTATGTCTTTAGCGAGTAATTCTCTCCTAATGTCAGAATGGAGGCCTGTTTTAAATCGAGCAAGGGTAAGTATAGAATCCTCATCAACTTCACACCTGGTCAAGTACTCTTCAAACTTCTCAATGTATTCTGCCACATTCATGGAACCTTGTCGAAGAGACTGTCATTCCTCAATTAACCGTAAACGATAAAAGAAAGGAAGGTACTTCTCCTTGAGCGTTTCTTTCATTTCTCCCTAATGGACTATTAGGTGCTCCCTCGCTCTTTCTTTCTTTCGCTCTACAGTAGCCCAAAACCTCTTTGTTTGGCCCACAAGCTTCATCTTGGCGAATCTTGGCGAATCGGACATATCATACCACTTAAAATAAGGGACCATATCCGCCAGCCAATCTAAAAAGGCTTTAGGGTACAAGTGGCCATCAAACATAGGGGCATCTACTTTAATTCCCTCGAGGAGTTGCACATCTAGGTCATATTGATTAAGATGTCCCTCACGATGTGGGTGCACGGGTGCGCACCTATGACCAATTCCTTGGCCACCTTCATTCCTTGGTCTAACCTCCTGATCACCTGCCTGAGATTGGGCATCTTCCCCAATGGTGAGGTTTGCCCCGGCGGAGGCCTCTAGTTGGGTAATGCGCACATTAAACTGCTCAAAGCGTTGGTCTATACGTTGTTCCAAGCACTTAACCAAAGACTCAAACTGTCGGATTAGGTTGTCCATTAATTCTTGCAATTGCTCCATGTTTAGCGTAGGGTGCAAACCAAAACCGCAACCAGTACATGTGGGCATACAACTACTTACTCAACTTAAGGACCTTCTAATACGACTATATGCGCCTAGATGGGACTAAATGCTCCTATAGGACTATATGGGGGAAACGACACAATACTACTCAATTTCCAGCAACGTATCTGCTCAAAAAATCTGTCAACAGAAAATCCAGCAAAGGGATATGGAGATTTTCTGATAGCAGAAAATTCAGCAACTAATATCAGGAATTATGGACCTCTAAACAGATCTATATGATGATACTTGATGCATAATGGACACAAATAAACTAAACCCTAAACGTGTGATGCATTCCCCAATGAAAACCTTGTGCTCTGATACCAAATTTGATGCAGGACATGAAAATTTAAAGATGCTATGCAAGATTCCAGGCTTTAGATCATACTAGTTTAGAAACAGTCACACAAATTCCACATCTCACATAAAGTCAAGCACTCAATCAAGGGGAATCTATGCGGGTCCAGGCCAACACATGCTAGGGTTGGATCAATAAAAGTTATAAACCAAACACTACTCAAAGGAGAGTAAATTCATCCACACGTGCACAGAAATATTTCCTCAATCTAAGGGATTCATAGATTTCAATTCAGGGAACCCTAGAGTTGAAGAAAAAGGCGTGAAAATTGGGATTTAAAACAATATAGGATTAGGGTTAGGGTTAGGGAAATAAAGTAAGAGAGGAGTGAAAGAGAGGAGAGAGTGAACCTGACGCAAGCCCGCACGTGGACAGTAGGCCAGGCCTAACGCACGTGCGCTGGTGGCTGTCCACACATGCGTGGGGCCCACGAACACAGAAAACCCCTCCTTGGGTCTGGTCGGCCAGGGCTGGGCTATAAAGCCCCCAAGTTTCGGCTCGATCCGACATACGGTCCGTGCGTGGTGCTCCGCCGAAGTTTCAACCCTCCTGCAAAGCCAAATTCCGGAAATCTAGTGTAGAGATGGAATGGCTGCAAAATAACAATGGATTTGCAGGTGGAATGACTATAGGAGAAGAGGAATATGGATGATAGAAGGTAGGGGCAAATCGGGATGGGTGTGGCTTCGCACCACGGTAGTTAGCCCTATAAAGAAGGGTTTCGCACTCAATTAGGCTTTCACAACTTAGAAAGGAGCAAGAAAACACAGAAATTTTATTCAATCTTCCATGAGAAAAAGACTACAAGGGTGTCTATTTATAATAAAATCCTATGCCCCAAAACTCGTGCCATTTGCGCAACCTATTACTTAGAGATGAAGTAACAACAAATAACAACTAATCAAAGAAATCTAAACCGTTCATGATGTTCCTAATAACAAAAATAACCAAAACTCAAAGTACTAGATCGTTTAGAATAGTGGGCCATGATCATGAGAACCCATGGTGGGATTCACATGACGATCGGGTCCACTCCAAGGGACCAAAATGCAGTCCTATAACTGGACGTCATTATTGATCCAGATCGATGATGGGGCACTCCTCCTTGCGTACGTGCGTAGGGGCGTGAGTGTGCGCGTGATGTCCCCATCAAAATGATAAAATCATAGGTCGGTGAAGTCGTAGGCCACACTGAAATTGACGGGGGGGACTTTCTTAACCTAAACAACTCCTATATTAAAATAAAGAACGAATAAAATAAAGGTTTGAATAGTTGAACTAGATCATTTCAAACCATTTCTTTCCCATAACAAGATTATAGTGACCAAACCTATTCCATAAGTGGGTCTAGTCGTAATCACATGTCATCCACATTTTAGAAAGTTACACTAACTCCCAAATACTCTTTCTTGTTACTCCCCAATCAATGATCGTAACTCCCGCTATAGATGCCACTTAATCTATAAAACCCTTTCTTTCTTTACTTTAAAATTTCCATATCATGACATAAGGAAAAATTCTCCAGTAGAATACACCCCTTATTATGATAAGGTCCCCTAGCCACCCTTAATCCAGAAGACCCTACTCACAAGAGAAGGATTAAAAAGAAGCAAAACTCCTAAGAAACACTGAGCACTAGACAAGCACATCATCAATTGCCTCTCCCACCTCTCTTCCTACACGTTAGGCATATGCATTCGGAAGCCAAACCATCTGATTCTTGGTCTGATCATCAGCCTCTGTCGACAAAAGCCATCCAACAAAGGGTGTTCCAATCTTAGAGAAAGGGAATAACCCCATACCATTGCAAAAGGTGACGTTCTACCCCTAATGTAGAAAGGAAAAACTATTTGCATGAATGGAGTGTCTATTTCAAACTGTCAACAATGTGTAAAAACTGAGAAAGCGGAACGAGTACAAGAACGAAGCATGAATCCAAAAAAGGGAGCGACGCCTTGATAGGAAGGTCGTGCAATCCTTCTAAATTCCTTGAGCATTAGGTTCATTATCTGAACAATGACTAGCACTACATCCTTACTTTCTATGCATGTATAGAGATGATGATAAACTAGCCAATGTCACCACCACCCCCCCAAGCCATTGTAGGTGGCACATGATCCATGAAGGCCCAACAAAACGGTCACAAGCTTTCTGCATAAATCCTACATAACATCCCTAGTTCTCGTTCCCTTTTTTCACATATAGTCGCTATCAAAACTCATCTTGCTTTCATTAGAGGATCTTCGAAGGGAAATGAAAAGTCCAAAACTCCTTTCAATATAGAGAAGAGTACCTTCACTAGAATTTTGTATAGGTTACTCACAGAACTTATTGGTGTTCCCTTTTCTAGAATAAATCCTGACAATGGTAGCAATTTCATCGCTGCATTTACTGATACAACCCCTTCAAAAGAGCAGATCTATGCATTATGTAAATATGCATCCATGTAGGGTTGATTTAAACTATTTTAATGACCAGAAGCAACATTTCTAATACTACGATGAAATCACATTTTATGAGCATTCTGAATTTTAGAGTACCTTATTTGCCTATGCATGCACCCATGGATGCTTGCTGACAATAGCATAAATGTTATGCAGCTTCAATTCTCTCCACGGAAAAATGTGTGTGATTCTTGTAACTATATATGTATATATATGTATGTGTGTGTGTAAGGAAACAATATTATGAGGTTGAGCTTTGTGGGCCCCATTGTGATGTGTGATGGACATCCACACCCTTCCAAGGTGAGCCATGGGCTAAAAATCAGGCCAATCCATGACTTAGGTGGGCTACACCACAGACAACAGTTGAGAGTGGATACCGCCCATTGAAACCTTCCTGATTGCATATAGGGCCCAGTAAGATGTGGTTTAGACATCCGGCCCATCCATTGTGTGGCCCCCACTTGGATGAGGGTCACACCAAATTTCAGGATATTCTAAAACTCAGGTGGGCCCTAAATGCGTACATGGAATGAGGACCATTACTGTGGGGCCACAGATCTCGACCTCATGGGAGTTGTGTGTGTGTGTGTGTGTGTGGGTGTGGGTGCACAGTTGGAGAAAAAAAAAAAAAAACTAATTCAGGAAAACGGTTGAAACATACCGCTGCAAGCCGCTCCTTGTGGATATCATTCATGAACTGCAGATCTCCCAAGGCAAGCAACCAATGATGAGTATTCAGAATTAGCATTTTACTCTATGATGAAGAACAACAGGATTACAGAATAAAACTGTCCTTTCATGAGTAAGCTGATGTTCCCTTATACTACCTCTGGGAAAGATACAGGAATGCTGCTACGCCCGCACATGACAACCTGGCACATGGGGTGGACATCAGAGTGCCGCATCAGATGGGCCCTACTGGGCTCAAAGCACAGCTCAAAACTCAGGCTGGTCGACTCATCAGCCAGGCCACATGCATACATGGAATGAGGACCATTAGCATTTTCTTTTTGCAAACAATCCACTGTTTTCGTACATGTGCAGTCCACTTTATGAGTTTTGACTTTTGGGACAATCTACAGAGCATAGATATGCAGCTCCGATGCCAACCATGTGTGCAAACCTGAGGCTGCATGTAGAGGGGTGTAGCGAAGCCCATGACACTAGAAGAGATTCTTACCGGCTTCTTGCAGCTTTTAATCTCATCTCCACTAAAACCAGGTAGTGTCATATTCCAGTTTCTCTCTGTGCAGAAATAAAGAAAAACAGAATCATATGCCGGTGGCATGTTTGCACGCGCAACTGAAATGAATTGCGATTCACATAAAACCAGATGTTAGATGATTAGAAAATCTAACCTAAATGTAATAGTATGTCCTTCGCTTCCAAAGTGGTTGATTTGCGGTGCTTGGCCAAAGAACAAGCCACTGTTGTTATCTGTTCAACAGAAGATAGGATTAGAATTAAGAGGGCATCAGTTGCATGTACTGTCAAATGCATATGGGGACTGCCAAACCAACAAGCTGGGCTTGGCATTCGGAGAAGAGTAGAAAATGAAATCCACATTAATCAGGCTTCCATTTTCTGACTTCCACAAAATCACAAGTGAGATTTGTGCACGAAGTTCCTGAACATATCTCACTTCCAATGTGGCATTGCCTACCCTATTGGCCTTGGAAACCAGTAACTTCATTGGCACAAATGATTTAAAGAAACAGAAAGCAATATCATTATTGAACTAGCATAGTGGCACATGTCATCCAGTAGGCAAACATAGTACGATAATCAGAAACAGAACAAATGGCTAGTAAACATGAACAGATCTCATGAAAATTTAATCAACCCTAAAGCATCATGTCTAGCATGGCAATGTATATTATATGCAGATTTATTGTGTGATTAGTTGATTTCTTTTCACAAATCAAAACTTCATTGAGTAAAGAAGGAAATACAATTGAAAAACCAAGCTCTGTCCTGTGGCATTGACTTCACTACAGGTGTGGACAATCTAAAAGCAACTACAAACTGTAATCATGTCAAAGGACCTTCTTGAATGGCCTCAGCTGTACTCTGCATGTGTATGTGTAGGTGCCTCTCTTCACCCATTTTCTTTCGCTTCCTTCTTTCTTTAGCTTTTCAAATTAAGATAACCAAATTTTCATCAACTTCCCATGGTTTTTATGGTAGTTTCACTTATGCCTTTTCTATTTTTTTTCTATAATATTTTAATGTCTATTACCATGGTTTGCAAATTGGCTTTGCATATCAAATTGTTCACGACTCATGCACGGGTCTTATCACCCTGTATCGGCTTGTACGGGGCTGTATGGAGCCAATACATCCATATCGTTCACAGACAAGACCAGTATATATCACGTTGAAACTTGGTGTATACCCCTATAGGATGCTAAATGCACACCCACTAACACATGCAAGTTCCCATTGGGGACACCTGGCAGCTTTGTACACAATCCAGGTAGTTTGTCAAGTAGACCCACCATGAAGAAGCCATGGACCAAAAAAAGACCCATAATAGTATTCTTCCTCGAATCAAATAGGATATTCTAATTGGCCTAATATTTGGCCATGGCCCATCCCCGTAAGCATGCCGAACAAGTGATCTGAATCTTGTACATATCTGCCACACCCCCATGGGACTTGGCATCTAATAGAATATGTGATAATTGACAAGCCATGTGCAATTAGTGTTCCTTTATCAGAACCATCTTTGTTGTATTTTGTTGCTTTAACTAGTGTTGTCTGTTTCCACTGTTTCCTCTTTTCTTTCTGGAGATTGTTTTTTTCAAGATTTTTTCCCAATCCCAAGACAAATATCATAACAAGCCACAATATAAGGGCCTGTTTGGTAGACGCCTGAAATGAGTTAATTGCATTTTAGTTAATCATAATTATTTATTCGAGATCATGATCCTGATACACAATTCCATTTAGTTAATCATAGGGATTTTTACCAAAATGGCTCCAAGGTATGGTTGTTTCAAAAGAATAGACTCCCTATTCATTTTCCCTCTTTTTTTTAAAGCCTCTGACAACTTTTTAGCTTTTCAATGGACCAAAATGCCCTTGCTTTTGAGAGTTGTGCCCGTACTTAGATTTGTCATGTGCGGTCGCATATGCAAATATGCGATCGCATATCATGGCTTATACGATCAATGCATATATGAGATCGCATATATTGCAAATGCAAGAATATGTGATCGCATATGGGATGTATGCAATCGCATATTCGCCTAACAGTAAAAAATCTGACCGTTGGGAACTTTTTTCTTCTTTTTTTTTTTTTCCTTTTTTTGCAAAATCCGGACTTTTGGCCTATAAAAAGGCTTTCAAGTCCCCTCTATATGCAAGTTTCATTCACTCAAACTCTCTTCTACTCTCATACTTTCAAATCTTTCATTCTCTCCTACATTCTCCATATTTCAACTCTCAAGTTCCAAGTCTCCAATGCCCAAGCTCCAACTTCTTTCAAGCTTCAATCAAGAACCAAGATTCAAGATAGAAGAAGCAAGAAGACATCGAATTCGAAGTCTCACATCACATAATTCTACATTCTCTCATTTCATTTTCTACATTCTCTTACTAAATACTATTAGTTATTAGTACAATTTAGTAATTTACATTCTCTCATTCCATTTCTTACTAATTACTATTAGTTATTAGTGCAATTTAGTAATTTACATTCTCTCATTTCATTTCATTTTCTATTTTTAAGTTTCTAAATACATTCTCTCATTTCATTTTCTAGTTCTACAGCTATCTATTCTCATTCATTTCATTTCCCACATTCTCTTAGTAGTTACATACTTACATTCTCTCATTTAATTTTCTAGTTTTAACTTTTAAGTTTCTAGAACTAGATACATTCTCTCATTTCATTTTCTAGTTCTACATCTATCTCATATTCTCATTCATTTCATTTTCTAGCTCTACATCTAGATTCTCATTTCTACAATCTATAATCTACATTCATTCATTCTCATTTCTTCAATCTACGGCAATGAGATGGTGGTGGTGGTGATCAAATGCCACAATAGCAAATAGATCAATATATATCGTAGCATTTACCATTTAGTATTATTTTGTTAGTGACTTAGTATATGACTTATTGACTTATAAATTATATTTCCATTTTCTACAATCAATAATAAATAAATAGCTTCTTCATTTTCTTTACTTAGTGTTAATTGATATTTTTTAACTATATTGTCGAATGTTAATGACTTAATGTTTAATTCAGTGTTTAATTGATTTTATTTCACTCAAATGTATTTTACACATAAAATTAGCTATTTATTAACTTAGGAAAGTTCCCCCTACTTTCTTATATATTTTTTCTTTTCTTTTTCTTATTTTCTCCTATTTTTCTGTTTTTTTTTTCAAAAAAAAATAAAATTATATGCAACTGCATGTGCGATTGTGTGATCGCATATGTGATATGACAACATTGCCCGTAGTTACTTTGCTTATGGGAAAACCTTCCAAGCTCCACTCCTAATGCATGAGGTCGTCATAATGTGATGATTGGGCCCACTTAAAGGTAGATCTAATCCATTCATTCTCTTCATGACCCACTATTTCAGCGACAATACACTAACTTCAGCTTGATACAAGATCTTTGTCACCCAAACGAACGATTATGGTGGTCATTCACTCTCGATTGTTTCCTTGTGATGTGGTCCACTTGATCTGCAAACGTGGCTCATTCTTTAGCCCATGGCCATTTATGAAACGCAGAATTCAATGGTTGGAGTGGATTCAGCACATACCTGATGGTGGGCCCCACAGACTCCGTCTATATGGTGTTAAGGGTTAGGGTCATGGTTGTCATGTGTTAAGGGTCGAGGTTGTCACGTGTTAAAGGTCGAGGTTATCACGTGTTAAGGGTTGAGTTTGTCATATGTTAAGGGTCCGGGTTGTCATGTGTTAAGGAACGAGGTTGTCATGTATTAAGGGTCTGGGTCGTGGTTGTCATGTGTTAAATGTATGGGTTATCATGTGTTAAGGGCTTGGGTTGTCATATGTTAAGGATCGAGGTTGTCATGTGTTAAGGGTTTAGGTCGTGGTTGTCATGTGTTAAGGGTCTGGGTTATAATGTGTTAAGGGCCTGGGTTTTCATGTGTTAAGGATCTGAGTTATCATGTGTTAAGGGTCGTGGTTGTCATGTGTTAAGGGTTGTGGGGTCCACTGTCGGGTATGTGTTGAATCCACTCTGCGCATTGGATTTAAAATTTAATTTAATGCCATGGGCCGAAGAATGAGTTACATCCACAGAAAAGGAGGACCCCACTACAAGGAAATAGTCAAGAGTCAACGGCTACCATTATCAGTCATTGTGGGCCATAGAGAGCTTATATACGGCTGAAATTAATGTCTTCTAGCCGAAATGGTGGGCCATGAAGAGAATGAATAGATTGGATCTCCTTTCAAGTGGGCCCAATCACCATGTGATGGCCACATGATGCATTGGTAGTGGAGCTGCGAGCACAACTCATAAAGGCAAGGGCATTTTGGTTCTATGAAAACTAAAAAGCTGTCAGGAGGCCAAATAAAAAAAGAAATGAAAATGAAGACTATTCTCTTGGAACGGCCATACCCTAGGGCCATTTTGGTAAAACTCCCTTAATCATAATTATGTATTACAGGTCATGATCTCTAATACATAATTACGATTAGCTAAAATGAGATGAACAAAATGGGCATGGCCGTGTGAAACAGAAAACAACAAATTGAAAACAATGGAGAAAACTATGCGGCTTTCAATGAGAAAAATAGTATAGGAAGCGGTTCCCTAACTCATAAAGTTTTCCAGTCATGAAGTATATTTCCTGCGTGGTGGCGTAGATATAAAGGCTTGGCACTGTCCTACCCCACAATGTGGATGGCAAGGATGTACAGATTTGACAATGCACATTTCGGGTGACACCACCGTTTGTGTCAGTTCCCCAAATGCAAATGGTCGAAAGCTGCCTGCTTACCCACCAGCATTTTGAGCCTCAATTTAGAATTTCCAGATGGAAGACGTGCCTCCATACAAATATGAGCTGTCAATGAGTCAGGTCCTCATATACCTACACAGACGCACCTAAGAAGGTCAGGCTCGGGTCTTGATCCCATATGTGAGGCCTGCACCTAGATCCAGCAGGTTTGGGTACCCATCGGATCCTAGATCTTTGGCTTCGGGACGGATTCAATTGCTAGAAGTATTAATCTAATACTAATATACTTTTTTTAATGGCAACAAGAATTTTATCAAAAACAAATGAAAAGGAAAACAAGGTACAAAAGGGGGATAGGCAAGAGGGATGATGAGGGATCGGTCCGCTCCACCCACGGAAGAAATACAATTCATATATACCCAAATGTCTTCCAATTTACAGCCCTTTAACTGTGAGTTTCCCAAAGCCCACATAATCACCCTCCCTTTAGACCTTGGGAATACTACTACAATGCTCTCCGATCTGTTATTAAATATTCTATCATTCTGCTCTTTCCAAAGTGACCACCAACCGAAGAGGAAGCATAGGCACCATAGGATTTTTTTTCTCTTTCCTTGGACCCCCTCAAAAAAAATAAAAAAACTCCATGGTAATACTACAGCCAAAAACATAATATTACTAATAATCAAATACCAGACCCAACCTATTAAAACCAGAACCCGACCCAACCCAGCCTAATTTTAAGCTGGGTCCAAATCTGGGTACCCATTGCCCTAGGTGATGGACAGGCTTTCCAATTCAGATTTGCAAGACACCCAAACATCCCTCGAGGAGGATGATTTCATCAATTCATGAATCCATCAGCAAGAGAAAAGAAAGAATTCAACACTAGAACAATAGAGAATTGTGAAGTCTGTAGAACTCACAGATTCGACAAAATCCTCAGCAATCTCCACAAGAACATCTTCAACTTCAGGATCCAACTTCTCGGATGGATCGATCTATGCAAGAAGCAAGTTCACTATGTTAAAACAAATGTGTAAACCTTCAATCATCTACAATCTGCAAAACATAACAAGATAACCAATTCTTGCAAAGAAAAAGCAAAGTGCCATGCTTCTGAACTCCATATATGGAGACCAGAGGCCATTTAGACGTCATTTATAAAGATCTTGTACACCTAGGTTTCATTTTCTCAAAGCGATTGTGCTTGTTTAATCTTTGTTCTCTATTTTCAAGGAGAGCATAAACAGACATACAATGGAGTTCTACCAACTCCAAATGCACCTCCACACTCAAAGATACCTTGTTACATCCAACCCATGCATCAGGTGGATGCCACTGTAGACAACCTATCCCAAAAATAGGGCTCATCCACTCATCAGCATAGTTGTCAAAATCCTATGTTAACGATTTACTAAGAGTTAGATCAAATCTTAGGCTAAACAATTTGAATCTCTTTTTAGATGGATCCTACTATTCAAATCCTACAATTTACAATTCAAATCCCAATTTACAGTTCAAATTATTGTTCTCTTTATAAAAAAAAATTTTTTTTTTTTTTTAAAAAGTTATTTGGCTTCCATCTTATATCGTTAAATTGGTGGGGGCTTTAAGAATATTTTAAAATCGGTCAATTCTTTATTTTTATTCTTTATAAAAGATTAAATGATGGATCATCTCTTTAACAATGATGTGTGGAGTTGTATCTTATGATTTCTTACCTCTTAACTGGTCAAGACACCAAATTGATCTACGATTTATCTGGAATGTTTGTATGAATGGTTGCAGTCATGTTGTCATCCATCCATATCTTTTCATCCCCAATATGTAAATGGAGTTTACTTCAACTTGAAGACCGAGACTTTTTTTTCTGTCACGTATCTTGAATTAATACAATGATAATATCACTCTTTAATTTGCAGTCAAGTTTTTCAACTGAAAGCTTAGGTAATGGCTTTGACTAGACCTTTGAAGTAATACAATGACCACATGTGTAGTTATATATTCTACAATTATCTACAAATTCTAATGTAGAATGATAAAACAATAAATATTTGGTCAATATTTTTTAGATTTTGTGAATATAATTTCAGACCTTATCTATATTGCATAAAAGATTACAAAAATCCTACAATTTTAAGATTTGCAATTTCAATCCTCTTATGATTTACGATCACATTTGAGGTTCTAGACATTGTTTGTCAAGCAAAATATACATGTACATTGGATCATCTGTTCAAGTTGTCGGTATCGCTCCATGTTTTGCTGGCCGGAGATAAAGATATAATATTATTATTGCTGATAATATCACTGATAACCGGAAATGCGGGGAAAGGGGGGAAAACATGGGGAAAATGATGGAATTTTTCAGTGAAACTTCAGTATATGCCTAAATGCATATCTTTGCATATTTATGAATAAAAAAATTGCAATAGGAATGCATCACATAATAAGTTTTCATTTAATTGGGCCAAAAAAAAAAAAAAAACATGGGTTGCCGTAAGAAACCACTCCAATAGTAAGCAAAATGAATTTATATAATACAAATGCAGCTAGCATACAATAATTATGTGGACCACCAGAAGAATCTAGAAGTTTTGAAGTAGTTTTGACTAGTTTCTTTTAGTTTGGTCCATCTTATGATTGTATGGTCCTGATTTTTCATAAATCCAATCATCATGGTGGGGTTCACTTGATAAGTAAATAGTGCACTCAAGCTATAAAAAATACAATCACCTGTAAACCTCTGATTCAAGTGGGGGCTCACAAAATGGTTGGGCCTACATGATTATGAGGTGTCCTAATTTCATGACAGGATGATCCTTCTGAACAGATTGCATCCTTGAAAATGCCTAGGTGGGGCCATGTGCAACCGTTGTAAAAATAATCTTATTCTACAAATTTTGTGGAGGATTCTTCAGTAATTCGAGCACTTAGAAATGGCATACTTGACACGTATTAACTCAAATTAAACATTGTCTGAGAAAAATCCTAACCTCGGACTCGCGGCACTTGTTTTTAAAAAATAAGCCATTTTGATATTTTTCATATTAACCTTTCATTCACTGTCCAATAACCTAACAGTTAAATAACTAAATAAAAGTAGTTTTTGAATGGTGGGTATTCAATGATCAATGTTTCTTGTGGTGTGGTAAACTGATGGGGACATCATGCGCATGCGCACGCCCCCCACCCTACGCACGTACTCAAGGAGGAGGAAGGCCCCACTATCGATCTGGATCGACGACGACATCTATGAGAGACCTCTTAGTTAGGGGGTCATGCTATGGAGCATTGGAGTGGACTCGATCATCATAGGAATTCCACCATTGGATCTCATGATCGTGGCCCACTACCCTAGATGATCTACGATTTTGAGTTTTGGTTATTATCGTTATTAGAAACATCATGAACGGTTTTGATTACGTTGATTAGTTGTTATTTTTGTTACTTCGTCTCTAAGTAATAGTGTGCGCACATGACACGGCTTTTGGGGTATAGGGTTTTCTTATAAATAGGCAACCCCTTGTAGGTTTTTTTTCATTGAAATTTATGAATAAAATTCTGCATTTTTTCTTCTCTATTCCTCCGAGTTGAAGAAGCTAATTGGATGCGAAACCCTCCCTTCCTCGAAGGGCTAACTACCGTGGTGCGAAGCCACAACCATCCCAAATCGTCCCCACCTCCTACACTCCATATCCATCATCTCCCACAATCATCCCATCTTCAAATTCACCACTTTTTGTACCCAAGTTCTCATCTACAGCAAATTTTCAAATTCTGGCCCTCCAAGGGGGGCTAAAACTTCGGCGGAGCACTACGCACATACCGGATCGCGGATCGACATGAATCTTGGCGTGAGGGTGGACCTCCCCTAGCCGACCAACCCCTAGCTGGCCGTTTCCAGTTTCGTGGGCCCCACACACGTGCGAACAGGAACCCACGCACGCGCATGTGGGCCGGGCTGCTGTCCACACGTGTGGACTGTCTCAGGTTATTCTCTCCCCTATTTCACTCCTCTCTCGCCTTAAATCTCTAACCCTAACCCTATATAATCCCAAATTCCAAGTTTTCCAACTTTTGCAAACCCTGGACTTTCCCCGAATTGAAACATGGTGAATTTCTTGAATTGGGGAACAATCCTGTACAAGAGTGGATGAATCTTACACTCCTTTGGGCATTGTTTGGTTGATAATTTTATTTTCCAGCCCTAAACGTGTGTAGGCTTGGACCCCTGTAGATTCCCCTTATTGAATGTTTGACCGTATGTGGGACGTAGAATTTTGTGATTATTTAAAATCGGTATGATCTAAAACTTGAAATCTTGCATGTCATATTTAATTTCATGTCCTGCATCAAATTTGTTATTAGAGCCTAGGTTTTTTTTCATAGGGGAATGCATTACATGTTTAGGGTTTAGTCTATTCACGTCTATTTTGCAACAAGTCTCATCATATAAGGCTGTTTAGAACCCATCATTCACAACATGGACTGCTGAATTTTCTGTTGTCAGAAATTCCCTAATTTTCATGGCTGAATTTTCTGTTAACAAACTATTTAGGCAGTTATGTTGCTGGAATTTTAGTAGCGTTCTATAGTTTCCCTTATATAAAGTCCTATAGGATCATTTAGTCCCATTTAGACGCATATAGTTGCATTAGAGGGTATTTGAGTTGAGTGAGTAGTTGTATGCCCACGCATACTGGTCGTGGTTTTGGCTTGCACCTTACACTAAACATAGAGCAATTGCAAGAGTCCATGAACAATATAACCCGGCAGTTTGAGTTTTTGGGTAGGCGCTTGGAACAACGTATTAACCAACACTTTGAACAGCTAAATGTGCGCGTTACCCAACTAGAGACCTCCACCCGGGCAAACCTCACCATTGGGGAAAATGTCCAATCTCAAGCAGGTGGTCAAGAGAATAGACAAAGGAATGGAGGTGGCCAAAGAATTGGTCATGGGCGTGCACCCACCCCGCGAGGGGCATCATGATCACTATGACTCAGATGCGCGACTCCTCGAGGGAGTTGGAGTAGAGGCCCCTACGTTTGATGGCCACTCGGACCCTAAAGCTTTTCTAGATTGGTTGGCAGATATGGACCACTATTTTGAGTGGTACGACATGTCGGATGCTCGTCAAGTCCGATTTGCCAAGATGAAGCTTGTAGGCCAAGCAAAGAGGTTTTGGGCTACCGTGGAGCAAAAGGAAAAAAGGTCGAGAGAGCCCCCAATAGTCCATTGGGGAGAAATGAAAGAAACTCTTAAAGAAAAATACCTCCCTTTCTCCAATCACTTGAGGTTGGTTAAAGAATGGCAGTCTCTTCGACAAGGTTCCATGAGTGTGGCTTTGAGAAGTTCGAAGAGTACTTAACTCGGTGCGAAGTTGATGAGGATCCCGTACTCACTCTTGCTCGATTTAAGACGGGCCTCCATTCTGACATTAGGAGAGAGTTACTCGCCAAGGACATAAGCACTTTTAAACAGATGTATCAAGTAGTGTTGGAGGTCGAGCAATACATCAAAACACCTGTGAAAAGGCAGTTCGAGCCTCGCGATTCTGGTGTTAAGGCCAACCCTTCTGGGGCTAAGCCTAGCACTGGATATCAATACAAGCCTTCCAGTAGTGTTCAATTTGTGCCCAAGGATGATAAGGGTAAAGGAGTTGTCGGGTCTAGCTCGCACAAAAGTGATGCGACTAGGTGTTTTAGATGTCAGGGGTTTGGTCGGTTTGGTCACTTTGCCCACCAATGTGGCACGAAAGAGGGCATCAAGGTGTTCCTTATTGATGGGCAAGTAGAAATAGTGCACCCAGAAAGTGACAGTGAGGAAGAAGAATATGAGCCAGCAGAAACCCCTAGTGATGAGGAAGAGTGCAGTTGTGCGTCGCGCCTTTACACAAGCAAAGAATACCGACGATTGGCGCCGCAACACGACCCTCTATACTCACGCAAAATGTGGTGATAAGAGCTGCAAGATGATCGTGGATAGTGGTAGTTGTACCAACGCGGCATCAACTGGCACTGTGAGCCGTTTGGGCTTGAAGCTTGAAACTCATCCTCAACCTTATAGTGTCTTGGGTTGATGAAACTTCCAGCCCAGTCTCGCACCGTTGTCTTGTTCCTATTCAGTTTAAATCATATAAAGTCACGCTTTGGTGTGATGTTGTTCCCAGGAAGCCTATTGATCTTGTCCCCATGTCCCTGTCTCATAGGTCATTAGAGTCTGCAGAGTCTTTTGCACATCAGATTCATTCATCGCATCAAGAAATCAGGCAAAAGATTAATACTAGTAATGAACACTACAAAATTTCTGCAGACCAACATAAACAATTCAAGGAATTCAATGTAGGGGACTCTGTGATGGTCCGCATCAGGCCAGAGCGGTACCCTCAGGAGTCGTTCGTAAATTACACGAGCGTAGCGCTAGACCATTCAAAATTATAAAACGAAACGGTCTCAATGCGTATGTAGTAGATCTTCCAATTCCATGGGAATTAATTCCACATTCAATGTGGAGGATCTAATTGCATTTCAAGGGACCACTAATACATTGTCCAGCCTTACACCGAACCATCCTGATTCCCCAAACCTTTACCTTGATTCATGGCCTCTTCCCAACCCATCTTCTCATCCTCTACCTCTCATACCTACAATTCTCACACCCAGAGAGGAGATAGAGGATATTCTGGACCATCAGATAGTATCGACGTCGGACAATGGATTTCAAAAGTTCTTGGTCAAGTGGAGGTCACGTCCAACTTCAGACAGTGCGTGGCTCACTGAGAAGGAGCTTCAGAGACTTGATCCTGACATCTTGGAGCGGTTCAAGAGTTTTGTTTCGCTAATGGCGAAATCTTTGCAGCCGGGGAGAGTTGATGGGGACATCATGCACACGCGCATACCCCCCACCCTACGCACGTACTCGAGGAGAAACGCTCCACTATCGATCTGGATCGACGACGACATCAATGGATGACCTCTTAGTTAGGGGGTCGTGCTATGGAGCATTGGAGTGGACCCGATCATCATAGAGATTCCACCATTGGATCTCGTGATTATGGCCCACTACCCTAAATGATCTAGGATTTCGAGTTTTGGTTATTATCGTTATTAGAAACATCATAAACGGTTTTGATTGCATTGATTAGTTGTTATTTTTGTTACTTCATCTTTAAGTAATAGTGTGCACACATGGCGCGGCTTTTGGAGTATAGGGTTTTCTTATAAATAGGCAACCCCTTATAAGTTTTTTTCATTGAAATTTATGAATAAAATTCTGTGTTTTTTCTTCTCTATTCCTCTGAATTGAAGAAGCTAATTGGGTGCGAAACTCTCCCTTCCTCGAAGGGCTAACTACCGTGGTGCGAAGCCACAACCATCTCAAATCGTCCCCACCTCCTATACTCCATATCCATCATCTCCCACGGCCATCTCATCTTCAAATCCACCCCTTTTTGTACCCAAGTTCTCATTTACAGCAGATTTTCAGATTTTGGCCCTCCAGGGGGACTGAAACTTCAGCGGAGCACTACACACACCGGATCGCGGATCGACGTGAAACTTGGCGTGAGGGTGAACCTCCCCTGGCCAACCAACCCCTAGCTGGCCGTTTCCAATTTCGTGGGCCCCACACACGTGCGAACAGGAACCCATGCACGCACGTCTGGGCCGGCTGTTGTCCACATGTGTGTACTGTCTCAGGTTATTCTCTCCCCTATTTCACTCCTCTCTTGCCTTAAATACTTAATCCTAATACTAGATAATCTCAAATTCCAAGTTTTCCAACTTTTGCAAACCCTAGACTTTCCTCGAATTGAAACATGGTGAATCTCTTGAATTGGGGAACAATCTTTTGCAAGAGTGGATGAATCTTACACTCTTTTGGGCATTATTTGGTTTATAATTTTATTTTCTAGCCCTAAACGTGTGTAGGCTTGGACCCCCGTAGATTCCCCTAATTGAATGTTTGATCGTATGTGGGACGTGGAATTTTGTGATTGTTTAAAATTAGTATGATCTAAAGGTTGAAATCTTGCATGTCATATTTAATTTCATGTCCTGCATCATAAACCTGAGATCTGGTCCCAAACATTAAACAGATCCAAATCTTAGATGGACCAAATCATAGGAAACAATGGTGATTGAACGCTCACCACTAAGAACTTCCTAAGGCCCACCGTAATGTTTATTTGCCATCCAACATGTTGATAAGGTCAATCAGACTTGGATGGGGGGAAAATACAAAGATCGGCTTGATGCAAAACTTTTGTGGCCCACAAAATGTTTTTAATGGTCATTCACCAATGTTTCCAGTTATGTGGTCCACGTCGGCCTGAGATTTGGATCTGATTAGTATTTTAGATCACATAGTAAAATGAGTTTTAAAAATGGGTGAACGGTGTTGATATACAAAAAATTCATCAAGGTGGACCCCACATGGTAAGGGTAAGGTGTTAGCCAAGTAAAACTTAATCCACTGAATGTGGATTGCGTACCGAATAACTCAGTATGCTTTTTTCATACTGAGTAAACTCTTTTGGGTCCACCTTGGATGTATGTAGCTCATCCACGTCGTCCATCCATTTTTTCTGCTCATTTTAGGGGCTGGGCCCAAAATTAAAGCATAAACAAAGCTTAAGTGGACCACACCACAAGAAACAATGGGGTTAATGATGTCCACCGCTGAAACCTTCCTAGGGCCCACAGTGAAGTTTATTTGTCATCCAACCCGTTCATAAGATTAAAAAGATGTGGATGAAGGGAACAAATAAATATCAGCCTCATCCAAAACTTTTGTGCGCCCCAAAAAGTTTTCAACAGTATACGTTCAATTCACACTGTTTCATGTAGTGTAGTACACATGAGCTTTGGATATTCTTGAATTTTGGGACTGTGCCCTAAAATGATCTAGAAAAATGGATGGACAGCATGGATATGACCAATGTTCAAAATATCGGTATTGCGTTACGTATCGTGAAAGAGTGTGAAGTACATACGGGGGTCAGCTTCATGATTAAATACATGGAATGAGATCGTGAAACGGTTGAATTTATCATCTCTGAGAACGATGAAGCTAGATGTCATGACACGTTGGAATTCAACTTACAAAATGTTGAATTCAGATATGCATTCTCTCACTATGCGGAGCGTGATAGTGCGTATCAGTGGTTGCCTTTTGATGATGATTAGACAAAAGCTGAAGCAGTTCGTAAGTAGCTTTCAGCTTTTCACAACACAACAAAGATCTTTTTAAGAAGTATCCAACAACAAATATATTTCTACCGGAACTTTTAAAAGTAAAAGATGTTTGATTAGACAAAAGCTGAAGCAGTTCGCAAGTTCATTTCAGCTTTTTACAACACAACAAAGATCTTTTTAAGAAGCATGTATCCAACAACAAATATATTTCTACCAAACTTTGAAAAGTAAAAGATGTTTTATACATAAGCTGTAGTAGACCAGACTTTCTACAATTAATGACAATGGGTATACAGTTAAAGTTTAATAAGTATTGATCTGAGTGCAGTCTGGTAATAGTTGTTGCAGTCGTTCTTGATCCTCGATACAAGATGGTCATGGTTATATTTATTTTTAATAAGTTGTATGATGAGAAGAATGCTACTGAGATCAATAAGATTCGTGATGCAGTTGAAGATTTGTACAATTTCTATGTACAAACTTTGGGGGCCACAAAAGATAATACCGTGGGTCAGACTCCTGAAGTGGGTTCTAGTTATAGTGTTAATGCGCAACGAAACACAATCGACAATTTCATGTCTTTCATCGCACAGGTTGAGACTCAAATGCAGACAACCCAAATAGAACTTAACCACTATCTCAATGAGCCACTTGTAAAGTACAAAGGCGAAGAATTTGATATTTTAGACCAGTGGAAGTTGAAAGCTCGTGAATCACAGTACCATGTGCTCTCGTTAATGGCACGAGATATATTATCAATTCCAATTTCAATCGTAGCATCAGAATATGCTTTTACTACGGGGAGTAGAGTCGTGAACAAATATCAAAGCTCACTTACATCGGAATCAGTTAAAGTGCTCATTTGTACACAGAATTGGTTGCGCCCGATCTGGGGAAAAGGAAACTCTGTTGATGAGGAGTTCGAGGAAGAGTGAGAAGTAGGATGAGACAGTACCTGCAACAATTGCATGAAGTAGGATGAGACATTGCCTTCTATTTCTCTTACATTTGCTTACGATAATTTAACAGTTATTATTTATGGACTTAAATTGTAACATTTGATGGGAGGATAGATATTTTCTATGCTTATCACTTATCAGGTTATGTATTTTAATGTTTCTTTTTTATATTTTTCCTTTTTTTATTTATACTTTTAAATGACTTAATGTTGCTTAAATCTCATATGGTTGGCTAGTTGTGTTTATTTATCTTCATTCCTTAATTATTTATGTTACCTTAACCTAATCAAATATTCTTTCTTTCAAAATACTGATCCATCAGCAGATATTTGGGATTATGGAGCCCAAGTCTACTCTCAGGACAAAAATAAATTTGCAATGCAAGTTGTGTAGAAAACAATTTGTAAACAAAATAAATCGATTAAAATTACATTTAGCTTGTCGGGGAGGAGACGTTACCCCATGTAGTAAGGCTCCAAGAAGTCCAGGATTTATTTCGAGTCATTCTCGACTCAAATACAAAGACCTTAACCAAGCCTTCCCCTACAACCAATTCAACCAGCCGTAGAATATATAAAAGTAAGCCTATTATAATTGAAGAAGGGTCAAGCAGAGGAATTGCCCCCACAGTTAATAGAGAAGAAGAAGACAGACTATTAAGGAAACAAGAAGAACAAGATTATAAAGAAGCCGTAAAACAAAGCTTGAAATTGGCATTCAGGACCAGATAACAACATCAACCCCCTCTAAGACAACATGATGTTGAAGCAGGCATGAGTACGACACGTAAGCCAAGCGATAAATCATCAAAGTTTCTTAAAAGTCTCGCAGCATTCTATAGGCAGTTGGGAATCCCGTACAAATCGGATCATAAAAAGAGGCTAAAAAAACTTGTTGAATCTATGAATGAGGACAATGAAAAGGCATCTCCACCATGAGGTAAACAACCATCTTTTAGACACCTCCAGCTCGGACTCAGCCCAGAGTTCTCCCGCAGTTCAAGTCATAAAAAGAAAAACCAAAGGATGATTCTGGCGACAAATGTGGGAGAAGGGGTTACTATTATGGACAAGGTTACTCGGGTTACACGCCACAAAGGCATTCATCATATAGAGGATATTGAATGAATGAATGGTTTATTGGTTTGTATGTGGAACTCCATCTGAGATTCTGAACATACTTTTCATTTTTAACAATATTTATTTACTTCTTTCGTTTTATGGACATGGTTTATTTACTTTTGATTTCAAAACCGAATCGGGTCAGGGCAACCCTAATTCAATCCGACTCAACTCGATGCCCAGCTCTAGGAGGGGTCTTCTTTCAATTGCAACATGCGACAAATGCAATTGGGCTTATTTTATTTTTTGCATGACTAATCTCATACTGTTAAATGGGAAAGGAGAGGTGGTCGAAAATGTAGGTTTGTTTCATACACATGATTTTGATCATTGAAACATCTGTAGCAAATCCAAGAGTGCTTTTAAGCGATGCCTGTATTTTGAACGATGTAGGTCGTCGATTACTTTTAAACCATTCATTCTTTTTGTACAGCAGTAAGCCACTTAATGATTGCATCGAGCCATTCACCACTAGCATAATTTGGACACCCTAGGGCTAGATTTTTAAGCTTGGGCTCAGCCCTCGGGTCAAGTGTTTGAGCCCAAGCCCTTGCCCTAGTAACCCAGCCCAGCAACCCAATCCAACTTGGTGCCAACTCGACCTGACTCGGTATTTCTGACCGGGTCGAACTTGATCCAGATCAGTCCAGGGCAGACCGGAACTCGGATCGGGTCAAGCACGATGGACTTGATACCGAGTCGAATCGAGTTCAGGTTAGGCCTATTTCAAAATCGTATCGAGTTGAGTCAGTCCTAACTCAATCTAACTCGACTCGATGCCCAGCTCTATCGATATGCCACGTATCGGCCAATGCGGGTCAATTTTTTATATCGTGCCAATACAGATACGATACGGCCATATTGGCTGATACGATACCAATATTCATATCTATGCTACTTACATCTCTCCCGCTTACAAAGTGGCACATGTTTTGTAGCCTATATCTTAAGTTACGTGTAGGGCTAGCAAACTTCAATTAATCCAGCCTTAGTAGAGAGAACATTCTACACTCTTGAGCAAGGACACTGAACCACTAGATCATTAAGGACTCGAGTTCGAAGGAAACACTCTTATGACTCAAGCTATGCAACTTGGACACTATGATGTGTCAATGTCGAACATGGATACAACTAGGAATGTAGACATTTCTATTAAGAAAATTTAAATATATTTTAATAGCATATTGTAATTATTTATTTATTGTAAAAATAGAGCATGACTTCTATGCACCGGGGGTGCACCAAGAATTAGCATGCATATTGTTTCCTACCATTTAAAGATAGTTGGCACGTACCTATGAGAATTTCAATTTTGAATTGTCAAGTCCATTTTGAAATGTGTTAAGATTCCCATTGACTATGGGCGCAAACTGAGTGTCCATGATCTTTTCCATGAAAATAATAACAACAACAAACCTAAGGGTCGATTAATCTTCACCAGGATAGTAAAGTTTGTTAACTTCCACCAAAGCCTTCATTGTCACTGAACCGAAAATGTGCTCATTGATCCAGCCCATAAGTCCATAACCTCTTCAATAAGCCATATCCATCAATTTGACAACCAATTTAATTTCAGCCTAATGTTTTGAAAGTAGGCTAAAATTGCATTGACCAACCAATCAATGAACATTGGGCCATTTTACTACGCAATTTGGGCAATGGCCTATCCAGAGGCGACCATTCCAAACAGACGGCTTGGAGTAGTGAGCATGTTCACTGCTACAGGCCAGGGAAGGCCAGAAAAGGTTAGCATTTGTCAACACAGTAGTGACGTTTAACAAAACCCTTGGGAGAGAAACAAAATTGAATGTAAGGATAATGTAAAAACAGTTTCTAGATATAAATTAGCATTTTATTTGAGCCTTGTCAAGGTGTCCTGGGCCACAAGTTTCCAAGTCATGTCAATTTACATGGGAAATTCCTATTGCTAATAGAAACTATGGAAGGCGGAGATTCCAAATATCAAAGTTATCTCCCAAACAAAATGAGATGAATTATCCCCCAAATGTCAAGGCACGGATTCCAAATATCAAAGTTATCTCCCAAACAAAATGAGATGAATTAAAGCATTCAAACAATATTTATGTAAATAATTGATAATGCAAGGGCATTTTCACACCGGGCTCGAGTGGGGTGGCCTGTGGGATGTAGGGGCACACTCGGGGTGGGCAGCCCGTGTGAGGCGGGTGGCTCATGTGAGGCATGCCCCACCCGTGTGAGGCGGGTGGCTCGTGTGAAGCGGAACCCATGTAAAATGGGGCCCACGAGGGGGGGTTCGACTAAGGTCCTAACCAATAAGATGTGGGGCCTGGGCTATGAGATAAAGGGATTAATTCGTCATGCTCTATCGATTCGAGCTTTTAGAGCAAGTGGTTAATTGTCCTGCATCAGCTGAACATGTGATAACAATTATCAATACATGTAAAGTAAATACAAATACATCCTTGAGAGGGATATGTGCAAAGTAGATTAAGATGAATGGCTTTCTCCTAAGTGTGATATAAATATTTAATGGTTCTATCCGATGTAGTGTTTGAAGATTGGTATCGCTTCAAGTTTCACTAGTTGGGGAGACAAAAACAATATCAATATTGCCGATAATATCGCCGATAACCATAAATGCGGGAAAACATAGAAAACGGTGGAATTTTCCAATGAAAATTCATATGTTAAAATACATTTGTATATTTATCAATAAAAAATTGCAAAAAGAATGCATATATAATAAGTTTCATTTAATGAGGACCTAAAAGCATGTGTTGTCACAAGAAATTAGTCCAACCATCCCATTTATCCATCCAACCATCCAAACCCATCGATATTTTAGAATATTGATAGGTGAGAAATCATCAACAACTGAAAGGAAACGAAAGACAATGGTCACAATATTGGTCATGTTGCAATAACGATACTATAACGATATTATTGATATTATGTTGACAATTTGCACACTGCATACAAACATGCACCCATTAAAAAAAAAAAAAAGGAATTTGAAATGGAAATTTTTTAATAAACAGATTTTTGGCGATATCAATACATTGGCAATATTATCGAGATATCGCAGATGCACTGGCGATACAAGCGACACCTGGAATATACACAGTAGAAAATATTAGCAATACATTGGCGATATCGATACATTAGCGATATTGATACATTGGCGATACTTAGCAAGACATCACCAACACCTGGAATTTCTGATACTATCAGTGTTATCGGTATCGTTGAGCTAGAGATATGGATAATAACGGGGATATTTCAATAATATCAGGAATACTCTAAACAATGATACAATGTAACAGAGAAGTTTGAGATCAATTCAAGGTTTCAACTATGCAAAATGGAGACCACCTTTTCGAGGTTGTGAACTGTCTTGATGCATTTGTGTTTGTTCCCAACACTCCAGACATGGCTCATATGAAAAACTAAACTTTATATTCTTGGGATGCTTTTTACATATAAATAAATGATTTTCTTAGGGGTGTGTTTGGTTGCACTAAATAGCATGCGAATTGTCATGAAATTTCATGATATTTGGTACAACCAAACTCAACTTAGGCTATTATTATTTATTGGGATAATTTTACATGTAAAATACCACAATATATTTTCAAATATTAATTTTATTACTTTAATATTTGTTTGGAACACGTGTTTGTGCCCAAGCTACTTAGGGTTTCAATCATGCCAACCTGGCATTTCATTTCTACAAATCTATACTTCCCAAAATGAACAATGAATGTTAAGAATAAATTGAAGAATAGCAGCATCAGCATGTGCTCTATAAATGCATGGACTCCGAATTTCAAAGGTCATCTCCCAAACAAAAATGATATGAATTAAGGAATTCAAACATTATATGTGCAAATAGTTGAACATGTGAAAACCATTATCAATACATGTGAAAAAATAAATAAATAAATACATCTTTGCGAGGGACATTGTGCAAAGTAGTTGATTGCATAAGATGAACGGCTTTATGCTAGGTGCAAGACGAATGTCTTCATGGTGCTATACACTGTAAGAGAGAAACTTGAGATAAATTCAAGGTTTTAACTATGTAAATTGGAGATGGCGCGGAAGTTGTGCAGTGTCGAGAAGTATTCGTTTGTTCCCACTTCCCAACACTCCATACATGGCTCATATGAAAAAGTAAGTTATATATTCTTGGGGTGCTTTTTAGATATAAATAAATGATTTTCTTGGGGGTGTGTTTGGTTGCACCAAATATCATGCAAAATATCATGAAATTTCATAATATATAGTGAAACCAAACGCACCCTAGGCTATTATTTTAGTTGGGACATTTTTACATGTACAAAAGCACAATATGCTTCCAAATTTTAAATTTTATTGCTTTAATATTAGCTTGGACATGTCAAACACGTGTCTATGTCCAAGCTACGTAGGGTTCCAACCATGTCAATCTGGTATATTTTCATTTCTACAAATCTCTACTTCTCAAAATATCCAACAATTGGTAAGATTAAAAGAAGAGAAACAGCAGCATGTGCTCTAGAAATGCATGGACAATGAATGCACAACTCACCTGGGTGACCAACTCATGGATGCTTCTCTTGCTTAAGATCTGGTTGCCAGATTCAACAGCATCTGTACTACTCATCATGGTGGTAGGCCCCAACTGGGCCATGCTAGGTTGCATGCTCCCCAGGGCAATAGACTTCTGACCTGCCAATACAGGAGGTCGCATTGGTTGATGTTGATGTTGCACCGGTTGTTGGGCCCTTAGTGAAGGGAATTGCTGACCATAGTGTTCCTGGGACTGATGTGATTGTGACAATTGATGTTGCTGCTGTTGGGAAGTAGGCATTTGCTGTGGGTGAGAAGTGGTTGGCAAGGGATGTTGGTGCTGTTGCGGAAGGTGCGGTCTTTGTTGGAACGTTTGTGGCCTCATGTGTGGCCTATATGAAGGGGACGGTAAGGAAGGTTGATGCATTTTTCCTTGGGCTGATGACATCCATGGCTGCGAAAGAGGCTGCGAACCTGGTGGTGTACCGAGTGATGGAGAACTAGGAGAACCCATAGATGTGATTCTTCCCATGCCATGGCCTTGGAATTTCTGCAAAAAACCAATTCATTTATCTGAGAAAGGAAGAAAAGGCCTTTTGCATTCCTTAAAAAGAAATCTCAACCCTCTAATCTTCAAATACACACACACACAAATATATAGGATGCAAGAGGTGGTTTTGGGGTAGAGGTTTGTCATAATGAGGAGAAGAGTTGGAAGGAAAATATGGCTGTGTGTTTGTGTGTGTGTGTGCGCGTGTGCGTAAGCCATAGCCCTTCTCATAACGCAATAGCCTCCGCCATAGGCTGTTGAGAAGCTGACCAATATGCCAAAAGCCCCAATATTGATGGAACGGGTCAAGCTAGGCTCTTTAAACCACTAGGATCGTAACATTCCACCACGTTTCCACAATCGAAGTCCACGGCAGCTCACTCTGTATGGGGGTTGCACTCTTGTTGTCCTCCATGTTGTAGCAGCTTTCACTTTAGTCAAGGTTGCCCTTTCCACAATACATGGTATATATTAACCCAAATTAAATCGGATAAATCGTGGAGCCCATTATTACTAAGCCACAGCCCCAAAATCAGATTGTTTAAACGATCCTAACCTTTAATCTGTGGACTCTTGTTTGTTGACACAGGAACATTGGATATTTTTACTACTAAACGTTCAACAAATGTCTACCAATTTGATACTTAAATGATGAAATAAATGCAATTTCTGAATTATGGTGCATCTAAACTATGAGACATAATTTGGGCCATTTAATTTGAATTACTTGTATGCCAGGAGTGGTATTTGTAAGTAATTTCTAAGTGCCTGTGTATTATCCATCACACTCTCTCCCAGTAAACAAAGTTTTCACATTTAGAAGTTAAAACTCTACGTTAGTTTAGCACCACCTAAAAATTGGGAGTGACTCTTCAAACACACACATGGCATAGTTGTACAGCAATCAAGGCCATCCAAATTGCTGACCCAATTGTCGGGGAAGCATAACCAAAAACATACAGTGCAAATATACTATTAACGATCTGATTTGTGCATTCAAGTTCAAGCCACTCACTATTCTACTTTTGATCATCCATTTAATAGCCATTAATTGGTTGGTTTGGACTTGGGATTACTTAATCAGTGTCATTTTAGAGATACGCTCCATCCATAATGAGCTTAACAATTTCAATAGTCTAGATAGTTGGATATCAATTTTGTGTGCTAGACTAATTTGAATTCGGATAAATAAAGGGTTTTTTTTTTCCGAGAGATGAAAAAGAATTTATTGAGGCAAAGGCCAAAAAAGGAACAAAAAGAAAAAGGAAAGGAAAAAAGAAGCTATACAACCCCACCCCGCCCACAGCCTTGGCCCAAACAAGGCACAAAGAAAAAACCTACACAAACACAACCCAAGGAGACTACTCCGACTACCAACAGACCCACTCCGAGATATTTTGGAGAGTTCGACTGAGAACTCCCTGAACAGACTGATTTACATCTCTGAAAGTCCGGTTGTTTCTCTCCAACTAAACCGACCAAAGCAAAGCTGGCAGTGCAATCCTCCATTTGTGGAAACCCAAATAACCCCCTTTCTCCCCATGCCATGCTCTGAATAAAGCATCAATCGATCGTACCCAGCAGGACCCAAGAAACATTTGCTTTGTTGAGGATGGCGTTCCACAAAAAATTAACAAAAGCACAGTGAATAAAAAGGTGATCCACCGTCTCTTCATCATCCAGACATAGGATACAGACATCAGGCAGCACCATGTTACGTTTGCGGAGATTGTCTATTGTTAGAATCGTTTTTTTTTTTTTTTTCCAGGAAGACAAGCAAAAGCAACCACTTTAGGCGGAGCCCCATCGAATCAAATGTCAGCCATATGTGAGGAGCTCCCAATCCTATCTGGTTACGATAACGCTTGAAGGAATTAACCGAGAAGGAGCCGGACGTCGCATACCTCCAAACCATAGAATCAGCTACCACTTGCTGACGACCTATGCCTTGCAACTGAGAAAGCAAGCTAACTAGATCATCAAATTCAGAATCACTTAAGTTTCTATGACAAGGAGGAATCCAAACTCCCTAATATGAAACACAGCCAGCTACCAAAATCATTCAAGTTGGGCTCAAATTAGTGAGATTCGGGAAAACCTCCTAGAGCGGGGAGTCCCCAGTCCCCACACCAAACGTCTTCCTAGAATCGTACTCTAGACCCATCTCCTACTTGGAATCTGATATCCTCCCTCACCATAGGGGCTAATTTCACAATACCTTTCCAAACGGAGGAAGCACAATAAATAGATTTAACGAATGATTCTGAAATCTAAAAGACGACTACCAGTGCAATGTCATGGCCATGGCGTTGTCAGTTTGAGGGGCTCCGGTAATCTGAATTTGGGCTTTAAGGGCTTCAAGATGGAATGAATCACTGAGAGAAAGATTGTAATTGGGGTACAGTGTAAAGAACACTGTTCCGGCGCTCAACGTAGTTTAGATGGTGTCGGTCACTACCTGGTTGTATTTCTTGAATTGAGTATCCAAGACTATGATGTTGCTGGCTATTTCGAGCACATGATGCCCATGAAAAGTGAGCGCAATTTTGATAGCACCAATGTGCAGATGGGTGAATCCGTCTGCAAGCCATTTTGGATGAAGGTGAGCCGGCAAATTTAGAGTGACGAAAGACTCATTTTGTCCCAAGCAGATGCGGTGTTGATCAAACTTTGATGCACAAGCATATTCTTTGATGATACTAGAGTGCTTTGGGGCCACTAGCTTTTTTTTATAGTCTTTTTGGCAGAGTTATCATAAGGATTGGCATAGATAACATAAGGGTTAACCACTAGATAGTTGGTAGCTGGAATTTTCTTTGTAGGAGGTTGGTATTCTATTTCATAAAAATGATCGAGTTTAGAGGCTGAAAGAGTTCAGAAAGAGGATGTGGAGGGTAGGGATGGGGAAGGTATATCAGGGGATGACATTGTTGAATTGTATAATAACTATTCCTTAATAGTATTCAGCACGGGCTGTCCTTGGGATTTTAAAAACAGTGTCTGCCTAACCAGAACGTCATGTACTATACTAAAGTATAGCAAAGCAGTCTTCAAGCAAAAACTCTTTTTCAGAGGAGAGTAATATTTTCTCATAAAGTTACATCCATTGAGCTTCATGACCTCACCTTTTCAATGGCATCTTGTGTCAAGGTCAGCAGTAACAATAAGAGAGAAAATTACTTAATCTCATCAGATTAAGAGATTGTATTGCCAGGACTCCATGCCAGTTTTCTCTTGTGAGAGATCTGATAGAACGGCAGTCACAGAGGATACTAATCAAGCAAAAAAATTCTGAAAATATATGATCCTCAGTCAGTCCTTGCCATCCACCAGCCAGAAGAACCCTCTTCTCCTCTCTTCACTTCTGATCCTGAAGAAGAAATCAACACTTTCTCAATGGTCCCAACAAACTTGTTCCCCATCCCACCAATTCCCCTCGTCCAAACACATCTCCTTTTGGACACTTATTCTCTCCCCATTCCTATCATTGCTTTCCTTGACACAGGTGCTTCTTCTTCTATTCTCAATCCTTCTATTCTTCCAAACACCTTTTGGCAACCCCATACTCAAGACTTTCAAAGTAGCAAATGGAAATGTATTTTATACTAAATTGCGCAGCAAAACTGTCATTCTCAAACTATTTCCTCATCTGCAAATTCGCCATAAATTTTTGGGTTCTAAGATAACTGGCAAATATCTGATTCTCGGCTTCAATGTCTTGCACTCCATCAGTCGATTACAGCGAACACCTATTGGCCTCTCTCACAAGAACCATTTTCTCCCATGGACCGACAAATCCCATTTGTACAATCCGGATTCTCAAAACCCAATTCCCATTGAAGAACAACTAAAACGGATTGTTGTGTTGAAACTCACAATGAGTTTGCATTAAAACATGCAAGGCCACTCTGGGCAAATGCTGACTTCTTTGTCCATCTTCCTTTCAAGAAAAATGCAGATATCAACCCGACAAAAGCATCACACTGAGGGATGTCTCCAAAGCATCTTAATTTGGCTTGAGCAGAACTCTCTGAGCTCATGAACCAGAAGCTCATTGAGCCAACCACTTCGTAGTGGGCCTGCGTAGCTTTCTATGTCAATAAGTGAGCAGAACAGACACGAGGAAAACCCAGACTGGCGATAAATTACCAGCCCTTTAACTCTTCCCTTGCAGATGAAAAGTTTCATCTTCCTCACCAAATCCCATTATTCCAGCAATTAGTTGATGCTTGGGTGAATTTGATTACTATGTGTAATCAAATTCACCACGCACAGGAGGGCAAAAACCAATGACAGTAATCACCAATTGATAAACAAACCCCACAATGCAGCAAACAACTCAGCAACAAATCAACAGTGATACATTCGATAATGTAACCCTGCCAATAGCTCAACAATAACGAGTACAAGACCAAAGAAAATCAAGGTATATAGAGCTTTGTCTCTTTCACACTCTCACGAACGAGCAAATAGTTTTCAAAACTCGATGACCATGGCCGTCGTACGAGTGGAGACTATTTATAAACAAAATACTCCTAATAGATGGTTTCTAAATCAATAATGAATTGAAAAAAAAAAAAAAAAAACAAATAACCAATGAAAGAAAAAAAAACTAATAACAAAGAAAATTTAAGATGTAAAAAGTTCTAATTTTAGGGGGGTTTTGGCCAAGCATATGGGCCCACAAGCCCCCAAACCCATCTCTCATCGACACGTGGCATGGAAGATGTGTAGGGAGAAGCCAAATATGATAATAAAACCTGTGTATTGAAGAAACAGACATAACAAGTTGATGTTATTTGCATTTTTCTCTAATTTTGGAGGACTTTGACTTCCAAGTGGGGCCCACAAATCTACACTCTTCTCCCTTTTTATAGTTGGCCATGTACACTAGGAAAAGAAATGAAAATCACTTGTGAAACGACGAGGAAAATAGTGAGAAAATGAATGCAAAGTGGTTCATTACGTGTTACACAGGCCTGTGTAGGCAAAGGAAATGCCGATTTTGGAGAGCTTAGAAATGAAACCCTCCCAACCCTCAAACCTTGTTTCTCTTGATATGTGAAATGCCAGCTACAAGGGACACGAACTCACAAAAAGGGCACCAACGGGTTTGGCAGAACGGCGCGAAGTGATGGGTTAGCACATTTACGCACGCATCCTGGGCATGGAAGATGCAACATTTTGAGCTCAGTGAGCCTTCGGCTTGGGCCTTCATCGTGTACATGATCTTCACGTCCTTTACTCACACAAACACCTTGATTTGTTGTAACGTGGGGCCCACCCTGATATGAGACAGATTAATGTTGAGCGTAGATTTGTTGTGTTGTGAGGTCGTCTTTTCATCTGAAGGTTTCAATCTCCCAAGCCCTACGGCCTAATGGATAAACAAGGGCCACGATATGGCCAGGTCAAAATGATTGATCTCGATCATTGATCGGACGCATCAGTTGATCTTTATTAGATGGATACGATCTAAGCTTTCCATGAGAATGGTGACAATCATATCTTGAGGTAGGACCGTGGGACCAATAGCATGATCGATCCACTAGGATCGTAGACAGTGATTTGATCACAATTGACATGAATTTGGGCCACTAGATGGTAAAGTAGTAGGCCACACTAAAATCGACAGTGGAGTATTTCTTTATCCAAATGTGATGCAGGATGAAGGTTTTCTAAGCTAATGTGATAATGAGATCAATTTCCAAATTAATACAATTAAATGAAGCATGTAAAAGCACGTACTCTACCACAAATCAGAAAATCAGATTTGACTAACAAGGTTCTAACTAAAGTGATCATCATAATCAATATAAAACTATGAAAGAATGGCCCATACAAGATGTGGGAATCCCATTCTAGCATAAGATAGTCCCAACACTCAACTAGATTGATGATTTCAAGTCTTGGACACAATTTGGGACTAAGAGTTCAAAATAGGAAACCTAGGGCTAGGGTTTAGGGGAAGATTAGGATTAGAGTTTCAAAGGGGATAAAATAGGCTATTAGGGTGATGGTTTTTTATAATGAGAGAAACAAAGTAGAAGGAAGGGGAAAGTGACTGTCCACGTGGACAGCCCTGTACGCCCATACGTGTGTGCGTGCGCACGTGTACGACCACGGGAAAGAGTGCATGGCTTAAGGTTTTGGATGAGTTGGGTGTTTGGATGATTGAGGAGAAGAAAGGATGAAGAAATAGAGAAAAGGGATAGGGTTTAGGGTTTGAATAGGAAGAAAATGAAAAGAGAGAAAAATTGGGACTTACCTTTGAAGAAGAAGAATAAGGGATAGATGAGGATCACCCTCGAGGCTTCGCACCTTCTCACCAATCCTTGGAGAGTCTAGATCTTCACCTGCAAATCTCATGCAAGGAGGAAGAGAGAAAAGAAAGAGTTTTTTTTTCTTCAAATTAATGGGATAGGGTGTGGACGTTGCGCTAACTCTTGAATACTATTTCTCGTTGCTACTCAATCAATTATCGCAACTTCCGCTATAGATGCATCTTAATCTATAAAACCCTTCTCTTTCTCTACTTAAAATTTTCCATATCATGAAATAAGGAAGAATTCTCCGCTAGAATACACCCCTATAATAAAGTTCCCCAGCACCCTTAATCCAAAATACGCTACTCAGTACGCAAGGGTTTTAAAAGAAATAGTGCACTTGAGAAAACACTAAGCATTATTCAAGTACATCATTGACTACCTGTTCCATCTCTTCCTATGCATTAGGCATATGCATTCGGAAGCCAAGCCTTCCAATTCTTGGTTTGATCATCAGCCTTAACCTCATACCATTGCAAAAGGCAACATCCTACCCCCAATGGAGAAAGGAAAAAATATTTACATGAATGAAGTATCTATTTCAAAATGTTAGAAATGTGTTAAAACCTAAAAAGTGGAAGGAGCGTGAGAAAGAAGCATGAGTTCAAAAAGGGAGCAGCACCACTCCATTTTGAAATATCTATTTCAAAATGGAGAGAAGCATGAGTTCAAACAAAGGAGCGTGATAGGAAGTTCATGCAATCCTTCAAAATTCCCTAAGCATTAGGTTCATTATCCTCACAATTACTCTTTAACAACATCCCACAATGACTAGTACTACCATATTTACTTTCTACACATGATTCTTACTCTCTACGGACATATATTGATGGGGACATCTCGCGCACATGCACGCCCCCTTTACGCACGTACGCAAGGAGGAGGGCCCCACCTTAGATCTGGATCGATAACGACATCCATGGAGGGCCTCCTAGTTAGAGGATTGTGTTTTGGTTCCTTAGGGTGGACCCGATCATCATATAGATCCCATCATTGGATCTCATGATCGTAGCCCACTACCCTTAGTGACCTAGGACTTTGAGTTTTGCTTATTACCGTTATTAGGAACATCATGAACGGTTTACATTGCATTGATTAGCTGTTATTTTTTATTACTTCGTCTTTAAGTAATAGTATGCGCACATGACGTGGCTTTTGAGGTATAAGTTTTTTTTATAGATAGGCAACCCCTTGTAGGGTTTTTTTTTTTAATTGAAGATGATTAATAAAATTCTGCATTTTTCTGTTTCTCTAATTATCTGAGTTGTGGAAACATAATTGGGTGTGAAACCCTCCCTTCTTCGAAGGGCTAACTACCGTGGTGCGAAGCCACACCCATCCCAAATCGCCCTCATCTCCTACCCTCCATATTCCTCATCTCCTACAATCATCCCCTCATTAAATCCACCCACGTTTGCGACTAATCTTTCCCCTACAGCATATTTCCAGAATCTGGCCCTGCAAGAGGGCTAAAACTTCGGCAGAGCACTGTGTTCAAACCGATCATCCGTTTGGCCTGAAATTTGGAAGGAAGGTGGCCCATCCCTAGTCGACCAGGCCCTAGCTGGCCAATTCCAGATTCGTGGGCCCCACACACGTGCGGGCCGCCATCCACGCACGTGCGTTAGGCCGATTTGTTGTCCACAGGTGCAGGCTGATCACAGGTACCCTCTCATCTCTATTTCACTCCTCTTTCGCCTTGTTTACATAACCCTAACCCTAGATCATCTCAAATTCCCAAGTTCTATTCCACTTTTGAAACCCTAGGTTTTCCCGAATTGAAACGTGAGAATCCCTTGGATTGGGAAATAATCTTTCGCATGTGTGTATGAATCTACTATCCTTAAGCATTGTTTGGTCTATAATTTTTAATTGATTTAGCCCTAACATGTGTAGGCTTGGACCCTCGTAGATTCCCCTTATTGAATGCTTGACTTTATGTGGGATGTGGAATTATTGTGATTGTTTCTAAATTATTATGATCTAAAGCCTGAAATCTTGCACATCATATCTAATTTTCGTGTCCTACATCAAATTTAGTATCAAAGCTTAGGTTTTTCATAAGGGATTGCATTGCATGTTTAGGGTTTAGTCTACTCGCATTTATTTTGCATTAAATTTCATCGTATAGGGTTGTTTAGGACCCATCATTCACAACATAGACTGCTGAATTTTCTATTGTCAGAAATTCCCCAATTTCATTGCTGAATTTTCTATTAACAAACTATTTGGACAATTATGTTGCTGAAATTTTAGGAGCGTTGCATAATTTCCCTCATATAGAGTCCTATAGGAGCATTTAGTCCCATTTAGACGCATATAGTTGCATTAGAGGACCTTTGAGTTGAGTGGGTAGTTGTATGCCCACACGTACTGGTCGCAGTTTTGGGTTGCACCCTTCACTAAACATGGAGCAATTACAAGAGTCAATGGACAACACCCGGCAGTTTGAGTCTTTGGTAGGCGCTTGGAACAACATATTGACCAACGCTGGGATCAGCTTAATGTGCACGTTACCCAACTAGAGACCTCCACCCGGGCAAACCCCGCCATTGGGGAAGATGCCCAATCTCAGGCAAGTGGTCAGGAGGATAGACAAGGGAATGGGGGTGGCCTTAGAAACAGACATGGGCGCGCACCCGTGCACCCATCCCGCAAAGGGCATCATGATCATTATGACCCAGATGCGCAACTCCTCAAGGGAGTTAGAGTAGAGGCCCATACGTTTAATGGCCATTTAGGCCCTAAAGCTTTTCTAGATTAGTTGATGGATATGGACCACTATTTTGAGTGGTACAACATGTCGGATGTTCGTCGAGTTCGATTTACCAAGATGAAGCTTGTGAGCCAAGCAAAGAGGTTTTGGGCTACTGTGGAGCGAAAGAAAGAGAGGTTGAGGGAACCACTAATAGTCCATTGGGGAGAAATGAAAAAAACTCTTAAGGAAAAATACTTCCCTTTCTCTTATCACTGGAGGTTGGTTGAGGAATCGAAGTCCAAGTCTAAGTCTCTCCATATTCTAAATACCAAAGACTTTGAGCAAGAAACTGAGTCGGACTCGATAGTGTACACCCTTATGGATAGGGAAAGTGCACCAGAGGCTAGTGCAGAGTTACCCACTGAGGTCATTCCGGTAGTGGATGAGTTTTGTGATGTCTTTCCTGATGAGCTTCCCCCTACGAGGGATATACAGCATGTCATTGATTTAGTCCCTGGGGCGACTCTACCTAACCTGTCTGAGGTGGTCAATAGGAGTCTAGGAAATTTGGTCAGGTGTTTAGTGGGAGAGCACACCAGGACCTGGGACATTGCAATACCTATCGCCGAGTTTGCATTTAATAGTTCTATCAATAGATCCACAGGTTTAAGTCCTTTTGAAGTCGTTACTGGTTATAAACTTAGGAAACCTATTGATCTTGTCCCTATGTCCCTGTCACATAGGCCATCAGAGTCTGTAGAGTCCTTTGCACATCACATTCATTCATTGCATCAAGAAATCAGGCGAAAGATCAATACTGGTAATGAACATTACAAAATTTTTGCTGACCAACATAAACGATTCAAGGAATTCAATGTAGGGGACTCTGTGATTGTCCGCATCAGGCCAGAGCGGTACCCTCAGCGAGCCGTTCGTAAATTACATGCTCGTAGCGCTGGACCATTCAAAATTATAAAACGAAACGGTCTCATTGCGTATGTGGTAGATCTTCCACCTTTCATAGGAATTAGTTTCACATTCAATGTGGAGGATCTAGTTGCATTTCAGGAGACCACTGATACATTGTCCATCCTGTCACCTAACCATCCTGATTCCTCAAACCTTTCCCTTGATCCATGGCCCCCTCCCGACCCATCTTTCCAGCCTCTACCTCCCATACCTACCCTTCCCACACCCAGAGAGGAGATGGAGGATATTCTAGACCATCAGATAATATCGACGTCAGACGACGGATTTCAAAAGTTCTTGGTCAAGTAGAAGTCACGCTCAGCTTCAGACAGTATGTAGCTCACTGAGGAAGAGCTTCAGAAACTTGATCCTTACATCTTGGAGCAGTTCAAGAGTTTTGTTTCGCCAGTAGCAAAATCTTCGCAGCCGGGAGAGTTGATGGGGACATCTCGCGCACACGCACGCCCCCCTTACGCATGTACGCAAGGAAGAGGGCCTCACCTTAAATCTGGAACAATGACAACATCCATGGAGGGCCTCCTAGTTAGAGGACTGTGTTTTGGTTCCTTGGGGTGGACCCGATCATCATGTGGATCCCATCATTGGATCTTATGATCGTGGCCCACTACCCTAGGTGACCTAGGACTGAGTTTTGCTTATTACCGTTACTAGGAACATCATGAACGGTTTAGATTGCATTGATTAGTTGTTATTTTTTATTACTCCATCTTTAAGTAATAGTATGCGCACATGACGCGGCTTTTAGGTATAGGTTTTTCTTATAAACAGGCAACCTCTTGTAGGGTTTTTTTTATTGAAGATAATTAATAAAATTTTGCGTTTTCCTGCTTCTCTAATTCTCTGAGTTGTGGAAACCTAATTGAGTGTGAAACCCTCCCTTCTTCGAAGGGCTAACTACCGTGGTGCGAAGCCACACCCATCCCAAATTGCCCCCATCTCCTACCCTCCATATTCCTCATCTCCTACAACCATCCCCTCATCAAATCCACCCACGTTTGCAGCTAATCTTTCCCCTACAGCAAATTTCTAGAATCTGGCCCTGCAGGATGGCTGAAACTTCGGCGGAGCACCGTGCTCAAACCAATCATCTGTTTGGCCTGAAATTTGGATGGCAGCCCATCTAGAGCTAGGCATTTTTTACCCAATCTGGTAGATCTGAACCGAAGGCCTAAATCGATGTCGTTCGAGTAGTGCCAATCAGATCTGATCGTTCATCGGATCGAGTTCGGATTGTTGTCAATCCAGACCGATCCGATCCAGAATCCGATCCGATTGGATCCGATCCGATCATGTAGTATGAAGTTAAAATAGAGTCGTTGGATTATTTTTGTAGTTATGTTAGACTGCAGGTGATTATTTCTGGAATAAATATAGGAGTTATTTGAAACTCTGGCTGCATATAAAGCTTGATACGCAAGCACTTGGAAATAGAATACCTATCACATGATAACTCAAACTGGACTGACTAAACTGTGAAACCTTCTGTCGAAGAGTTAAAAACTAAAAATTAGATTTTGAGGACAAATGAAATATCTGATTCATGGACACTTTTTTTGATGAAATAAGACCGTTGGATAGTTTCATTTTTAACTACCTAATAAATATTCCCAAATCTAATAGTCAGATAATAAACTAAGTGTAATTTTTGGTTAGTGTTACAAATAGGCTTATGACCAAAATTTGGACGGTTTAATTTGAATTATTTGCATTCCACATGCAATTCCTAAGTAAATTCTAGGTGCCTGTGTATTTGTCTACCAGAGTATCATTCTCTGCTAGAGTATCAAAGTTTATCTGCAATAAATATTGGTAAGATCTGGCGGACGCGGATTTCCTGCGAAAGCCTTTCGCAGGAAGTTCCTACGCAAGGACGGTGAGTGGGACCCACCGATAATTTTGTGAGAAATCCACTCCGTCCATCCGTTTTGCGATCTCATTTCATGACATGAGACCACAAATCAGGAGAATTCAAAACTCAAGTGGGTCTCACAAGATGGAAAATTAGGGAAAGAAATTCCTACCGTTGAAATCTTCCTTGGCTCCACCTTGATGTTTGTATGCCATCCAAACCGCTTATAAGGTTATTCCCACTTGAAAGAAGTAAAAACACAACAAACTTAGGCTGATACAATACTTTTATGACCAGTAGAATGTTTCAATTGTGCTCGCTGAAAACTGATTGTTTCCTCTCGTGCGACCCACTTGAGTTTTGAATCCTGGTGATTTTTGGTCTCATGTCATGAGATGAGCTCGCAAAACAGATGGACAAACTGATTCCTTAGAAACATAGCGGTGGGTCCCACCCAGCACCTTGCACAGGAACTTTCTGTGAAAGGCTTTCACAGGAAATTCACGAAGGAGACATGATGAATCATGAATGATGATACGTGTCGTGCAAAGACCAGCATGTACGCGCCTCGAGCTCCGAGTTGTACGAACAGCTCAAATGAGATCAAAGTTACATGGGCCCCACCATAACGTTTATTTTTCATCTAATCTGTTAATAATGTTAAAAACACATGGATGAAGTAGAAAAACAAATTTCATATTAATCCGAAACTTCTGTGATCTCAAAAAGGGTTTCAATGGTAAACGTTCAATCCCCCACTGTTTTTGCGGTGTGGTCCAATTGATCTTTAGATCTGTCTTATTTTTCGGCTCAATCCTTAAGACAAGCTCTCCAAATGGATGGACGGTTTGGATGCAACACATACCTCATAGTTTGACTCAAAGAACTTGTTGACGTCAATACACCACCAGCCAATCCCTTTCCGTTTGGTATCAGCCACCTCTCTCTCCAGATCCGAACGGTACCCAACCCGATTCGATTCGGTTTCCCTGACCAAGCCGAACTCGGTTCGGGTAAGGCTAACAATGCATCGGATTGGATCGAGTCAGTTGACCTAGACTTGGTCCCGGATCGAATCGAGTTTGGATCACTTAAAAATTCGGATCGAACCGAGTTGGACCCAATCCGATCCAACTCGACTCGATGCCCACCTCTAGGCCCATCCCTGGCCGACCAGGCCCTAGCTGGACGATTCCAGATTCGTGGGCCCCACACACTGCGGGCCACCATCCACGCACGTGCGTCAGGCCGGTTTGTTGTCCACACGTGCGGGTTGATCACAGGTTCCCTCTCGTCTCTATTTCACTCCTCTTTCACCTTGTTTGCATAACCCTAACCCTAGATCATCTCAAATCCCCAAGTTCTATTCCATTTTTGAAACCCTAGGTTTTCCCGAATTGAAACATGAGAATCCCTTGGATTGGGAAATAATCATTTGCATGTGTGGATGAATCTACTATCCTTTGAGCATTGTTTGGTCTATAATTTTTAATTGATTCAACCCTAACATGTGTAGGCTTGGACCCTCGTAGATTCCCCTTATTGAATGCTTGACTTTATGTGGGATGTGGAATTATTGTGATTGTTTCTAAATTATTATGATCTAAAGCCTGAAATCTTACACATCATATCTAATTTTCATGTCCTGCATCATATATAGATGATGATAAACTAGCTCCAACCCACTCCCTCCACTTGTCTCCAAAGCCCATTGTATATGGCATCTAATCCATGAAGGCCCAATCAGCATGGTCATAAGCTTTCTATATATCAATCCTACATAACGGCCATGGTTCTCGTTCCCTTCTTTTTCTCAAGTATAAATCATTCAGTCACCATCAAAACCATATCAAGAACCCATCTTCCTTTCATTAGAGGATCTTAGAAGGGAAATGAAAAGTCCATAACTCCTTTCAATACAGAGGAATGTACCTTACTGAAATTTTATATTGGCTACTCACAGAACTAGCATATTATAATTGTTTATTTATATGTAAAAATAGAACATGACTTCGATGCACCTAGAATAGGTACACATTGTTTCCCACCATTTAAACACAGTTAGCAAGTACCCATGAGCATTTCAATCTTGAATTGTCAAGCCCATTTTGAAATGTGTGTTAAGATTCCCATCCAGCAGTCTCAGACAGTGGGAGATGTGCCCACCGACTCTGGGCACACTAAGTGTATGTGATCTATTCCATGAAAATAATAACAATGACAAACCTAAGGGTCGGTAAACCTTCACTATGATAGTGAGGTTTGTTAACTTGCACCAAAGCCTTCATTGACACTGAACAGAAACTGCGCTCATTGATCCAGCCCATAAACTCTTTGATAAACCATATCCCCCGATTCGGTGGTCAATTACATTTCAGCCGAAAGTTTGAGAAGTAGGCTAAAATTGCATTGACCATCCAACCAATGAACCTTGGGCCATTCTACTGTGGATTTTAGGTAATGGCCTATCCAATAGTGACCATGCTAATGGATGGCTTGGAGCAATAAGCACATTCACCGATGCAAGCCAGGGAAGGCCAAAGAAAGTTAGCATTCATCAACACCGTAGTGGCGTTTAACGATACCCTGGAGCGTGCAAAATAGAATATGATAATAATGTGAAAATAGTTTCTTATAAATTAGCATTTCATTTTAGCCTTGGCAAGGAGTACTGTGCACAGGTTCCAGGTCGTGTCGATTTACATAGGAAATTACTGTTGCTAACAGAAATTGTGGAAGGCATGGATTCTGAATATCAAAGGTTATCTCCCAAATAAAAAAGAGATGAATTAAGGAATTCAAACACTATTTATGCAAATAGCCAATTATGTGATAACCATTATCAATACATGTAAATATATATACATAAACAAATACATCTTTTTTTCTCTTTCTTTGTTCTTTTTTTATTTTTCTTTTTTCTTTTTTTTTTTTTTTTTTTTTTTTTTTTTTGGAAGGTAATGCTACCAGGGATTGAATGTTGGATCACTCATACACACTGCACTGTCTTTTCCAGCTCATCCAATGAGCATGAGACGAATGGCTTTATCCTAAGTGCAAGAGAATATTCCCAGATCTATACGGTGTAAAAGAGAAGCTTGAGATCAATTCAAGGTTTCAACTATGTAAAATGGAGATGGCACATTTTTAAAGTTGTTCAATGTCGAGAAGCATTTGAGTTTGTTCCCAACACTCCAGACATGTCTCATATGAAAAACCCAATTTTATAATCTTGGGATGCTTTTTACATATAAATAAATTATTCTTTTGGGGGGTGTTTAGTTTCACCAAATATCATTATTGTGATATTTTTACATGTAAAAAACCGCAATATGCTTTCAAAATATAAATTACAATGCCGATTGGACTCCTACAAAAGTTTGGAACTATTCTAAGGATTGGGGTTGATGCCTTTTCAGCTGCTTGGGGTGTGGGCCTTTTTTCAGTTTGTTGTTCCTTGGGGTTTCGGTTTGCTGGGGTTCTTTTGTTGGGGGCTGTTTGCTTTGGAATCTTTTTGCTTGTTGTATTCTTTGTCACCTGTGGGTTCTTTCTCAATAAATTTGTTGTCAACTTTCAAAGAAAAAGAAATAAATTTTATGACTTTAATATTTGTTTGGACATGTCCAACATGTGTCTATGTCCAAGCTATGTTTGAACCACGTCAATCTGGCACATTCATTTCTACAAATCTCTTCTCAAAATTTACAATGAATGGTAAGATTAAAAAGAGAAGATCAGCAGCATGTGCTTTAGAAATGCATGGACAGAGACATGGCCACATATCCAATAGAAATGCAAGGAAAATGAATGCACAAATCACCTGGGTGACTAAATCATGGATGCTTCTCTTGCTTAAAATCTGGTTGCCGGATTCAGCAGCATCTGTACTACCCATCATGGTGGTAGGCCCTGACTGGACCATGCCAGGTTGCACGGTCCCGGGGGAAATAGACTTCTGACTCGCCAATGCAGGAGGTGGAGGTCGCATAGGCTGATGTTGATGTTGCACCGGTTGTTGGGCCCTTGGTGGAGGGTACTGTTGACCGAAGTGTTCCTGGGACTGATGTGATTGTGACGATAGATGCTGTTGCTGTTGGGAAGCTGGTATTTGTTGTGGGTGAGTAGTGGTTTGCAAGGGATGCTGGTGTTGTTGCGGAAGGTGCGGTCTCTGCTGGAACGTTTGTGGCCTCAAATGTGGCCTATATTGAGGGGATGGTAAGGAAGGTGGATGCACTTTTCCTTGGGCCGACGACATCCATGGTTGCGATTGAGGCTGCGAACTTGGTGGCGTACTGGGTGATGAAGAACTAGGAGAACCCATAGATGGGCCTCTTCCCATACAATGACCTTGGAATTTCTGCAAATATATATAAATTTATAGGGAAAAAAAAAAAAAAAAAAAAAAACAAGCCAATTACAAGAAAGGTAGAAAAGGCCCCGAGAGAGGTCTCAAGTCCAACTGGTTGGACCACAAGTTACAGTCAACCCAGTGTATAACTTCCACCCTTTTATGTGTATTCAAAATCTAATCCATCCAATAGGTTTTTCCCATTATGAGGATCACCTAATCCAAAATTACGTCACAAATACTTATCGAGTGTACCACACTTGATTTTACTATCTATCAATGCCTATAAACAGTTTTTGAGGAATGGCCCATATGATAAATATATAGGTCTGATTTTTCCAATAGATTATCATTATTGTAAGATCTACCTATTGGAAGGGTTGGATTTTAAATGCACTAAACAGGTTGGAAGTTAATTGGTGGGTGGTCCATAACTTGTGGTCCAACCAGTTGGACTTAAGACCTATACATACAAACATACATACATATATAACCACAGCATTTCTCATAATGCACCAGCCTCTGCCATCACTGTTAAGAACCTAAACAATACACCAAAGGCCCTAATATTGATGGAACACATGAAGCTAGGCTCTTTAAATCATTGGGATCGTAACATTCCACCACGGTCCACAACCAACGTCCGCGGTAGCCACTCTATGGCACTCACTTTAGCCTCTATTCCAAGTAGCAGTTTCCACTAGCTCTTTTCCACTTGGAGAGGGCATTGGGGTTGCACTCTTGTTGTCCAGGTAGCCCTTTCCACACTGTAGCGGCTTTCATTTTGGTCCAGGTTTCCCTTTCCACGGGTCACCCCTTCCATGACTCAAACACAGCCCGTGGTGTTGCCATTGAAACCAATTGTTAAGTACCTAACCAATACGCCAAAAGGCTCAAGACTGATGGAGCGTGTCAAGCTAGGTTCTTTAAACCTTTGGGATTGTAACGTAGGCACGCTATTAACACCTACTGGAACCAAATAAAAGAAGATAATATTGCCCATTTCATCATAAAGGACACCACCCATACCAAAGGGCCCCAACTACCTAGGAGGAACCATCAAAATAAAGCCTTCTCCACTGGCATAAGGATGAGAAGCCTTCGAACTTGTAATCAAGGACCAATTACCAAGAAGATCCACAAGCAACGTCCCTATAAATTGGGGGAGAATAAAATCCCAACTGATTAAATTGCTTTTGATGCGTTCTGACGTCCTCAACACTTGGATGGGGGTCTTCAAAACCCCTTCCTTCACTTTCTTTCCAAATGCCCCAACATATTGCCATCAAGTATCTAAACAATGTTCATCAAGTATTATGTCAATGACAAATATCTAAACAGTGTTCATCAAGTATTATCTACCAAAACAACATTGAAAAAGTTCATCGTAGGACCACAAAAGATGGTTTCTTAACATTAATCATAAAAGTCACCAGCACTTTGCTAAGCACACACGCATGTGCAGTAAAGCTCATGTGCCAGCATGGGATATAGTAGTGAGATCCAATCCATCCATCAAGTTGCTCTGACGTTGTAAATGTTTTCCCAAAATAAATTCGGTTCACTCAGCATGTGAACTCCAATACTGGAAACAGGCAAATGGGTCAGAAAACTTCAACCAAGTTTTTCAAACACACATTTGTTTTGAAAACTATCACCCACCTAACTAGTGGATCAATCTAATTCTTGGGCTAGGGCATCCATATAGTGGTGCGATTCTAACTGATGGATCAAAGACCTATCATGCCATGTTGGCACATGGCAAGCTTTATTGCTCATGCATGTGGGCTTAGGCAAGCTCAAAGTCACCGATCATCCAAGCGCACCTCCCAACAAGAAACCTGACATTGGGCTCTCTCGATATCACACCAACCGCTTTGAGGCACTCGACTTTAAGAATATATTCAAATTAATCATCATCATCATCCAAGCCTCGTCCCAACTAATTCTGTCAGCTACATGAATCTTCTTCCACCATTCCACTCTATCAAGAACTGTAACTTCAATTAGACCACAAGTCATCAAGTCTTTTCTCACGAACTCCACCCATATCCTTTTAGGCCTTCCCCTTTCCCTTTAGAGCCTTCAACTTGTACCAACTCACTCCTAACCTGCAGTTCTTGGTCTCTGTTGTGCATGACCAAACCATCTAAATCTACTTTCCCTCATCCTATTACCTATTGGTGCCCTAAATTCCCTCAAATGCATTCATTTATAATTTTATCCTTCCTTGTTTGGCCACTAATCCATCTCAGCACATTGTGGCTACATTCATCCTATGAACTTGTTCCTCCGATGAAACATGGCTGGTCTTATAGCCATCCTAAGTTTCCCTTTCAGATTGAGTGGTACATGACAAGCACATAAAACTACAAAGGCATGTCTCCATTTCTTCCACCCCGCTTGAATTCTACGGGCAACATCCTTCTCAATCTCTCCAATCTAATGAATTATCAACCTAAGATAAAGATATTGATCATTTAGGAAATTTCTTGGCCATCAATTTTAACTAATTCCTCGTTTTACTCCTATTACTAAAATTGCACTCCATACACTTTGTTTGTTCAAATAAGTGTAAATCCTTTAAATTCTTAAGCACCCCTCCATAAATCTAGCTTTGTGTTTACCCCCTCCCTCATCTTATCAATCAAAATTTGTCTTTGAATTAATAATTTCAGCTTTAGACTTTGATTAGTCTTAAAATGTAGATGATCAACTGAAAACTTAGCATTCAATCAACAACCATCAAGTCAAATATTACAGTTATAGTAGAGCAATTTCATCTTTACAAAAGACCCTAACCTTCAATATTTGAAGAATAAAAAGGGCCAATATATGGTAAAAAAACATTGTTTAGAGAAGTTGATGATTCAATTCCTTAATGAGCTTTTGCTAAAGCTAAATAAATGCTTGTGATCAATAGAAAATCCTATTCATTGTCAGGGCTTAAAAAGTTAAAAAGGAAACCTACAAATAAAGCTTACAACTGATTTGGGTAGCTAGAGACTAGCTACTTGATGGAGATTATTATCTTAATTGCAGCTGAACTGGTCTCTATGTTTGGGTGTCCAAAAACCCAACTCAGGCACATCGATGAACCCAAACAAGGTATTCCGTAATGGTAATGATGGTCATAATGGTCACCACCATTCTGCCTGAAAAATTCAGAAAAAAAAAAAATCTAGAAAATCCAAAATAATGTAAATATTCCAAATATGTATTCTTTTTTTTTTGGAACATGTTTATGGTAGCATATCTAGAAAATCCCATTGCACCCCAAACTGTTGCCATGCCGAGTCCCTAATTGTTCTTGCAACTGTGCAACGCAAGAATAGATTATCTCCTGATTCCTCTGCACTTCTACACATTGAACATATATTTTAGATTGTGATTCCACTCTTCTTTAGATTATTGAAAGTAAGGATTTGTTTGTGCAAGCTGTCCACACAAATTCCTGAACTCTAGGAGGGACAGCAAGTTTCTGCGCATAGGCACAAGAATGCACTTCTCTACCCATCTCACACAGAATATACATAACAGGCTTAGATAAAAACTTTTCCCTTGAAGACCACTTCCACGCCCTCCGATCCTCACTTAAGGGGTAAATTTTGACTTCATAGGATCTCCTAGAGAGCACTGAAATCCGCAACTCGTGATCCCTCAAGTTGCACCGAAGGTTAGCATTCCAAACACTGAATCCCCAATAGATTCACAAAAGTCGCTAACCATGAAGGGTCTCCAGCTAGAGCGAACATTGAAGGGAAAGCCGACTCCAGCATGGTCTCCCTAATCCATCCTTCCAAAATCGGGTGTTATTGCCTCTGCCCACAAACCGTGTGCCATCCTCAAGCAAATGGCAGACTCTACAAGGAATGGGCTGATCATCCTCCCCATATCCCCTCACAATCAAATCAATAGATTTCCACATAGTGAAGCCTTCATTCCTCGCAAGATGGCAAGGAAACCATTTCTTTTCATCAAAGAATCCATATTTAGAACCAACCACAGACCGCCATTCTTCTTAAGAGTTTTGCACCTTCATCCAATGAAGGAGGTGAAATCTACAGCCCTCCTCCCTATCCTCCCACAAGAAATCTATCTGGATTTTTCCGATTCTATTTGCAATACACACCAGCATTTTAAAAGGGGATAGATAGTACACAGAGATTCATAAATGCGGCTTTGATTAGAGTAATTCTTCCGCCCATTGAGAGCTATCATTTTTCCCACCTAGCCAACCCCTTCTTGAACCTTACAATACTCAAATCCCAAGAAGCCTTGACATTAGCATTCCAAGGTATTAGTTCAAGGGAAGATAAGTACACCCAAAAGCTCCAGCTATCGAGTTCACGCTTCTTCATTCATCTCAATTCCAGCTATTGGGCCCTTTCCGCAAATTAACTATCAACCCACACACCGCTTCAAAGCATCTCAGCATGCCTTTGACATTGAAAAATGATTATGAGAGACCTCACCCTCTGCAAATTGGAGGTGGGAAATCAATAATTCCGCATTTAAATAGAAACCCCCTAAGAATCCCCAAGTCCATGGCCTTCGAAATCAACATTAAGCTCTCAGCAACTATCATAAACAAAAGGAGAGATGAAGCAGCAACGATTGCAGTATCGATGATATCGGCCGATATTTTCTGTATCGCATTCCTCCTATATGAAACTAGCAGGGAGTTTATATAGAGTCGATATGGCGGGATGTATCGTCGTATCGACAATACATCGCAAAATATCGACTCACGCTCCTTTGTGGAAACAAGAGCAACACCCATTCCCTTGAAAAAACCGAGAGAGAGAGAGAGAGACAGACAGACAGACAGACAGAGTGCGTACCTTCTCCTCTTCTTCGTCTTCCTCTCTTCTCGTCGTCGTCGTCGTCGTCGTCTTCTTCTTCTTCTTCTTCTTCTGTTTCTCTCTTCCTCTCCCCGCAAGGCTGGGACGCAGATTTCCTGAGAAAGCCTTCCGCAGGGGAAACGGATTGGATAGTCCCCCTGACACCAGCCCCGTGTCTGGTGGTCAATGCTCTGTGGGGCCCACCATGATGTATGTGTTTCATCCATGCCGTCCATAAATTTTTACAGATCATTTTATTGTAATAGACCAAAAATAAGCTATATTCCAATATCATTTGGACCACATTACAGGAAATAGTGTTGAATGAGCGTTAACCATTAAAAACATTTTGGGGGCCATAAAAGTTTTAGATAAAGCTGATTTTTGTTTTTTCCCTTCATCTGGGCCTGTATGACCTAATCAACAGATTGGATGTCAAATAAACAGTACATTGGGCCTTAGAAAGATTTTAATGGTGGATATCCAATCACTATTGTTTTCATGTGGTGTGGTCCACCTAAGATTTATATACTCTCATTGTTCTAGGTCAAGCCCTACAATGATATTTTAAAATGGATGAACGGAATGGATGAAACACATACATCATTGTGCAGCCCACAAAGCATCGACCATCAGGCACGGGGCCGGTGTTAGGGGGAGTAGCCAATCCGTTTCCTTCCGCAGGTAGATCCCACGATGGGAAGCTAGGTGGGGCTCACCTGTGATGTTTGTGAGAAATCCACCCCATCCATTTGGGGAACAGATTGGCTACTCCCCCTGACACCAGCCAATGGCTGGTGGTCGGTGCTATGTTGGTCACACTATGATGTATGTGTTTCATCCATGTCATTCATCTATTTTTACAAATCATTTTACAATATAAGTCAAAAAATGAAGTATATTCATGTATGAAGTGGGCCACATTACAGAAATAAGTGTTGAATGAGGGTAGACTATTAAAAATATTTTGTAGGCCATAAAAGTTTTGGATCAAGTTGATATTTATTTTTTCTCTTCATCTAGGCAGTATGACTTAATCAACAAATTGGATGTTAAATAAACAGTATAGTGGGCCAAGGAAGATTTTAATGGTTGATATCTAATCACTATTGTTTTCATGTGGTATGGTCCACCTGAGATTTATATCCCTCTCATTTTTGGGATCAAGCAATAAAACAACCTGTAAAAATGGATGAACGGAATGGATGAAACACAAACATCATGGTGGGTCTCACAGAGCACCAACCACCGGCCACAGAGCCGGTGTGGGGGAGTAGTCAATCCGTTCCCATCCATCCGTGTTTTTTTTGGACGCGGATTCCCTGCGAAAGCCTATCGCAGGAATTTCCTGTGCAGGGATTCTGGGTGGGGCCTACTGCTATTTTTATGAGAAATCAAATCCATCCATCCGATTTTCAACCTCATTTTAAGACATTTTACTAAAAATGAGAAGGATCCAAAACTCAAGTGAGCCATAGGAGATGAAACGGTGGAGAAAGGAATGCCCACTGTTTATATGCCATCTAGACCGTTTATAAGGTCATTTTCACTCAGATAAAGTGAAAACACCATAACCGTGGACCGTTACAAAACTTTCATGGCCATATAAATGTTTCAACGGTGGTCACTAAATCTTCACTTTTTCCTCTTGTGTGGCCCACTTGAGTTGTGGATACTCCTAATTTTTGGTCTCACGTTATTAAATGAGCTTAAAAAACGGATAGAGGAGTTGGATTTCTCACAAACATCTAAGTGGGCCCCACACAGAAACCTTGCACAGGAACTTTCGGCCAAAAGCCTTGGAAGTTCCTGCGCTGGGATCCCAGGTGGGGCCTATTATGATGTTTGTGAGAAATCCGCCCCGTCCATCCGTCTTTTGAGTGCATTTTAAGATATAAGGCCAAAAATGAGCCGTATCCAAGACTCAGGTAGGCTGAAAACAAGATAATTGAACATCCACAGTTGAAATATTTGTGGGCCAACAGAAGTTTTGAATCATTCTAATATTTGTGTTTTCATTTCATCCCGTTGGCATTATTAACGGTATGGATGGCATGTAAACATCAACTTGGAGGTTTCAACGGTAATAATTTCCCTCAATACCTTTTCTTTTAGTATGGCCCACTTGAGTCTTGGATTCTTCTTAATTTTGGTCTACTATCCTAAAATGAGCTCACAAAATGGATGGACGGAGATTCCTGAAAAACATCATAATAGGCCCCACCTGGGTTCCCAGCGCAGGAACTTCCTGAGAAAGGCTTTCGCAGGAAATCCGCGTCGGTTTTTTTTCTAGGACTATTTTAGGACATGAAAGGGATTGGCTACTCGCCCGCTACCAGACAAGGTGCTCTGTGGGCCTCACCATGATGTATGTGTTTCATCCATGCCATCCATCTATTTTTATAGATCATTTTATGTTATAAGACTAAAAACGAGGTATATCCCAATCTCAAGTGGACCAAGTTACAGGAAACAGTGTTGAACGAATGTCAACCATTGAAAACCTTTTGGGGGCCATAAAAGTTTTGGATCAAGTTGATCTTTGTTCTTCCCTTCTTATGGGTCTGTATGACCTAATCAACAGATTGGATGTCAAATAAACAGTACAGCGGACCTTACAAAGACTTGAACGGTGTATATCCAATCACTATTGTTTTCCTGCGGTGTGGTCCACCTGAGATTTATATCCCATCATTTTTGGATTAAAGCCTTAAAATGATTTGTAAATATGGATGAACGGAATGAATGAAACACAAACATCATGGTGGGGCCCACAAAGCACCGACCACCAGCCACGGGGCTGAGTAGCCACTCCGTTTTGTGGGGCCCACAAAGCACCGACTACCAGCCACGGGGCTGAGTAGCCACTCCGTTTAGGACATGGGACTCAAGTGGGCCGCACGACACGAAACAGTGGGCAGGGAAATACCTACCGTTGAAACCTCCCTGGTTCCATGGTGACGTTTACATGTTATCCAAGGTCATTCCTACGGGGATGGACCAAAAACATTATAAAAAAAAAAAAGCCAGATCCCTACGATTAACATTCAATCTTCATTATTTCCTATCGTACGGCCTATTTGAGTTTTTGGTATTCCTAATTTGTGGTATCATGTGGTAATTTGATCTCACACAGCGGATGATGGATGGGGTGAATTTCTCACAAAGATACAACCTAGCTTCGTGTCCCATGAACTACACGGATTTCTTGGAAAGCCTTTCGAGGAAGTTCGTACGATGGGATGTAGGTGGGGCCCACCGTGTTGTTTGTGAGAAATCCACTCAGTTTATCCATTTTGTGAGCTCATTTTAGGGCATGATATCAAAAATGAGGTGGATCCAAAGCTCAAGTGGGCAACGTGAGAGGAAATGGTAGGGCTTCATTGACCACCATTGAAACATTCACGTGGCCACAAATGTTTTATATCATGCTAAGGTTTTTCTGTTTTCACTTCATCCCTGCTAGAATGATATTATAAATGGCTTGGATGGCATATAAACATCAAGGGCTGTTTGATTTTTAATTTCCCTAGTAAATACGGAATCGGATTACAACTCAGTAAGCTCTTATCGTACTGAGTAAACTCTGTTGGGCCCACTGTGAATTCACGTGATTTATCCACGCCTTCCATCCGTTTTTCCAGATCATTTCAAGGGTTGAACTCAAAATTGAAGTATAAAAAAAAAAGCTCAAGTAGACTATACCACATAAATAGTGAAATTATTGATTTCCACCGTTGAAACATTTCTAAGGCCCTAGTGATGTTTATTTGTCATTCAAACTTATCATAAGATCACATGGACATGGATGAAGGGAAATCACAAATATCAGCTTGATCTAAAACTTCTGTGGCCCCCCAAGAACTTTTCAACGGTGGACTTCAATTCACACCATTTTGGGTGGTGTGGTCCACTTGATATTTGGATATGCTTAATCTTTGGACTAAAGCCATAAATTTATATGATAAAACAGATGGATGGAGTTGATACAATGCATGAATGACGGCGGGCCCCACAACGTTTAATCAGTATGCTTACTGTACTGAGTTACTCAGCATGCAATCCCCTTCCGGTAAATACAGGGAAATAAGTAATTATTACTTATCCACCTGTTTGAAATTCACCGGGAATTACGTTTCCAAAAGCAGTCCATACAATGTCTGTTATTATATTTAAATATGTGGGCCCCACCATGATATATGTGAGTTATCCACACCATCATCCTTTTAAAAAATACATTTTAAGGCATGAACCCAAAAATTAAGAAAATCAAAAGCTCAAGTGGACCACACCTTAAGGAACAATGATCATTAAGATGTCAATGGTTGAAAGTTGTTTTCACCCTAGGGCCCACATTGATGTTTATTTGTCATCCAACCTATTCATATGGTCACACAGTCATGGATAAAAGGGAAACAAAACTATCAGTTTGATCCAAAACTTTTGGGGTCCTCAAGAAGCTTTCAATGGTTGGAGTTCAATTCCCATTGCTTCCTGTGTTGTGGTCCACTTGATCTTGGGATCTGCTTCATTTTTCGGCTCATGCCCTAAATTGAGTTGGTTAAAGAGATGGACAGTGGTGGAACCCAAAAAGGTCTCAACAATAGACATCTTTTCTCCTTTTTACCATCTGGTGTGGCCAATTGACCCTAGGATCCACTTCATTTTCTGTCGCATGTCGTAAAATGACTCCATAAAATGGATGAGAAGGGTAGATTTCTCACAAATATCATAGTAGACTCCAACTAACATCCCAATGCAAAACTTAAAGGGAGTCATTGCAACCCAAAGACAGAGGGTCCTGACCCATAAACTTCTAGGTAGAAAATAGGTGAAGGAATTAAACTCCCCCATTCACCTCTAGCCCCCTGCTCAGCTACCCACCTCTACACATTGAATCTTCATATTGTTTGGACCCTTCATGTACTTGCTTTCTTTTTCTCTTTTCCTTTTTGTGACATTTTTGCTTATAAGGTCTTTTTAGGTTTTCACTAAGCTAGCTTTTTTAGTCATTTTGCTTGTGGCGCCCTTTCGAATTTTTAGCACGCCCTGCATATTTGATCTTACTTACCCATTGGCAATTATGTTGCTTTTGCCATTGATGCCCTTTGAGATTTTCACCAAGTCTGATATGTGCCAACTCTTTTTACTCAAAGCGCCCTTTAAGGTTTTCACTCTGACCTCTTTGTTTAGGCACGTCTTTCTTTTTGTATTTTCTTTAACTTTTGTAGCAACTAAAAGGTTGGATATTCCATCGTTGTCGATCGATTGGTAGTCTCTCCATGTAACATCCCAGATTTTTGCCAACCTGGGATTAGACGTCCTTAGGCAATGGGTCGATCCTAACACCTTATGAACCTGTCAGAACTCAATCCCAAAGTCTAAAACTGCTTTTGAACCCATTCCTTTCACAAATCTCACCCTTCACCACCTTGTTCTTTCAATTTTTTCTAAGTACTTTCACTCTAGACACTATCTTAAACTAGCTAAGTAGTATAACTTTGATCACCTTATATACAAACTACAAAGGCCTAGGTTCCACCTCAAATAGAAATCTTTTAGGACTAAATCATTTAGAAATGTGACAAAGTTAACAAAGTGCTAAACTAGATTAGCTACGAAATCCATTTGATCCACTTTAAATACGATCTGCAAGACCCAAAATTTGTAGAATCATTGACGCTAGGTTACCCTAAAATCTAGGATCAAACTCATTGATCGCTTCTATCAGTCTGGACCGCACATCGGGAGTCCTAATAATATGAAGTTAAGGACTTAGGACCGCTATACTGGGCTTGACAACCATCTCGGAAATCAAATCCAGACAGTGTCCTGCGGCTGTTCGCTTGAGTCCGGAGCGTAAGAGGGTGAGAACACTTGTTTTCTTTACAAAATAAATATCTCAAATAGTAATCTGAGACTTGTCGCTTGCGGATTAGTTTTAGGCAACCAGACTGTCAGAATCTGACCCAAATACACCATCGGATCAAGAAAAATTTCATAAACATATCCATGTACTTAGAATCTCCGATCGAGATCCATTGACCGTTGAATTGAAACTGGTCTGCCACGCGTGATTTGGAATCCCGACTGAAATGAAAACTTGACTAAACATAGATCCAGCGTTAGTGAGCTTAAGTATAGATCCAGCGTTAGTGAGCTTAAGTCCGACCGCACACAGAAAAGGGGCTGCCAGAAGTCCTCCGTTGAGCTGAAACAGATGTCCTTTGGACCAAAACCAAGTATACCTTGACCTTAAGTCTAATTTGGTGAGTTTTTAGGCTATATAAGGACCTTAGAACCCTCTCTCTCACAGCCATACGAATTTGAGATTTGAGAGAGAGAAAAGAGAGAGAAAGTGTGGGAGATGTGGGAGAGTCTCCCTGCCCTTCTTCCCTGCTGCTATCCATGCTCCACCACTCCGTTCTAATCGCTTTCCCGCGATTCCAGCTCCGTTTCTAGGTAAGAAACCCTAACCCTAATCTGATTTGGGGTGTTGATAGTTGTAGATTATGAAATAGCTAACCTATTTCATTCTATAGGTTGCCAAACTGTCGAATACGGAAGCTAGCAAACCTATCAACTCTGTTACGATTCTACGACAAAAGGTGAGGACTTTAGGTGTATAGGTTATGGTTTTCAACGCTTTCAATGTCAGATAATGATAGATTCATGATCTGCATGCAATTACACATGTACAAAGTGCTTTTTATTTTCCGTTTCGATTAAAGACGTAGAATATGGAATTTTACATATTCTAGGTATTCGTAGAGAATATCGTATATATATATATATATTTTGGAAATGTGTTTGACATGATTATTTGTTGTATGAATATATGCTATATGGATAAAATACTTGTTTGGTGAAAGGATTCGCCCTAATACATGTTTTGCTAATATACACTATGTATGTAGGAATAGTGTATTGTAGAAAATACCGTATACGTATATATTTTGGAAATGTGTTTGCAATGATTATTTGTTGTATGAATATATCATATGTGCGTAAAATACTTGTTTGGCGAAAGGATTCGCCCTAATACATGTTTTGCTAATATACACTATGTATGTAGGAATAGTGTATTGTAGAAAATACCATATACGTATATATTTTGGAAATGTGTTTGCCATGATTATTTGCTGTATGAATATATCATATGTGCGTAGAATATCATATGGCGAAAGGACTCGCCCTAATACATATTTTGCTAACATACACTATGTATGTTGAAATAGTGTATTCTAAGTGTTTGTGCAAATGCTTGTGAGAGTAAGTGTTTGGATGATAATGCCTTAGGTAGGTGTTGAGATGGGATTCTCAACTACCTTAGAGACATGTATGATTTCCTCCATGAGGTTGTTTACTTAAACCGCTTACTTGTGAAATATATGTGTTTGTATTCTTGTTTATATGATGCTTTACGACATGCTTTATAACATGCTTATGACACGTTTGTTAGCATGCTTGAATTACTTTGTCTATTATGCTTTACTCCACATGCTTTGAATATGGATTAATTGCGATTGGGACTATGTTTATAGTCCAGAAAATCGGTACCAGACTTGAGTTCGTGGTTGAGATTCTTTTCGCCACGTAAGATGTGTTTGACGAACTCGAGCGTACTTCAGTTGGCAACAGTGGTTAGGCTACGCGAAGTGCTTATGCACTTCATGTCGTTCAGTTGATTGTGCGCTCGAGCTAGTCAGGCTCGTCAAGTAACCTGATATGTCTAATGTATGTTCACCATGTTTGGTTGCTACTACTTGAACCTAGGGTACCAAACTTACCAGTGGAATCCCGTTAACCATGGTACCTCGATCCACTAAGACTCATGAGCCGAGCATGGTGGTATGGGATACCGTGGTCAAGTTGTCGGCCTACGCTGGGGCCACGTGCCTCCCCGTAGTGACCAGTGAGCAACCAGACTCGTGACCTGATTATGGTGGTATGGAACACTATATTCGAGCTGTCGGCCTACACTACTTGATGGGTGATGGGGGAGTGGTGCAACGATTCTGTGTAATAGCCCTGGCAGCCCTGACCGTACCCAGTGTAGTGACCTCGAACATACTCTAAATCTGCGGTGAGGCGACGAGCCTTCCCGTAGTAATAGAGTATGAACTAAGCCTGTATTTGTATAGTGATGAATCGTTAAAGAGGTGATGGGGGAGTGGTGCAACGATTCCGTGTAACGCACCACAGCGACCTCTGCTCCGACCTAGAAACACATTATCGTATGAGATTAACTAGGACTGATGACCCTAGAATGGATCATGTTTGAGAATGATATAAGGGAGGTACCTTAGTTTCCCAATACTGCTGTTTGAAATGGACTAATAACAACTCGGTAATCATGCTCATCATGCATTGCATGTGCCTGGAAGATGTGGAGCACTGAGGGATGAAAGCATGCCGCGAACGTAAGATGGTGTCGCATGAGGGTGGTTTGGCAAGGGCATCCATCATGACTGCATTCATACTTGCATTAATAAGAGTAGTTAGGAGTGTTTGATTGTACTGCTTTATCATTACTGCTTGACTGTTTTGATAACATGTTAACCTATACTTTATTGGAACTCCACTGAGTTGATCACTCACTCCCACGTTACGGGACGGTGTTCCGAACACTCACCAGACTTTGTCTAATCGCAGATGGTGACGCTATTCCTGAGGCGGAGCCAGACTTTTGTGACGATGAGGGTGTTTTTTCGTATATGTTGTTTATGGCGGCTTCATTTAAGCCGTGTCTTGATTGATGGGATTACAAGGATGTTGACTAGATGACACTACGCTTTAGGTATATTTTGAAATGTACTTGTAATTATTTAACCTGGTATTGTTATCACACTCTGGAGACTCACCACAGTTTATATATTACATATAGCTATCACAGTCTTCCGCTTGCAATTTAACTATCTCTGGAGTATGATATCCTATTTTGGCTTAATCTTAATCATGATCAATACACTAATATAGACAACATTCAATCATCATTCATTTTGTTGCATAAGTGATGCGTTCGAACTTGGGAGTTGAGTTTATGCTCAGCCCCCAATTTTCAGGGCATTACACTCCAACCTTCTTTTAAGTCACAATGGTAAAGCTATTAAATTGGATCAACTTTACCCTAAGGGGTGGAGGGGTGGTTTATTTGCATGCTCTTTATTTTATTTTTATTTTCTCTTTGTCTACTTTTTTATATCCATATTTTCCCTCTTTTCTGCTTTAACCCTTTATTTATAACACTTATTGGTGAGCATGGGAGGATGTGCTTCAAGATAACCAACCTTGGTGGGTTGATTTTAGCTTTACTACTATAACATTTTAGCAGCGTTAGATTGGCTTACCCATGAAAGATTTTCACATTGTCGGCATTGCTAAGCTTTGAACGATCCTCACCTCGGGTTGTTAGGTCCTAAAAGAACTCTGGATTGTCGCATTTGAGCTTTGAAATTGCCCATTGAGTATGATGGACGCGGTGATGCTTGTTGCGAACTCAGCCTAGCTTTCCTTTTCATGGTTTCATTCTCCATCAACACTCGCCTTGATAGGATTTGAACTTACATGGTAGCTTCTATTTCACCATTTAACATATAAAGAGCTTCGTTCGTAACTATGCATATAGAAGCGGCCCTCCAACTTTGAACTTACGAAGGGTGTCCGATTGTTGATGATGGCAACATGTGGGAACCCTTGGGAGCTGATGATGTGGTTCTTTATTATCATGTGAGATCAAAATGTTGCCTCTATCCACTTTACAAAGTAGTCGATTATGTTAGATGTTGTCGGACTGACTTTCCCATTGATGTCAATATCCCACATAGAGAATGGCTAGGGCCTTTTCAGGTTATAGAGTTTCGAAGTGCATACATAGATCCGGCGTGTGTGCTCCCAGCACTTGTAGTACTTTTTGACATGCTGGGAGCAATCTATCTCCATCATTCGCTGATAATAACCGAGCTGTAGGATCTCTTATGCCGTTGTATTCATTCATGTGCAGGCCACACACTCTAGCATGGAATGTAGGCATGGTCTTGGCAGCTTCTACTTGATGGGCTTGATTTCAAGCTTGGTTGCTAAGTTTTTTATTGAATTTAGACAAGTCTTCATGGGATGCAAGATTAGGTGATCATGGCTTCAAGAATTCAATCATTCTTTACTTATTTTTCGAGGACAAGGATTCTCAATGTGCACTTCCCTGAAGGTTTTGGGAGATCTTGGATTTATAATTTTGAAAATTTTTAGGATGATACTAGCCTTTGGATTTGAACTTTCTGAGGAAATCCTCTAGTTCGAGACTCGGCTCATCATTTTTCACATCAATGGCTTGGTCCAAACTTTTAAGTTTAAAGACTAACTCTAGATTAAAATCATATAAGTTGACTTTGTTCTCAAGTGCTTTGACCAACAAACCTGACAATTTATTACTTGAGATTTTTTAAAGATTTTTGGATTTCCTTTGCTTTTAAAATTTTTCTGGTTTTTTTGGAATTTTGCAAATATCTAAAAATTTTGAAAAATTTTAAAATATATGATTTTTTTTTTAATTTTGAAATATATGGTGTTTTGGGTTATGGATTTTTGGATTTTTATTTTTATATTATTTTTTATTTTATTGTATTATTATTTTATTTTTTTTTGCTTTAAGGACCATGAGCAATGGCGACATTATGAACTAGGGGCTTAATTCAGCTCGAGCAGCCAAACACTATTTGCAGTGACTTTTATTTATCATCATGGGGACTACGAACCTTTTACTATCCTGCACTCCTTCCCCTCAGGAGGCAGGGCTAGAAGGATTAGTAGGCGAGCCATTGCCACTATGCCCAAGCGTCATGATCAATCTAGGGCTGGGATCTGAGTTGGTGTCGGACGTGGTCTATTACGGCTTATCCTCGGTGCATTGTAACTATTTGGGCTTATCTAGCACAGGTGGGACCAAGACTATGGTCCAATCAATCGAGGACAATTTTTACCTCTTGCCCGAGTCTTCTTCAAGTAGCTCAGTCAGGTTCAGTTTGTTCACTTGATCCTCTGGGGTAGAATCTGGCCTACCTTTAGGGTAGACGATCCTTGCATTGATAAACTGAATGAATGTGAAGATGAAGGGATCCTCTTCTTAGCGACTTCATCTTCTTCTAGGACCTTTGTGCCTTAGTTTGTCACCTAGAGGATGTTGATATCTCAATTCTTTGCTGCTCTCATTCCCTCAGGCCTCAACGACATATGCTAATATTGATATTCAAGCCGGTAGTAGAACATTTGGTGCTTAGTTAGATTAAAGACGTATTTTGATCTGATGAGACATGTAAGAGGAATGTGATTTGTAGTCTTAAGCTCAATATTATGATATGGGATGTTTTCATCAGAGCATTGTGCGTCTATGGCTAAAATGCGAGGCTCCTTATGTCTCTTGTTGCTCTGGCTAGATAGTGGGGACTTTTACCTCTGGTTGTCGGTTGACGGCGCTGGTATGGAAAATAATGATGGCATTGCGGGCAAGCTATGCCCCTGGCTGGCTTTAGTGGGCAGGTTGTGCCCCCGGTTGATTGATGTTGTGATGGGGAGGTTGTCCCCTAGATTGATTGTTGGAGGGGGGAGGTTGTCCCCCTAGAGACAAGAGTGGGCAAATTGTGCACCTAGTTGATCGGAGTGGGCAGGTTGTGCCCCTAGTTGATTAATATTGTGCTAAGGAGGTTGACCCCTTAGTAGATTATTGGAGGGGGGAGGTTATCCCCCTGGATGATTGATGTTGTGACGGGAAGATTATCCCTTTGTGGACTTAGAATTTTAAAATCCGGACTCACTGGAGATGCCCCTTGCATATTTATAGGCATAAAGATTAGAATGGATGGAAGTGCCCCTTGCAAGATGAAGGGCTTTGAGATTGGACCGTATGTGGGTGACCCTTGCAGGATGAGGGGCTCGAACTCCAAATCATAGTCGATGGCATGGATAAATTGGACTTGACGAAGATGATGATCTTCTTGGATGATACTAATGACATAGGTGCCTGATGATAGGCTACATTAGGGTATCTTGGGTTCCATTTGCCAACTATGATTGAGATACTATGGGTTCCATCTTGGTTGTTGTTGTTGTTGCAGTTTTCCCTATTGAAGGGCGAATGGTGAGCCTTTAGTAGAGGCGACCGAATTATCTTCTTCCATTAGACAGGGGACAAGAATACTTTTGTCACCATTCTCATATCCGATAGGCCTTCTTTCCACTATCGATTATACTGAAGAGGCCTGATGAGGCCACCAAGGGGAGATCATCCCAACCCTTATTCCGACTTCAACTTGTTCCCTAGCGCGGCTGATTGGGTAAAGTTGGCATATGGATACGAGACAAGGTATCCAAAGATATTAGGCTTGCTGAGTGGACAATCATGAATTATTTTTTTCGTCGTCGATCGGTATCTTCATTTTGGTGGCCATGGCTTGCCACTATCCAATATAATCTGATAACAACTCATCATCTTCTTGCCTTAAAGCAGTAAGATCTACCCTTTTGGGTGTTGAGTTAATTTTATACAAGAAATGATCGACAAATGCTTGAGAATGTTGTTCCTAGGTCTTGATTCAGTGATAGTCCAGTGACGTGTATCAATCTAATGCAACGCCTTTCAAATATTCCTAAAACAGATGGATCAATGTTCTGTCATTGCCTGCTATGACATTCAACTCACCGGAGAATGCTCTCAGGTAGTCTACAAGACATCCCACGCCATCATATCTTTTAAATTTTGGTACCTCATGTTGGGGATTTGTGCTGCGAAATCACACAAATCTAGATCTAGGATAACAATCCAATGACACCAAGCACATACAAGAGAACACAGATTTAACGTGGAAAACCCTTGCGGGAAAAAACCACGACACAAAGCGACAGATCTTCACTATGAAAGCATAAATACAAAGAGAGAGGATTAACCCGATTTGAACAACCTCGAATCTCACCCTTGCTACACCCTTTGATAACCCTAAAACCCTTTTAGGAACCCTTGGAACTCCTTTAGAAAGCCTTAGAATTCTTTAGAATAGCCCTAGGGACCCCTATTTATAGTTTAGGAAACTCCACTCACGCGCTTAGTCAGGAAAAGTCTGAAAATCGCCTCAAATTTACGCAGTTCGCGCACCGGCTGCTTAACCCTGGACTAGTCGAGTCGAGGCCTCGACTGGTCGAAGGACCCCCTCGACCGGTCGAGTCATCCCCTCGACCAGTCGAGCAACCTGGACACCAAAAAACATAAGTTGCTAGACTTTAAGTCGAACAGCCCTCGACTAGTCGAGTGGCCCACTCGACTAGTCGAGTAGCGCATAAATAAACAGATTTAAGGCATCTGTCAACAATCTCCACCATGCTTTCAATCTTCAACCGTGTATCTTGCTACTCTCTTCTCTTATCTCTGCATCATATCATAGCTTCAATTAATGTTTCTCGTGCACAATTCGTCCTTCTCTTACGCCATCGCCAAGCCCAAAGAAGTTGCCCAGAACTTGAACTTCTCTGCAGGAACATTTTTGTTGATCATGTCTGCCGGATCTAAATCCACATGCCCAACCACCTTTGCTCCTGTCTTCCCAAAAGAAAAGACGTAGTCTTCTTACTATCTCACCGTTACCCAATATTGCTTACCGGGGTACTTGCTCACAACACTGATAGCCTGTGAAATAACCGATCTAATCCAGACCATGGCATACACTGCCAACCATATTCGAATAAGTTTCACGGGATATCCTACTTTTTCTCATCTGTTTTGGGACATGTCCTGAGGAAAACTTGAGGAGAGACGCGTAGGGAACGCTCTCCGGCTTTACCTGGCCCATCACATCCTTGATCAATACCTGCATACAAGGTATTCCTCTTGTGATTACCAAAGCCTACTCCTCTTTCAATCTCAACCTTGAGAACCATCTTTGCAGCCCCCTCATCCTTCATCCTGAATGTCTCACTTAACCGAGTCTTCAGCACTTTGATTTCAGACATGTCATAATTGGCGATCTACATGTCATTAATTCCTAACTCACCATGAAGGAATCAAACCACTGTCTACGCGACATGTCGAACCACGACCTCCTGCAAAGTCTTTTCTTAGCCCCTTTAACGTCGAACCACTCTGTTTGCTTCATGTAGATCTGCTCTTCACTTTTCCTTAGAGAAGTATAGACTCCACATCCATCCTTTCAGCTCAAGATCACATTAGCCAACCAGTGCCAATCATAGATCTAATAGACACCTGCTATATCGTCAGCGCGAATATCTCTGAGAAGCCAATCCATTCTCTCTGAGCATAACCCTTCGCCACCAACCTCGCCCTGTATCTATGTTGTATCCTCCTAAAGATCCACCTGCATCCTACCACTCTCCGGCCCACTGGAAGCTCCACCCACTCCCATATGTCAGTCTGGTACAACGAATCCATCATATCGCCCATCGTCACCATCCACTTCTCAGCACCAGGCTCACCTAGAGCCATCATAATAGAAGACGGATCCTCCTGCGATATTGGAGTCATCCATATACCTCGCTGATATCCTGCGATCATATCGTGTGATTCTTCTCACAGGTGGCTGCTCCACCTGCTCTGTATCCCCGTCCACACGTCTCAGCCTTCATGCCTTTCCCGCTTATGTAGTCATGCTTAACATGCCACACACGTGCAGAGGTGGAATCCACTACAACAAATGTAACTCCACCTTTTGAAGTGCTCCCGATCAACCTGTATATGTTACCGAGTCGTTGGGCTTTCATGATTACCCGGGCCACCTTAGATACCTTAAGAGCACCATCAATACCTGTGTACTTACATCCTTTTACCTCAAGTACACCAAGAGAAATCAGATTCTGCTTCAAATTAGGAACGTGCCTGACATCATTCAAGGTACGCTCCACCCCATCAAATATCTTGATGCACACCGAACCAACAGTCAGAACATTACAAGTAATGTCATTGCCTATAAATACTTGTCCACCATCGCACTACCTGTAGCTAGTGAACCAACTCTAATGAGGAGTTATGTGAAAAGACGCTCCTGTGTCTAGCATCCACTCATCCTTACGATCATCTTATGGCCGCCTGATAATAGACACAGACAAAACATTACCATCACATCTACTTGATCTATCTGACATGGCAGCATTGGCTTCTCTGTATGAAGCCTCAGAATCTTCACTCTTTAATTTAGGATTTTCACAATCCTTCTTTACATGTCCTTCCTTCCTACAATTCCAGCACTTTACCTTTCCTTTGCCCTTGCCCTTGGATTTGGACCTAGAACCTGAAGAACTTGTACCTTGTTTAGAATTTCTACCCCTTGTAAGCAGTGCCTCAGAAGATATCCCCATGTCGATATTAAGCTTTCTCATAGCCTTCCCTTGAAGGGCCAAGATAACGATGTCGACACTCAGGGATTTATTTGTTAAGCACATTGTGTCCTTGAATGACTCATAAGACGCCGGAAGAGAATTCAGCAACATACATGCTTGTTCTTTATCTTTCATCACTTCCACCATATCTAACAATTTGTAAACCAATTTATTAAAGTTGCTGATGTGAGCCTCCAGATCTCCACCCTCTGCCATCTTGAAGTTATGCCACTGCCGCTTCAAGTGTAGGCAGTTTTCAAAGGATTTTTTTGCATTGACATCCTCTAACTTCACCCATAACTTAGCCGCAGTTTTCTCCCTCATGACATTGTAGAGAACCTCATCCATGAGACATAAACGGATCGATGATAAAGCCTTCTTATCAAGAGTATTCCAATCATCATCAATCATAGTAGACTTTCGCTCCTCAAGAGCACATCTTTGCCTTACTTGATTAAGAACTGATCATCTTGATCTTCCATAACTCAAAATTATTTTTCCCTAAGTACTTATCAATCTCATACCTAATGCTTTCCATTATTACTAATCCCTCAGATGGAGAGTTGTGAGGCCCGTATCCTAGATTGTACTTTCCATCAAATCCCGCGATCCTTCCCGACGAATTCCGGCAATCTGCGACCTATAATCGACATTTGCCCACGACCCCAAATCGTATCCCATAGATTTGAATCGGCCGAGACTTATACCATTGCGACCGCACCGTTGCCGCTATTCCGATGCGGCTTCTTACGCACCGACAATACCCTGGCCAAGAGATGTGGGCCGACATTTATTTCAAAGAAATGCCGTGCAATCTCAAGAGAATTTTTACAACATGCCCCATCAATCAATCACTCAAATCTATCAATCAATCAATCAATGCTTTCTTTCTCCCCAAGTCAAGCAACAACCAAGTCAACTCTTTCTCACCCTCTCTCTTACACACCCATACATGTCAAGTACACTATCACTTCACCCATCACTCACATCCATCACTCTCTCTCCTTACAACCCTCTCTCTCTCTATCCTTCTCTTCACACTTTCCAAGCAACACATCCCAAGCTAGCAAAAGAGTGTGGACGTTCATGCTTTTCAAGGAGAGAAAGTGCATGTGTGTGGCCCACTTTCCCATTCCAAATCCTTTATCCTAGTCATTCAAACCTCATCACCTTCCATCAAAGTGAAGCACAAGGAGATCGACATTCTATCGGACCAAGAAGATCAAACGGTGGGTGCTTCAATAGGCTAGTTTTCATATTTTTTGTGATGGGCCAAGTGAGGCTTACCAATCGATGGTATGGATCTCACTTTGGACCCTAAGATGTGGCCGATGGCCCACCTCGATCTTCATGATCATTCCATGATGGGGCTATTCTCCATGGACCCCATTATGATGTTTATTTTCTAGCTTGAAAATGGGTCATGTAAACCTTCTATTTCGATGGAGAAAGGATCTCCACCGTTGATTTTGATCGGTGGACCCATATGAAATGAGACTCACTTGTTGTATGTTTTAAATCATGCAAGGGAGGGCCCATAGTGCCGGGGTCCCTCCATCACTCGATCTCTCTCTCTTCTCTCTCTCTTCCTTGTTGTTGGCCCTCTTGATGTATGCATTTTACCAAGTCATCCACCCTTGTGGGACCACTTGATGGACGTGTAGGATCTACACCGTCCAAATCATGTGGCCCTACCATAAGGAGATGGGAAACACAAATATCAAATTTATCTAAGTGGGCCACGTCCCTGTGGGACCCACCTTAAATGTGTGCAAACCGTCCCGCGTCCAGGGACGCTAGACGTTTGCAAGTGAAGAGTGAACTGACAGTGTCGTGTACTGACAAGCAAAATGTCAATTTGTTTTTTTTAAAAAAAAAACTTTGGGTGGACCACTTTGTGTAGGCCGCATCTTGATGTATGAATTTAATCCACGCCGTCCATTCCATTGTCTAGATCATTTTAAGCGTCGAGCCGAAAAATGAGGTTAATCTGACTCTCAGGCGGGGCCCTTGCATAGCAAACAGTGTGTCTACCATTGAAATCCACCCTGTTGTTTTGATGCACCAAAATATAGCGAATATTGGACTTGTTTGGTCCGTCTTGAGCCATGGAATACAATGGGTGGTGTGGATCTGCCTGATGTGGGCCCTACATGCAAAAAACCACACAAAAATCACTTTTCAAAAGAAAAAAAATAATGGCAGCAGCAGCTGCTGCTGCTGCTTACCGTCAAAGGACGCTAGCGGCATCTTGTTGCGTAGGCGGACGGGCCAGGGACCACGGTCCCAGCCATGGGCCCCACCATGATGTGTGTTATATATCCACACCGTCCATTTTGTAGGCCCCCTCCTAGCAGTGGGCCACTCCAAGAATCATCCATATATGAAGCTCAGGTGGCCCATATCATAGGAAACAACGGTGATTGAACTGCTGCCATTGAAACCCTTTTCTGGGTCAAAGAAGTTTTGGATCACCATGAAATTTGTTTTTCCTTTTCATCCAGGTTCGTGTGACCTTACCAACGGGTTGGATTGCAAATAAGCATTATGGTGGGCCCCACGTGGGACCACAGTGATGTATATGTTTTATTCACACCGTCCACTGACCGTGGACGGTGGAACCCATAGTGATGTATGTGTTTTAGACACACTGTCCACAGCCGTGGACGGTGGAGCCCACCATGGTTTATGTATTTTATCCACATCGTCCACACCTGGACAGTGGGACCCACCATGATGCATGTGCTGCATCCAAATCATCCATCCATCTTGAAAGCTCTTTTTTTGACATGAGCTAAAGAATGAGTTAGATCCATAGTTCATGTGGACCCTCACCATGATGCATGTGTTGCATCCAATTTGTCCAACCATTTTGAAAGCTTATTTTAAGGGCTTGAGTTCAAAAATGAGGCAGATATGCTTATTTAGAGGACCACACAGCAAAAGCAGTGGGGTTGGACGTCTGCCATTGAAAGTTTCTTAGTCCAGAAGTTTTGGACAAATATAATATTTATTTATTTATTTTTATTGGGTTTGTGTGACCTTATCAACAGCTGGAAGGAAAATAAACGTTATGGTGGGGCCCACTTAGGACCCACCTGTGATGGGATTAGATTGGCAGGTGTACCACACACTAGCCTATAGTTCTTTGCTTGAAGCGAGCGGGTTACTGGAGCCCACCTTGGTGACGTGTGCACCCCATGTGTGGGACCCTCTTTGACGCATGTGTTACATCCAAACCATCCATCTAATTGGCAAGCCATCTTAGGCTTAAGACTAAGAATGAGCTGATTTATCAGGTGGACCACACCACAGAAAACAGTGGAGAGACAAACGCTTACCATTGAAGTCCTTTTTGGACCATAGTAGTCTTGGATTAAATTGATATTTATTTTTCCTCCCAACCAAGTCGTTGTGACTTTACTAACAGACTAGATGGGAAATAAAGTTGATGGTGGGCCTTGGAATTGTAAACGGTGAAAATCATTATCTCCACTGCTATTTGTGGAACGGTCCAGATCCTTCAATATGATTCCTTTTTTTTTTGGGGAATGTATGAGGCCCACGTATATGAGGCCCACCTTGGTATATCCATAAGGCCCATTTGAGGAGGCCCACCTTGATGTATTTATGGCCCATTGTTGAGGCCCACCTTGATGGGTATGAGGCTGTTATTGAGGCCCACCGTGATGTGTATGAGGCCTGTTGTTGAGGCCCACCTCAACATATATGAGGCCCATTTGATGTACTTGAGGCCCATGGGTCGAGGCCCAGTGGGATGTCTACAAGGTCTATTGTATTGTGTGATTCCACCATGGGTCATATAATGACATTTATGGCGGGTCATGCCTTGGGAGCAATGTTGGTTTGATGTCCACATTGTAAGAATAATGTTGGTTAAATGTCCGCATTATAATTCTCCATAGGGCCATTGATAGGCTCATACTTGTTGTGTGTAGGCCATCAAGGCCCATCTTCGTTGTAAGGATAGTTCATCACTATATAACATGCTTAGTATAACTCCATGATTCATACCCATACGCATCATATGTATGCCTGATATGAGGAATGTTTGATCATAACATACATTATTGGGCAGACCATTTACGGCACTCCTTATAAGACGGAGTGACCCACATTATCACGCAGTATGCGCAGGATTGCTGCATGACTGGATAGTGTGACTCATGTATCTCGCATATGTGTGACTTGATCATTGTACACCCTAGCAACATCAGGGTCGTGGCTTCCACAGGCATACCGTGGATGGCTAGATGGAACACCGAATATATTTGGTTCTAACACTATGGGCACTTATGATGTCCTTGGGTGAAAATCCCAGAACCTCCGAGGCTAGGAGAAGCCCCAACGTCTAGATCGAGTGGAACATGAGCGCTCGAGTGCCGAATACCAGTAAGCCGTGTCTCCCACTGTGTCATGGTCAGTTGGGAGGGGGTATGGCCTTATCCACCCGAGTGAGGGGCTATAAGCTAGGCTGAGTATGACTAGCTCGTAAATGGGTCCGCTATCAACAAGCCGAGTAGGTATTGGCAGACTGCTGGCTAGGCGGATAGTGAGGTCTCTTTCACTCACTGGGCTGTGCAGCTAGGGAGGAGGCAGTCGATGTCGAGTGTAATAGACTCCGGTGATTTCTCCCAGAGAGCAACCGTACTGATATGTGGACTTATTAAGCAAGAATTGCATATCCATTCATTCATTCATTCACTATCCACTCGGGTTGGTGGTGCGTAACTATTTTTTACATGTACCTTCACATGGCCAGTATTTCAGTTGGGCGCACGACTAACCTGAGATCAGGAGTTTACTACATTGAGTCGAACTATCCAAATTTAGGTAAGGGGCTGGTTTGGATAGAAGTCCTTTGTAGTGAACCCCGTAGCCTACGATACTACATACTATCATCTCGAGTTCACGTTCCTGCATGGTCATTTCAGTCGCACCGCATATTATATTGCATCTGTAATACTTAGCATTTTGGGTTACTATGTTTTTGCACTTATATGGCCTAGATGAGGTTGATGGTATTCATGGCTCATCAGGATTTGCATATTGCATTGCATCCTCAACATCTGTTATTATCTTATTATGTTTTGCATCGCATAGCCTTGGTACGGCTGATAGCACTCATAGACTTATCAGTATATTTCCGCTTACTCTGATATAGTATGATTCATGATCTTGTCAGTATTTCTGCTTATTTCGATGATGTATAATTTATGGACTTTATGGTATACTTGACACTTATCTTATGCACACACTTTCATCACCCTCTAAGCTTTTGTAAGCTTATGTACGATAGATGCATGCAGCTGATGTTAGGATGCAGCCGATCTGAGGGAGGAGCGTGTGGTGGAGCTTTTAGAGTTTTCTTTGATATCTTCATATTGTATTTCCATTTCAGCATTGTACTCGAATGATTATATTAGTGGATATGTCGTGATGTTATTTTGTGACTTGGTTATGCTTGTGATTATGCTCCATTACATTACAAAAAAAATTCATACTGAAAATCCTCATTGTAGGATCCTAGGATCGGAATCTGGCGTATGGGTGCTGGGAGCCAAGAATGGGGTACTACGGAGGCTGTCAGCACAGATTCGGCGATCGAAAATTTTGTGAGCCCGTTTTCTGAGTTTGGGGCGTGACAAGATCTGTGCCCAAATGATTGTTTTGATACCACTTGTTAGGGATTTGTGCTGCGGAATCACACAGATCTAGATCTAGGATAACAATCCAATAGCACCAAGCACACACAAGAGAATACAAAGATTTAACGTGAAAAACCCTTGCAGGAAAAACCTACGGCACAAAGCGACAGATCTTCACTATAAAAGCATAAATTACAAAGAGAGAGGACTTACCCGATTCAAACAACCTCGAATCAACCCTTATTATACCCTTTGATAACCTTAAAATTCTTTTAGGAACCCTTGGAACTCCTTTAGAAAGCCTTAGAATTCTTTAGAATAGCCCTAGGGACCCTTATTTATAGTTTAGGAAACTCCACTCACGCACCTAGTCCGGAAAAGTCCGAAAACCACCTCAAATTTACACAGTCCATGCACCGGTTGCGTAACCCTCGACTAGTCGAGCCAAGGCCTCGACTGGTCGAAGGACCCCCTCGACCGGTCGAGTAGCCCATATACCAAAAAGCATAAGTCGCTGGACTTTGAGTCGAACAGCCCTTGACTAGTCGAACGGCCCACTCGACCGGTCGAGCAGCGCATAAATAGACAGATTTAAGGCATCTGTAAACACCTCATAGCTTGGAGGTACCTTTACATCAAGAAATGTACAGAGGTCATTGAACATGGTAAATGTAAGATTCACCCATTTCTGCAGCTTCCTCTTCATCTATTGTATTTACTCTCGGATTTGTTCAATTTCAGATGGACTAAATGGGAGGAATTTTCCCCCTTTCAAGGTCGAATTGACCCCCTCTCATAATAATTGGCCTTGTTGATGCCCTTGTGACTCTTGCTTGGAGGAGGTTGGATCGAAAATTATTCCCATTATAAGGAGTTTGCTGGACATGAACTGTGAAGGGAGACTGTGATTAGAAAGAAAATTTGGTGGCATAATGATGTTTACATTGACTAGGATTCCTGGTTACGAGGTGTGACTGGAATTGGCTCTTGTTCATGAAAGGATACTAGAAGAAATGCTTTGAGATAGATGGTTGTTCTGCCTAAAGGTCTCTATTAGGAGTGTATCGAAAGTCCTGCGTGAATCTTGACGGTTGTGGTTGGATTGTACTGAAGGCTGGGAGAAACGCAAGAGCTAGTGGTTGTTGTTCTTGCCGAAATTTGACCACTTGAATGCTTGACTACCGGAACTAGTGCACTTTTACTTTGTATAAATGGTAAAAGTTGTTCTTGCATGTTTTTTCTTGAAAGAATACTAGAAGAAATGCTTTGAGATAGATGGTTGTTCTACCTAAAGGTCTCTATTAGGAGTGTATCGAAAGTCCTGCGTGAATCCTGACGGTTGTGGTTGGACTGTACTGAAGGCTAGGAGAAACGCAAGAGCTAGTGGTTGTTGCTGAGTTGGACCAGCTTGAATGCTGACTACTGGAACTAGTGCACTTTTACTTTGTATAAATGGTAAAAGTTGTTCTTGCATGTTTTTTCATGTTTCGTGCTAACTCCTCGATAAAGATAGTTGTCGCCGATTCGGTCAGTTGTGATTGTGAAGGAGTGGCCTCATGCATTTCAAGGGCAGGAAAGGAGAGAGACGTGTCTATTCTGGATCGGGTTATGGTAGGGAAGGTTTGCTTTGGAATGCCCAGGAGCATTGGTTTAGATTATTTTTTTTTTGGATGAGATGAATGTTAGATGTTAATGCGAATGTGCAAGAACTGCTAATCCTTAAGAATTAGTGAGATTCTGTTTTTTGAGTCGGGTATCAACTAATATGGCTAGCGTCTCCCCATCAGAGTCAATATTATGTGGACGCTGAAATCTCATGTCAAAATCATCTCGAGATAGCTTTTCCACAAGTTGCCTCTTTCAAGGGCTTTGCGCTGTGATTGATTGATTATGTTTGACCAAAGTCCCCACTAGCCAATTTATTCATCTCTACAGTCATCTAGACCCTATAGAAATGTTAGGTCAGGGATTCAAAGATTTCATGCCCTAAAATGACTCTTTGGTTTTGCAATAAGAGATTCCGAGTAAGGAACCGTGGTCAAAGCGAGGGAAGGTGTTAGACACATACTTTCACCCATACAGATGTATAGTCTCTACTTCATAGGATATGACTATTCTTGAGGGTTAGGATTCAGTTTTCGTATATGAATGTGTTTAATGCTTGTGACATAATATAAAGTAATTGACAACTTTTCTGTTGGGTAGGGTCAGATTAAATCGGCAAGCCTCATATCATATTTATGAGCCAATTTGGTGCAAACTGTGTTGAATGATGAGACAAATGTTGCACAATGCAAATGCTATGGCTAGATAAAGCTTGATGGAAAACAACTGAGTTGATAGTAGTGTAGTAAGGATCATATCGAGTTACTTGAATTGAACTTGGGCCGGCTCAAGATTCTTATGTTAGGGCTGGACCTAGGCTAGGCTCTCTTCCGCGCTCTCACTCTCCTTGGTGGGTTGGACGACTAAGGAGGTTTAAGATGTTGGGTTTAGAATGCTTGAAAGAGGCTTGTGGATGAGAGGGGTGGTTGGTGAAGGATAAAATAATGGTAAGGGATGCTTGATTGATGATGCTTGAAATGTGAAGGGAATGGGGTATTTATAGCCCCATAGCCTAGTTTTTTGGTAATTCCTGCAAAGCTTGAAGTTAAAAAAAAAAAAAAAAAAGCTTGGATGGCTAGGATTTGAGATTGCCATGTGGCAAAATCTCATATGTTGGTTTGGATGGCATAATGTAACGCCCCGTATTTTCGGTACTCGGGTGCTACCGAGTAACCCTACCTAGTATAAGTACGAACCTAGCTCAAGCAAACATTCACATGCATTCCAGTCAAAATCCAACCGTTGAAGAACGGTTCCCATCCATATGAAGCAAATGGGTGTGCTTGAGATTAATACTGGAATTTATCTGATCAGCAAATTGGTCATCCAATTTAGGATGTGCAAATGTAATAATAATATATATATATATATATATGTAAATACACATACATAACTTAGTATATGTTACATGATCTAACTGCTTAAATAAATACTATAATACCATCTAAATACATACACTACGAGATGTTACCTGTACACTTCATAAATATTTAAAACCTCATAATACATTGATATGTAATGACAATCCACATTAAAATCGTACACTTGAGGCATTGTTTATATGAATCTCAATCATAAAAATCGATACTACATAAATTAATTAAATCTATGGTAGATAGCATATTCCAAGCAATTTAAGATTTTATATAAAATTAAAACCTAGAGCATATAAATAATACACAAATAATGTGTTGATCCTTGTTTCTTTTCACTAATATCCATATAGTTAACAATCTATAATAATATAAATTATATATATATAACAAATTACATTATTACTTTTAGTAATGAAATTTTATAAAATAATGATATTACTAGACGGTAATAATAGAATTAATATTAATATTGGTCGATGGGTTGGTAATCTATGGAGGAATGACCCATGAGGGCCTTCTAACCGTTGTCGTTCAATCTCGAGATGACCCGACTGTTAGATCAACAGGGAGCCACTGTTAGAGCCAGGAATCAGCCCTTATGACCCACCTCAGCTTTGGATCTGACCAATCTTTGGACAGGGGCCCTTAGTAGGGCCTCCCAAGATGAATGGGCAGTGTGGATTAGTAACAAACATCACTGTGGGCCCCATACTAGCGGTGCACATGCACTAAAGTGCAATGCACCAGAAATACACTAGGCGTTCCAGACGGGTCAGATTGCGCTGACCCATGCTTCACCGAAAATGGGAGAGTTTTCTCTCGCTCCCTCTATTTTTGCCATCGACAGACGGGCGTCCGTTTGGGACGCCCGTGGCCCACCACGATCACCCACCTGGATGATCCAGACCGTCCATCGTGTACAGGGATTGGGCCCCACCAAAACCCAACTCATATCATGTGTTGGAATGCATGTGTGGACACAATTTACGGTGCAATAGGGTCTCACGAAGCACGACGTTTCTAAAAGTAGAAACTGTCTGCTCCCTTCCTTTCTTCCAGCTCAGCGATCCGCGTGAGCTACTCCTACGCCACTCCTACGCCATCTCAACCCTCCATCCTAGAAAGATCTCGGCCGTCCCATTCGGTTGGGGCTTTCCCAAACAAAACCATATCCGATTTCGGTTCCTTCCCACAGTTTTGAGAAAACCGAACAACTGCAAGATTCAATCCTGGCCTTCCAATCCCATCCGACGTCTCTGAGTGAGCTTAGGGATCTAGTTAAATCAGATCATCAGTCGACATCAAGTCTCCCTCCATTTCTAGCGGCCATGATAAAAAAATCGGCCGTTTCTTCCTAGCTCCGAACCCACCACCTAAAACGACACCAAGCTCCTTTCCTCCCATCCTCCGAGCTTCCCTGGGCCTACCCACGCCATCCACAACGATCAGATTTGAAGGTGGTGCAATGGGTGTGAATCTGTCATTGTCGCCACTTCATCTTCCCTGGCGAAGAACCGACTCAGCTGCGATCTTGGGCCAGCAAATTTTGGCTATGGCTGGGACGAAAGGAATGGAAGAGGGAGGAAGGACTAGAAGAAGAAATAGACAGAGAGTTTAAGTGGTTGTGTTGGGTGCGTGTTGCACTGAACTCTGCCCAACCGAGTCACTAATGTGACCACCTGAGTTACTGGGTCAACCAGCCGAGTTGAGCTTAGTGTGGGTCACCTCCAGTCCTTGTTGGAGTCCCAACAAAAGAAAAGGGAACAAAAAAAAAAAGAAAACAGGGAGAAAGATAGATGGAGGAGAAGAGAACGAGAAGAAGGAGAGAGTGGAGTTAGGTGAGAGGGAGCTGACTCACTGCCAAGTCAGATGGCTCGAGTCAGAGACCTACTGGGCATTCCAGCATGAGAAAAAGGAAGTAGGGAAGCAGGAAAGAGAGAAAAGAGAGAAAGGAAGAAAAGAGAGAAGAAGAGAAGCCAAGAGTGAGTGAAAATCGAGTTGACTAGACTGGAACTGAGTTGACTCGGTTCAAACTCGGTCGAGATGCATGTGGACTTGGGTTAGCTCAGATGTGTTGAGTCGAGCTACAAAGTCAACTGATGTAAGCCAATTTTCTCTCCCTAAGTCAATCACTTGATTTATTATAATTAGCGTTACTATAGCTATTGTGATTATTAAGCATGTTTAGCCATTAGCGGGTTATGTGAGCTCGTATTAGTTATCATAAACAAATTTCAACCATTAGACGATAGGTATTAATATTTATATACCATTCCTAGATGTTATCCTTGATAATGGATCACACTATCTAATACCATCATAACAAATGTTTTTGCTACATTAGCTAAAATGGATTATAACACTAAGGTTGATAAATACTTTATAATTACTAAATTAACACTCATTTCACACCAACTAGGGTTCAAACCCTAAAACCTGGCCTAGACCTAAAATCTAGGATAAAATCCTAGACCCAAGTAATCTAAACCTTAAGACAGCACCCTAAACATAGATAGTGCCATAGGTTCGGGCTAATTATAGAATTTCATGATTCATGGTAGGTCGTGGTAACTATTATCATGGCCAGGTTCATTATTGATAGTTATAACTAATAGCATTGGAAAGCATTTATCATTTCCGTTATGAAATTAATGTAATACTTAACTTTTAGTAGTAACCCTTATTATATTATCATTGGTAAATATTATGTTGCTATTACTTGTATTGTTTAATAGTATGTTAGTCATTATAAGAAGATTAGATAATGTTGGTATATCTAGAGACGAACTTATAAACCGCCATTATTAATATTGATGGATTAATACTCCCATCATGAATATTATTTGACCCGTTGTACAGTATTAATGGTAATAATAATAATTTAGGATCCAAATCCTAAAATCTAAGGATAGGACTAAACCCTAGGATAAAGCCTTAATTCTATATTTAAAACCCTAAAAGTAATCTAAACCCTAGGTCGTATAAATCTTGACCATAGACACTTGGTAGAACATCGATCTCATATACAACTTCACAATCCATGGTAGGAGTCCACTCTGAGGATGCACGCGCTTCCTAACAACGTCAGTTAGTGATTCAAGTATAAGGTGATGATTCTTCCCCTTGAGCTTTCCATCTTCTCATTAGCTTAAGTTATAGTTCTTATTTTAACTTATAATTGATATCTATCTTTATAATCACAAGTGTTAGCTGGTGGAAATTGAATTGTTGTATTACATGCTTTATGATTATCCTGTATAATTATTTATGCTTGTGGATTTCTTTTTGTGGATTGCTTACGGAACTTAAACTGGTACATTAGGAGAAAATTCCCACATATGAATGTACACCCATACTTGGGATGTAACTTGACTAGTTGTGATCGTAATGGACCTTCGACTTGGTGGTTATTGAGTGGTGGTCTAGATGGATCATTGATGTGGCCTACCATCTAGGGTTGTTGTGCACAATGGTTTTTTAGGATGATCTTTATCGTATGGTTTTGATATCGGCCCTATATGGCATATTTTGATACTTGCCCTACATGGGTTTGTTTTGGTACTTGCCCTAGATGGGTTCAATATTTTATATAATGCAACCATGCGATGGTAAGCCCCATATACTGTAATATGATTGACCACTAGTCGACGGGTTTTCATTAAACATCCTAAGATGGTAATCTCATAGGCCAGGGATGGTGGTCATGGGACACTATGCCCGAACCGTTGGCCTACGCTGGGCCATGCGCTCCCCGTAATGATCGTGAGCTCATTTAAATTGGTTGGTTGCAATCGGATTAATAATAACTTGGCTAATCATGCATACATGACATATTACGATGGCTTAGATCATTATGCCCATGCGATTACGCTAAGTGTTGCGCTAATGACCAGTCATTCGACTTATAATGATGACTTAGATCATCATGCCTATGCGTTTACGTTGAGTGTTGCGCTAATGACTAGTCATATTCATGGGTGACGAGCCCAATGCCTGTTTGGATATTTTACCCGGGGCACAAACCATCTGGATGTTTTCTCTGGGTCGATGGTTGCATGGGTTACGACCTCAATGTCCGTCTGGATGTTTTACCCGGGACCATGATTACATTTATGCATCCATGCATATAATAAGACTGTATTTACTCTGTTTTGGCTGCTTGGATGTTTTATACTATTTCTTACCTAATACAGCGGTGTGTAATCTTGAGAGGAATTCACATTGAGTTGGTCATTCATCCATCAAATATATAACCGTATAGGCAGCACAGGTGGCTTAAGTGATTTTCAGGTCCAGACTAATGAGGAGCAAAACACCACTGTAAAGATGCATGATTGTATTGTCAAAAGTTGCTTTGATTACATGTAATATCATTTCACTTGTAATTGTAAGTTTAGGACATTAGTTTGTACAAGTCATTATAGGCAACTCCTTGTACATTTGAATGATAATGAAAATTTCTTTTCTGTCGATTTATCCATTCGACGCTCATCTGCTTACTCTAATGAAAGAAAAAAAATAAACTCAAATTTAACCATCCTTTAGGGTTAATACTCGGGTTTTTGGGAAACGAGTTGTGTACTCGGGTCCTAAAAAGTTAGGTGTTACACATAAGGCGTAATTTGGATCAAGAGAGAGGCATCAAAGTAATTTTAAAGTTTTGCACATGAATGAAATAGGCAGGGAGGACAACTGCATACAAGTGGGCAATTGGTCAAAATACGACCAGTACCACGTGGCGAGTGGCACCTAGGGTGCCGCTCGTCCTCCACTTTGCGTTAACTTCGGAGGGAGGCTCCTCCTATACCTTTGCTCTTTCGAAGCTGCTTTGTTGTCCTCTTTCCTCCAATTTGTACTTTAGAATGGTTTTGGGCCAAAATGGGTTTATGGACTTGGCTTGACAAGGGGAGTTGACTAGGTAAGCTATGATGACTAACCGGGTGATTGACTCAGTGGGTTGACTCAAGGGTTAACTCTATAGGTTCTGTTTTTCCTAAAGTTTGGGTTCGAGACCAGGTTTAGGGTTTTGTTAGGTTAATGTGACTAGATAAATTGAGTTTTAGGGTTGGTTTCTAGGGGTTTAAGGGTTTATAGGTTTTGGATTTAGGGTATGAAGTTGGATTAGAGTTTGGCTAAGGGTTAATGGGATGGATTAGGGTTTATGTTTAATCTTCATCAAGCTTATCGGCTCGATGTGGGGTGTCTTTAGTCTTCCATCCATTTTACTAGCTCATTTTAGTGCATGAGCCCAAAATTGAAGCATATTCAAAGCTCAAATGGACCACACCATAGGAATATAGTGTGAATTGAACACCTACCAATAAAAACCTTTTAGGGGGCATAGAAGTTTTGGATCAAGTTAAAATTTATGTTAAAATTTGTGTTTTCCCTTCATCCATGTCTTTATGAACAATCTAGATGACATATAAACATCACCGTGGGCCGTGGGAAGGTTTCAACGGTGGACATCATTATTCCCACTGTTTCCTATGGTGTGGTTCACATGAACTTTGGATATGATTCAATTTTAGGATCACGCCTTAAAATAATACTTAAAAATAAATGTACTGAGTGGATAAGACACATACATCTATGGTGGGCATCATGGAGTTTACTCAGTATGCTTAAGTGTAATGAGTAACACAGTACACAATCCATTTCCTTGCAGGAGAAGCATTGTTCCAAGTATGTGTAACGTCTCGGAAAAATCCGTACAAAGACCCAAGTACCACCTCAGGCAGAAATCACTCAGGATCAAATCCTTTAAGAATTAGACAAAGTTAACTAAGTGTTAAACTAGATTAGCTGCAAAATCTGCTTGAAACACTTTAAATACGATCTGCAAAACCCAAAACTTGTAGAATCATTGACTCTAGGTTATCCTAAAATCTAGGATCAATCTCATTACCCAGTTGCTCTCGGGAGCACATTGAAACTCCGTATCGAATCTATACCGCACGTCGAAAGTCCGATGACCACGAAATTATGTGCTTAGGACCGCCTTGCTGAATTTGACAACCATCTCAGAAATCAAATTCAGATAGTGTCCCGGGGCTATTTTCTTGAGCTCGGAGTGAAAAGTGTGAGAAAACGTGGTTTTCTTTAGAAATAAAATCTAATTTAAGTAATCTGAGACTTATCGCTCGCAGGCCGAATATAAGGATTCAGATCGTCAGAATCTGACCCAAATACACCCTTGGATCATGAGAAATTTCATATACAGGTCAGTGTACATGTGGCCTTGATCGGTGATCGTGAACCGTTGAATGGAAACTGGTCCGCCGCGGTCGATCTGCAAATCCGATCGGACCAAAAACTTAACTCGACCTAGATCCATCATAAGAGAGCTTAAGTCCGACCTTTGGCTCAAGGGAGGGCTCCGAAAGTACTCCATTGAGCTGAAATAGACTCCCTTTAGCTATAACCTAAGTATACCTTGGCCCTGGGGCCATTTTCATCAGTTTTAGGCCCATATAAGGACCTTAAACCCTCTCTCATTCACTCCATACGAATTTGAGAAAACCCTAGGAGAGAGAAGAGAGTAAAGAGAGGGAAGGTGTGAGAGAAGTGGGAGAAGATTCCTGGTACTCTATCCTGTTATTCTATGTGTCGATTCATTGTTACCTAATCGCTATTCCGGCGATTCTGACTTCGTTCTGAGGTAAGAAAACTTAACCAGAATCCATTCTAGGGTTTTAATTATTACAAGTGGTGAGATAGCTAACTTAACTCGTGCTATAGGTTGTTATTCCATCGTTAACGAAGACTTGGAGTCTCTGTCGAATTTGTTACGCTTCTATGGCGTAAGGTGCGGACTATAGACGTATAGGTTATGGTTTTCAAAGCTTTCAATGCCGGATAATGATAGATTCTTGATGTAGATGCTATTTCACATGCATAAAGTGATGTCCGTTTCATTTTTCAGTTATACGTTAACTAGGTTGAATATACTGTATTCCTCGTATTTGTAGAAAATACCGTATACGTACGAAATATGAAAATGTGTTTGCCATGATTAATTACTGTGTATATGCTAGATATATGTGTAACAACTCCTCGGCGAAAGGATTCGCCCGAATACATGTTTTGGCTAATATACATTATGTATGTTAAATAAGTGTAGTCTAAGTGTTTGTGAAAATGCTTGTATGAGTAAGTACTTAGGAGATTGTGCTTTAGGTGGGTGTTGAGATAGGATTCTCAACTACCTTAGAGATGTGTATGATTTCCTCTATGCAAGTTGTTTAATTTAATCACTTACTTATGAAATGTATGTGTTTGGATTTCCTGTTGACATTGTGTTTTATAATATGCTTATTAACATGTTGAGTGTGATTGGGCCTATGTTACAGTCCAGGCAATCGGTAACAGGCCTTGAGTTCGTGGCTGAGATTCGTTCGCCACAAGGGACGTGTTTGGCGAACCCGATTCGTACTAGAGTTGTCGACAGTGGTTAGGCCACACGGAGTGGATACACACTTCATGTCGATCGACTTCAGGTGCGCTTGTGCTAGTAGAGCTCGTCAAGTAACTCGATTGGCCCGATGTATGTTCACCATATTTGGGCGCTACTACTTGAACCTAAGGTACCAAACTCACCAGTGAAATCCCGTTTAACTTTGGTACCTCGATCCGCTAAGACTCATGAGCCGGACATGGTGGTATGGGACACCGTGGTTGAGTGTCGGCCCTCTGCTGACCGGGGCGACGAGCCTCCCCGTAGTGACCAGTAAGCAACCCAGACTCGTGAGCCGAATACGGTGGTATGGGACACTGTATTCGAGCTGTCGGCCTACACCGATTTGGTGACTAGCCCTTTGTAGTGACCTCGAGCATACTCTGAGTCTGTGTAGAGGCGACGAGCATTTTTGTAACATCTAGAGTATAAACTAGGCCTGCACTGATTTAGTGACGAGCCTTTTGCAGCGACTTAGAATCGTAACATCGTATAGGATTGACGACCCTAGAATGGATCATTGTTTGGGAATGACATAAGGGAGGTACTCTAGTTTCCCAATCCTGCTATTTGAAAAGGACTAATAAGAACTCGGTAATCACGTTCATAACATCGCACTACATGTGCCTCGGGTTGAAGAGCACAGAGGGAAGAGAGCATGCAGTGACCGTAAGATGGTGTCGCACGAGGGAGTATAGGCGAGGGCATACATCATGACTACATTTCATCCTTGCATTAATAAGAGTATCTAGGATTGTTTGATTATACTGCTTTATCATTACTGCTTGACTAAATTGATAACATGTTAACCTTTGCTCTATGATTTCACTGAGTTGATCACTCACTCCCACGTTATGGGACGGTATTTTAAACACCAACCAGACTCTGTCTTGATTTCAGATGACGACGTGACCCCTGAGGCGGAGCCTGATTACTATGACGATCAGGACGAGTTCTCCTATATGCAGTTCTCCGGCGGCTTTGCTTAGGCTATCCGGATTGACGGGGCTACAGGGAATAACATTATAGTTGTACTATTTTGACATTTTGATTTTTGAGACTATTACATGTATATGGTGACTCAGTGATGTATTAATACTCTGGAGACCAATCGTGATCTTTTGACTTATATACGTTCATTTATGTCTTTCAGTCTTCCGCTTGCATTTACAACTTGATTTGGAGTATGAATTACTGTTTTGGTACAATCCCACTCATGATTAATGCACTAACATGAACAACATTCAATTATAAGCATATATGTTGCATAAGTGATGTTTTGGAACTCGGGAGTTGAGTTGCTACTCGACCCCCGATTTTCAGGGTGTTACAAGTTGGTATCAGAGCATGATTTGGATTAAACCAGACCTGGGTTATGGTCACACGTTATACCCTGACGCAAATTCAACTTAGGTGGGTGCGAAGAAATATAGAAATAGTCATAGGAGTCCCGGGTTCACTAATTGGCAAAGTTTACCAAAAACGATCGCCGAGATCGAGTCCGTACCCTCTCAGGATCGCTTAAAGCGACCCCGGATCACTCCTAGACCGTCAAACGACGAGTCTAGATTACAAATTACCCCATCCCAGCCTTCAAAAATCCCTATATACAGCTGTACATCAACAACATATCCGAAAGGCCCCGAAACGACTCGAATTGGAGTCAGGGGCCAAACCGAGCAATTCCGGTGGGACCCAAGGTGGGCCCCACATGTTTTTGGACCAAGGGGGGCAGGAGGACTGTAACACCCCATACTTTCCAGTACTCGGGTGTTACCATATAACCAAACCTAGTATAATTACAACTCTAACCTAAGTGAACATTCACGTTCATCCTAATTTAAATCTGACTGTTGAAAACAATCCGCACTTGTGTATCAGAACTTCCATCCGTTAATCTTTGAGACGAACCATCCAGTTGTCACATAATATTTAATAAATATATTTATTTTATTTATTATATTTTACACAAACATAGATCAGAAAAATTATAGATGTGTCTTGATAAATTACTTATCATATAGAAGTGTATGAAAACATATTATAATAAGAGTATATAAATATATATATATATATATATATATATATATATAATGTAAATAAAATATTATGAAAATAAAAATATATTAACTAAACATGATGGATACTAATTTTACAGTATGCAATTGAATTATAAATAATAATGTAGTATTAAACATCTTCCATAAATATGTATACAAAAATCATTAGATATTTCGAAATTTTATATTATTTAACGATGTGAATCTAAATATGATATTGCACAATTTTCAATCCATACATACGTGTAATATGATATTGTATATTGGAAATTATATATTAATAAATATATGATTAATAACATGTTAATATTAGAAATTATATTTATATATATATGAGTTTTTAATTGCGTTAATTACGAGTAAATCTATATTAATATTAGTGTTAGTTAATAATGCATGATGAAAGCCTTAAATGGACCCTTGAACCCTTTTAACCGTCAATGTTCAATCTCGGGACGATCCGACCACTAGATCAATGGAAAGTAGCCGTTAGGGCTAGGAATCAACCCGTATGGCCCACCTAAAGCTCAGAGTTGTCTGACCTTTGGTCAAATGCCCTAATTAGACTTGTGAAACCAAATGGACGGGGTGGATTTTCCAAAAACATCACGGTGGACCCCACTTAATGGGTCGCGTGTGCACCAAGGCCACGCACCCGCAGTACACCGGGCGAGCCAGCTCGGTCAGCGGCGGGCTGACCCGCCATTTCCAAAAAAAGGAGAGAGATTTCTCTCTCTCTCTCTCTCTCTCTCCGTTTCTGCAGCCGACGGACGCCCGTCCGTTCCTCTGATCATTGGCCACCACCTTACCCTGTTTGGACGATCCGAACGGTCCATATTATAGAGAACCTGAAGCTGAACAAAACCTCGGTCGATCCACCTTTGGATTGCACACACGTATGCACAATGTCAATCTCAAATCAGGCCACAAACACACCCATTTCCAAAATAGGAAACTGTTTTCTTCCAGCTCAGCGATCCGCGTAGGGGCCAAATCCGCCTATCCTGACCGCTCATTTCAAACTGATCCTAGCCCTTTAATCTAGGTCTCTTTGCTACAAAGGAGGAAAGAGAGAGAGAACAGTCGTGTGAGGAGCCGTTGCTGCGTTGGCTCGACCTCAAGCATCTACTAGCATCCAAAGACCCCTCTAAACAAATCCAGACCATCCACTCCAGCACTCTTGAGTGCAGAAAACCCTAAAAGATAGGTTAAAGAGTGCTGCATTGCTATCTCCTTGCGGCTGCGGGAGAAAAACCACCACCAGCTTCTCCTTCCGAACCCATCACCAAAACCCCGTTGAAGCTTCATTTTCCTTCTTCCTCAAGCTTCATGACATCCTTCTAAGTCGTGCCATGCTCTCGTTTTGAAGAAATAGATGCCGATCAGATATCTGCCATTAACGACAGACCATTTTCCTCTGCCAACGGCACCGAGTCGCGGTCCGAGTTGGGCTGGTTTGTGCAACGCTGTGTCTCCAGCACGTTAGGAAGAAAGAAACAGAAATGATAGAGAGATCCAGAGAGTGGAGAAAAGGGAATAGAAAAAGAAAGAAAGAAAGAAAAAGAATGAGGGAGAGAGATGAGGCTGCGACTGTTGCACCACGCCAATAGCCTCGCTGGTGCTCACCGCTGGTCGGGCTCGGTCCCGCAACCCTGCTGGTGTAGGGGCGTGGGTGGAGAAAGAAAGGAAAGAGAAAGAAAAGAAAAAGGGAAAACGGAGGAAGAAGATGCGGCTGTTGTTGCTGCTGTGTGCGTCAGGTCGACTCGATCGAAATAAGATCCGAGTCAGCCCTGGTTCAGTCCGAGTACCGCTGGAGTCTTCCAGCTAAATCAGAAATGGGAGAAAAGAAAGAAAGAAAGGATGGGAAGATAGAAAGAAGAAAATAGAGGGGGAGTGATGGCTGTCGAGTCAACTCAACTCACCTGAGTTGGTTGAGGCTGTTCATTTCTGGAGTTCCAGCCCACGCACACAGAGAGAAAGGGAGAGATGGAAGAAAGGAAGGAGAGAAGCAGGAAAATGGTGAGAGGAATGAGAGAGGAGAAGAAGAGGAAAATAGAGAAGGAAATCTGGTCAACTCGGTTTCAAACCGAGTCAACTCACTGGGTCAGGGCCAACCTGAATCTCGTGCTATTGTGGGACCGTACTCAGTCAGCAGATCGTTGATGTTGGGGCTCCCAGTCCCCATCCTAGTGTTAGGCATCATCATCAGGTAACCTTTCCAACCCAACTGAGTCGACTCAATGAGTCAGTGCTTTCTTTCTAGATTAGATGTGCCTGATCATTATGTTAATATCATGGCTGCACCCTTATTATTTAGGTTGCTAACATTATATGAGATTAGCCCCTGATTTGTGCTAGAACTACTTACTATAAATGAAACTATAATTAGTGAGTAGTTGTATTTTACTTACTACTCCTAAAAATTATCATTAAAAGTATATCGTAATAATTATTACCATCACAAGGGTTGAGGTTGTCATGTTAGATAATAAAAATTATATCGCTAGTATTAATGACGATTTTACAATTATTAATACTATCAACATGGTTACAATTCCTATCATTATTAGGATTTTTACAATCTGGAATGAATAGCCGTTAGTAACTCATTTACCGATCTTAGCGACTACGTATAAAATAATATCATTACTAAACACTAGTATGTTGTTTTGTCACTCTCAAATATTATCATAAATAATATATTGTAATATTAATTTTCATTCTAATAACTACTATAAACATGTACGCTAACGATAGTAACTATAAATAAAACTCCCATTAATAATATTACCATCATATCCATCACTTGAAAATACTATCTTTAATAATAGATTATACTATTTTATTATGATTATAATAGTAATTATTACCATGGTTACAAATGTTAGTTATATCATTAACATTAAAATTGTAACTAACCATATTATTATTATATTACATTTAGGCTATACATATATTATGGTTCCACTCCTAGGACCAAACCCTAGGATGACTAAGTTCTGCATCAAAACCCTAAAACGAGCAATCCAAACCCTAGGTTGTATTGGTCTTGACCATTGATGCTTGGTAGGACATTGATCTCACATGCAATGTCACAATTCATGGTAGGGTTCAATTCTAAGGATGCACATGCTTCCTAGCAACGTCAGTTGGTATATTCGACACATGAGGTGATGATTCTCCCCTTGAGCTTTTCATCTTCTCATTAGCTTAAGTTATAGTTTTTATTAAAAATTATAATTGATATCTCTCTCTTATAATCACATGTGTTAGCTGGTGGAAATTGAATTGCTATATTGCCTGCTTAATGTTCATCCTGTATAATTGTTCATGCTTGTGTATTGCTTATGGACTTTGAACTGGTACATTAGTGGAAAATTCCCACATATGAATGTACACCCATACTTGGGATGTAACTTGACTACTTGTGATCGTAATGGACCTTTGACTTGGTGGTTGTTGAGTGTGGTCTAGATGGATCATTGATACGGGCCTACCATCCAGGGTTGTTATGTCCACTGGTTTTCAAGGATGGTCTTTTATCGCATGGTTCTGATATTCGCCCTATATGACCTACTTTGATATTGCTCTATGTGGCTTTGTTCTAGTATTTTTCCTATATGGGTTAGATATTTTATACTTTGCAACCATGCGATGATAAGCCCCATAGACTGAATATGATTGGCCACAAGTCAATTGGGATCCATTAGACATCCTAAGATAGTAGCCTCATGAGCCAGGGATGGTGGAATGGGACACTATGCCTGAGCTGTCGGCCTACGCTGGGCTCTGAGCTCCCCGTAGTGACCTTTGAGCTTATTAAATTGGCTGATTGTAAATGGACTAATAATGACTTGGCTAATCATGCATACATGGCACGTTCCGACTGGTTGATATTTTTCAGGTTCGATGATTCCCACTGGTTGATGTTTCCCAGGTTCGATGATTGCATGGGTGACGGCTCACTGTCCGCACGGATGTGCATCCCCGGGGTGATGATTGCATTCACGCATCCATGCATCTAATAAGACTGCATTTACTCTGTTTTGGTTGTTTGGATATTTTATACTATTTCTTACCTAATGCGGCGGTGTGTAATCTTGAGGGGAATTCACACTGAGTTGGCCACTCATCCATCAAATATATAACCGTACAGGTAGCACAGATGTCTTAAGTGACTTTCAGGTTCAGGCTGATGAGGAGCCGAGTACATATGCCAAGGTTACATGACTACATCTACCTCGAGGAGCTGCGCGGTCTTACGGCTTATGTTTACATTCTTATGTTATTTTTCATGTACTAAATCATGTGGATTCTTGTAATTATTATATCGAGACATTGGTTTGTATAAGTCATTATGGGCAGCTTCTTGTATATTTGAATGATAATGAAATTTTCCTTTATGTCGATTTGTCCACACTACGCTCATTTGCTTACTCTGATAAATATATAAAAAAAAATATACACTTGAATTTGACCATCCTTTTAGGTTAACACTCGGGTTTTTGGGAAACGGGTCGTGTACTCGGGTCCTAAAGATTCGGGTTATTACAAGGACCTCGTCCAAGGGGCGAGCCCTCGCCAGAACCTCTAGCGACCGGCGAGGACCTCGCCTATCGGGCCGTCCGTGTTTTGGGGGTTGTATGGCCCACCTGTCCACGGGGTTTTGATTTAAACCCCTCCAAACTCGCCCCTCCTTTACAAACCACCCCTCCAAGCTTTCCCTTTTCTTCAAAAATCCTTATTTCTCTCTCAAAGCTCTCCTCCAATCACTCATTTCGTCATTTCCCTTCAAAGCATACTCACCTCCACCGTTTTCAGCAACACCCACCTTCTAACCTTTCAATTCTTTCTCATTTAAGCTCTTAAATCCCCCATTTGAGTCTCAAATTCGTGTAAACCTACTAACCCATCTCATCTTTCCATTTTTCCTCTTTCTCTCCTTTCATTTGAGCCTTTATACACCCTTTGGAGTCTCAAATCCGTGGAGACCTAAAGACCCCAGCCCTTTTCTCCCTTTTCTTCACTTTTCCATGGCTCTATTTGAGTTTATTACGGCCATTTTCTCAATTTTCACCATTCTTTCTCTCATGGGAAAGAGAAAGGGTGCCATGGATGAAGTCAGGCTTAGTCGCCTCACCCGTTCAAGGAGACTTAGAGGCGCCACCGCAAGCACAGGTGTTGAAGGCGAGGTGCGGATTAAGCGGGATCTCAATCCCCATGCTCCTCTCCCAAGAGCTCTACTGGCGGAGTTGTCCCATGGTAGATATGCGGACCGTAGTGTCCTTTTTGAAGCTCAGGTGGATGGGCGGCTCTTTGGGGAGTATCTATTATTGGAGCGCCTGGGTTAAGCCGGTTGGGGCCCGTGTTTGAGGGAAAATATCGTGCGAATGTGGGTACTATCCAAGCTTTCTATGCTCATATTCAAGAGCCTACGCTGGAGCCCTTGCAGTTCAAGATTCCCACGAGAAGAGGTTAGCAGGCCACAATTGACGCTGGCATGATAACTCGACTCATGGGAATACCTCTTGGCCAAGTTTATGTGAGCAAGAAGAATCTGAAGAGTGCACGTGAAAGGGATCGCCGCACACGGTTCCTTTGTGGTCGACTGGTTCAATGACAACCAAACAATAGCCTCCTGGCGTCAAACATGACGGATGATTTTCGCCTACTCCACCATATCTGCACGTTTAACGTGTACCCCAGGTGGGGCAATCGCAGTAAGTGCACACGCCTGATGGTAGATTTTCTATACCAAGCGGGGCAGGGAGAGAAATTGTGCGTGCCTATGTATGTTTTGTGACAGATAGTTTTTACCACACGCTCCAATAGAAGTACTGATTCGCTCCCCTTCGGCCGGCTTATCTGCAAGATTGCACGCAAGTTCGGCTACAGTCTTGGCGCAGAACTCCCAGTGCCACAACATTCCATCGACGAAACTACTCTCAATCAGATAAAAATTGGGCCATGGCAGCAGCAAGCCCGACTTGAGGAGAGTGGGGATGAGATGGCTAGTGAGGAGTATGAAAGCGAGGATGAAAGTAGGGAAGAGATAGAATAGGGAGAGAGCGAGGAAGAAGAGGAGGCCCAGGACACGGAGGAGAGCTCCCCTTCTACGGCACCAGGGCAGGACGTTGATCAGGCTGCTAAGGATGCCCATTTAGCTTGACTTGAGGAGGGTCAGGCTGTCCTATGACAGGATCTTATGGATCTTCGAGGCCTCATGAAGAATAAGTTCAAGAAGGTGACTCGCACCTTGAAGACTATCCTGTGTTGTCTATATGATAAGGGTGCCCCTCCTCCTTCGCCAAACTCGGATGCCTAGTCATCCATGCCATTGTCATGCAACTTATTTTGGTTGCTGCTTTAGGTTCTGTTTGTGTTCTTGTTAATGGGTCTAGTAGGGTAGTAGTTAGTAGAATGTTTTTTCAGTATTTGAAGCTTTGGTTATGTTAACTCACATGCATCTTCTATCATGATTCATGTAACTCTGTAGTCCATGTATTATGACAAATTTTGGTGAATGAAATACATACAGTCCCTTTGACTATGAAGTGTGTGAAGTGTGTAGAATGCTTAAAGGATTGTGTATTGTTCTGCCACATCTTACACAAAATGTACCTTCAGCACCTATGGCCTTCGAGGTCACTGCACATGTCCAAGGTACTCCTGTCTTCTTATTAGTGGACACTGGGTCCACTACCTCCATCATTTCCTGTGCGGTAGTTAAGCGTCTAGCTTTACATACTACTCCTATGAAGGGAGTGAGACTTACTACTGCTACAGGGACTTTTTCGAATGTCACATGGACGTGTGAGGGTTGCTCAATAGATTTGAGTAGTAGGATAGTATTCGTTGACCTCATTGTCGCCCCACTATGGCACTACGACATTATCCTCGGTATGGACTAGCTCACCGAGATAAAGGCAGAGATTGATTGTGATAATCGAGTCATGACGGCCAACGGACCTGACGGCACGGTCTTTACTTTTCCAGTGCAGGTTAGTTGGCCATGTCGCGTTGGATGTTACGCTGCTTTACTAGAGCGTGTTGATGGGCAGACATTAGGAAACATGTCAGTAGTTCGAGAATTTGAGGATGTGTTCAGGACGATCTCTGGATTACCCCCTCGGCGCGAGATCGATTTTACTATTGACCTTGTGCCTAGTGCGACCCCCATTTCATTACCTATGTATCGAATGCCTCCATGTGAGATGGAGGAATTGAGGAAACAGATAAATGAGCTAGTAGAGAAGGGCTTCATACGACCAAGTATATCTCCTTGGGGAGCACCTGTATTATTTGTCAAGAAGAAGGATGGGTCGCTACGATTATGTATTGATTACCGCAGGTTGAACCAATTGACTATGAAGAATAAGTGTCCTTTGCTCAGGATAGACGATCTGTTTGATCAGTTGAAAGGGGCGCGATACTTCTCGAAAATTGATCCACAGTCAGGGTATCATCAGTTGCACGTCAGGGATGAGGACGTGCAGAAGACGGCCTTCAGGACCAGTTTTGGGCATTACAAGTTCCTCGTGATGTCATTCGGTCTTACGAATGTGCCGACCGTATTCATGGATTTGATGAACAGGGTGTTTCGTCTGTTTCTATTCCAATTCATCATCGTATTTATTGTTGACATCTTGATATACTCTAAGAGTCGGGAAGAGCACAAGGAACATCTGTGAGCAATCTTGGATACTCTGAGGAAGAAACAGTTGTTCGCACAGTACAAGAAGTGCGACTTCTGGAAAGCGGAAGTTAAGTTCCTGGGACATGTGGTATCCAAGGAAGGGATAGCGGTGGACCTTACTAAGGTAGCCGCAGTTCAGGACTGGAAGTAGCCTGGTACGGTTACTGAGGTGAGAAGTTTTCTGGGACTCGCTAGCTACTATCGACGATTCATTCGGGACTTCTCCAAGCTAGCCAGACCTTTGTCTCAGTTAACTCGAAAGGATCTGAAGTTCGCTTGGAATGAGAAGGCGGAAGCAACTTTTCAGTAACTAAAGGACAGACTGACGTCCTCCCCTCTGCTAGTATTGCTGAGCAAGGGATCAAGTATACGATTTACGTCGATGCGTCTCGAGTTGGTTTGGGCTGTGTCCTTATGCAGAAGGACAAGGTGATCACATATGCCTCGAAATAGTTGAGGAAACACGAGGAGAATTACCCTATGCACAACCTTGAGTTAGCAGCGGTCATCTTTGCATTGAAGCTATGGAGACATTACCTCTACGGAGAGGAGTTAGAGTTTTTCTGCGACCACAGGAGCCTTAAGTATATATTCACTCAGCGGGACTTGAATATGAGGCAGCGCCGATTGATGGAGACCTTGAAGGACTTTAAGTTCGAGGTTTCCTACCATCCGGGCAAGGCTAACATTGTGGCTGACGAATTGAGCCGCAAGAAGGCTATAGCATTTGCAACTCCGCTGATGGTTGAGGAATGACACATGGTGGAGTTCGTGCGAGACTTCGAGTAAAAACTCACCGTGCAGGAGCCATTTGAGAGTGTCACGCACATTCAGGTGTAGTCACTCATTGATGACAGGATTATCGAGGCCTAGAAGGGCGATGCGTGATTGTCTGAGCTTTGAGAGTAAGCTGGCGATGACGAGAACTCCGAGTGGAGAGTTGGCACAGATGGGGGCCTACGATACCATGGCCGCCTATGCGTCCTGGACATTTATGACTTGAGACAGGAGATTCTCAAGACTGCCCACAGATCGAAGATTGCGATGCATCCTGGTAGCACGAAGATGTATCAGGACATGAAGAGGTCATATTGGTGGGATAATATGAAGGCTCATATAGCAGAATATGTCTCCCGTTGTCTTACGTGCCAGCAGGTCAAGGCAGAGCATCGCCGACCTCTTGAACTGCTTCAGCCCCTGCCCATAGCTGAATGGAAATGAGATTTCATCTCTATGATTTCATCTCAGGGCTACCGAAGATGAGGAAGGGACATGATTCCATTTGGGTGATTGTGGACCGGTTAACGAAATCGGCCCATTTCCTGCCTATCAGAGTTTCGAACTCAGCAGACGACTTGGCCAGATTGTACATCAAAGAAATAGTGCGTCTACATAGAGTTCCTATGGAGATCATGTCGGATCGAGACATGTGATTCACATCTATCTTCTGGACTCGCATCTAGGAAGCGATGGGTGTGAAGTTGAAATTCAATACCGCGTTCCATCCGCAGACCGACGGGCAGACGGAGCGAGTGAATCAGATTTTGGAGGATATGCTGTGGGCTTATGTTTTGGACTTCAAGGACAGTTGGGATGACTGTCTCCCTTATGCAGAGTTCGCCTATAATAACAGCTTCTAGGCGAGTATTGGCATGGCTCCTTACAAGGCCTTGTACGGGCGCCCTTGCCGAGCACCGCATTGCTGGGCAGAGGTTGGTGAATGCAGTTTGATTGGCCCAGAGTTAGTACAGGCGACCTCAGAGAAGATCGACATTATCAGGCGTCGACTTCTGACGGCCCAGAGTAGACAGAAGAGTTATGTCGATACGAGGCGGCGACCACTAAAGTTTGATGTTGGGGACCATGTATTCCTCCGAGTTTTTCTCATGAAGGGAGTCCTGTGTTTTGGTAAGAAAGGGAAGCTCACGCCACGGTTCATTGGCCCATTTCAGATACTTGACCGAGTGGGTGTGGTGGCATACCATCTTGCTTTGCCTACACCACTTGCGGGCGCGCACAACGTATTTCATGTATCTATGCTAAAGAAATACGTTCATGATCCTTCCCACATTATCAGATGGGAATAGGTGTAGTTGAGTGAGGACGCTACATATGTCCTGCATCCGACGCGTATTCTAGACAGGAAGGAGCAGGTGTTATGTAGCGAGGTCACCCACTTGTGAAGGTACTGTGGACACATCATACTGAGAAAGAGGCTACGTGGGAAACAGAGGCCGAAGTCCGAAAGAACTGCCCTCAGTTTCTCGAGGAGTACGAAAAGGTACTAATTTCGAGGATGAAATTTTTCTTTAAGGGGGGTAGATTGTAACATCTCGAAAAAATCCGTACAAAGACCCGAGTACCACCTCAGGCAGAAATCACTCAGGATCAAATCCTTTAAGAATTAGACAAAGTTAACTAAGTGCTAAACTAGATTAGCTACGAAATCCACTTGAATCACTTTAAATACGATATGCAAGACCCAAAACTTGTAGAATCATTGACTTTAGGTTACCCTAACATCTAAGATCAATCTCATTACCCAGTTGCTCTCGGGAGCACATTAAAACTCCGTATCGAATCTAGACCGCAAGTCAAAAGTCCGATGACCACGAAATTATGCTCTTAGGACCACCTTGCTGGACTTGACAACCATCTCGGAAATCAAATCCAGATAGTGTCTCGGGGCTATTTGCTTGAGCCCAGAGTGAAGAGTATGAGAAAACGTGGTTTTCTTTAGAAATAAAATCTAAGTTAAGTAATCTGAGACTTATCACTTGCGGGCCAAATATAAGAATTCAGACCGTCAGAATCTGACCCAAATACACCATTGGATCAGGAGAAATTTCATACACAGGTCAGTGCACATGTGGCCTTGATCGGTGATCATGGACCGTTGAACGGAAACTGGTCCGCCGCGGTCTATCTGCAAATCCGATCAGACCAAAAACTTAACTCGACCTAGATCCATTATAAGAGAGCTTAAGTCTGACCTTTGCCTCAAGGGGGGCTCCGAAAGTGCTCTGTTAAGCTGAAATAGACTCCCTTTGGCTATAACCTAAGTATACCTTGGCCCCGGGGCCATTTTCATCAGTTTTAGGCCTATATAAGGACCTTAAACCCTCTCTCATTCACTCCATACGAATTTGAGAAAATCTTAGGAGAGAGAAGAGAGTAAAGAGAGGAAAGGTGTGAGAGAAGTGGGAGAAGATTCCTGGTACTCTATCCTGCTATTCTACGTGTCGATTCATCGTTACCTAATCGCTATTCCGGCGATTCTAACTTCGTTCTGAGGTAAGAAAACCTAACCCTAATCCGTTCTAAGGTTTCAATTGTTACAAGTGGCGAGATAGTTGACTTAACTCGTGCTATAGGTTGTCATTCCATCATTGACGAAGACTTGGAGTCTCTGTCGAATTTGTTACGCTTCTACGGCATAAGGTGCGGACTATAGACGTATAGGTTATGGTTTTCAAAGCTTTCAATGCTGGATAATGATAGATTCCTGATGTAGATGGTATTTCACATGCATAAAGTGATGTCCGTTTCATTTTTCAGTTATACGTTAACTAGGTTGAATATACTGTATTCCTCGTATTTGTAGAAAATACCGTATACGTATGAAATATGAAAATGTGTTTGTCATGATTAACTACTGTGTGTATATGCTAGATATATATGTAACAACTCCTCGGCGAAAGGATTCGCCCTAATACATGTTTTGGCTAATATACGTTATGTATGTTAAATACGTGTAGTCTAAGTGTTTGTGAAAATGCTTGTATGAGTAAGTACTTAGGAGATCGTGCTTTAGGTGGGTGTTGAGATAGGATTCTCAACTACCTTAGAGATATGTATGATTTCCTCCATGCAAGTTGTTTAATTTAATCACTTACTTATGAAATGTATGCATTTGGATTTCCTGTTGACATTGTGTTTTATAATATGCTTGTTAATATGTTAAGTGTGATTGGGGCTATGTTATAGTCCAGGCAATCGATAACAGGCCTTGAGTTTGTGGCTGAGATTCATTCGCCACGAGGGACGTGTTTGGCGAACCCGAGTCGTATTAGAGTTGTCGGCAATGGTTAGGCCACACGGAGTGGGTATGCACTTCATGTCGATCAACTTCGGATGCACTTGTGCTAGTTGAGCTCGTCAAGTAACCCAATTAGCCTGATGTATGTTCATCATGTTTGGGTGCTACTACTTGAACCTAAGGTACCAAACTCACCAGTGAAATCCCGTTTAACCTTGGTACCTCGATCCGCTAAGACTTATGAGCCGGACATGGTGGTATGGGACACCATGGTCGAGCTGTCGGCCTACGCTAGGGCAACAAGCCTCCCCATAGTGACCATTGAGCAACCCAGACTCGTGAGCCGAATACGGTGGTATGAGACACTGTATTCGAGCTGTCGGCCTACACCGATTTGGAGACGAGCCCTTTGTAGTGACCTCGAGCATACTCTGAGTCTGCGTAGAGGCGACGAGCCTTTTCGTAGCATCTAGAGTATACACTAGGCCTGCACTGATTTAGTGACGAGCCCTTTGCAGCGACCTAGAACCGTAACATCGTATGAGATTTCCTAGGATTGACGACCCTAGAATGGATCATTGTTTGGGAAATGACATAAGGGAGATACCTTAGTTTCTTAATCCTACTGTATGAAAAGGACTAATAAGAACTCGTTAATCACGTTCATAACATCGCATTGCATGTGCCCTGGGTTGAAGAGCACAGAGGGAAGAAAGCATGCCGCGACCGTAAGATGATGTCGCATGAGGGAGTGTAGGCGATGGCATACATCATGACTACATTTCATCCTTGCATTAATAAGAGTATCTAGGATTGTTTGATTATACTGCTTTATCATTACTGCTTGATTGAATTGATAACATGTTAACCTTTGCTCTATGATTCCACTGAGTTGATCACTCACTCCCACGTTACGGGACGGTGTTTTAAACACTAACCAGACTCTGTCTTGATTTCAGATGACGACGTGACCCCTGAGGTGGAGCCTGATTACTATGACGATCAGGACGAGTTCTCCTATATGCAGTTCACCGGCGGCTTCGCTTAGGCTATCCGGATCGACGGGGCTACATGGAATAGCATTATAATTGTTCTATTTTGACATTTTAATTTTTGAGACTATTACATGTATATGGTGACTCAGTGATGTATTCATACTCTGGAGACCGATCTTGATCTTTTGACTTCTATATGTTCATTTATGTCTTTCAGTCTTCCGCTTGTGTTTTACAACTTGATCTGGAGTATGAATTACTGTTTTGGTATAATCCCACTCATGATTAATGCACTAACATGAACAACATTCAATCATAAGCATATATGTTGCATAAGTGATGTTTTGGAACTCGGGAGTTGAGTTGCTACTCGACCCCCAATTTTTAGGGCGTTACAGTATGTCTCGATGCATCATGTGACTTCACATGATGATTGGGCCCATCGTAAGGTAGATCCAATCCGTTGATTTTGTTCATGGACAACTACTTCTTTATAAAGTACTAATTCCATGTTTGAAAAGGCCAAGCTATATGTCCTAGAGAGGGGGGGGGGTTGAATAGGACTGTGCCAAATTAAAACTTTAACAACAGAATTTAAACAAATTAAATAATGATAGCACAAAAATAATCTTACAATGCTGAAATTAAATACAACCTCAAATGTACAAGTATTAAGAGATTGATATAGATGTTGTTCTAAGGACAACCTTACACAAAAAACCAAGGTTTATGGTAGGACAACCTGATTCCTAAAAAGGTCTGTGTATCAAAAACTCAAAATGATACAGAGGAATAAAAAAAATAAATAACAAGGAAAGAAATCTAAGCTATTACAAGATTCCCACACTTGCATAAAAGAAATTACAACATTCTCCACAAATGTAAAAAGGGAAATTACAACCATCCACAAAAAGAAATAAACATTCAAACCACAAGACAAGAAATTATAGTGATTCGCTTGTGTACACCAAATGTTTAGAAAAATAGCCACACAACTACTCCACTCTTAATATCCTCACACAGTGGATATTAGCGTTCACTATGAAAATAGGTTTTTCCAAGTTCACCTAAAACCTTCACAATTGTGTCTTTTAAGTGGGCTTATACAATTTAAAAACCTCGCACTCTGAGTTTTCTGGATCACCTCAGACAAATCAAAACAAAGAGGTTTTTTTGGCATAATCTCAATGAAACTAAAATAAAAAAATTTACAATAATGTAAAATACCTAGATATTCTCTTTTTGATGCAGCCCGGGAGAACTAAGTCAGAGTAGAAGTTCAATGTCCACACTCACTTACGAAATAGTTTTAGGTTCTAAATTAATTTTAGATTTAAAGCACCATGGGCTAGCTTGATTTGATTTTGATTCCAAGAAATGAGAATGCTTCAATCCCTCTTTCAAATATAATTGGAATGCATAATACAAAATCAAATACAAAGAAAGCTAATAAAAGAGAATATAAAATGTGCACAATATAGCTTAAGAATATCACTAACTTATCTCTCAGAGCGACGTATTGATTTAGCTTGAATTGAATATTAAACTCTGAAATTCGTGCTCTATTTATAAGTGAAGAAATCACATTCACGACTAGTCCTGAGGACACCACGACTGGTCGTAGGACCAACAAATTTTTAAAATTTGGGCGCGATAAGAGAAAGTCGTTCCACGACTGGTTGTAGGCCCTGAACGACCGGTCGTGTGGCCTCCACGACTGGTCGTGTGGAGCCTGATTTAGTCCCTGGACTTTGAGTCGTGACTGCAGGACTAGTCAAGCACGAGTCATGCACTGTTCACACGACCGGTCGAGCAGTCTCCAGGACTGGTCATAGCTTAATAAAAAATTCTGAAAATTTGCAACAAACTTAGGACTGGTCGTGAAATTTCTTGGAATGGTTGAGCCAGTGCTAGGACTAGTCGAACATAGTCCAAAACTAGCCGAGAAACAGTCAATCCATTTATAAAGAGACCCAATTTGAATTATGTATTCAAAATGACCCACCCTAAGGTCAAACTAAGGTCATTCATACCTTATAAGCAATGGATGAACATTAAGACCTCTTTTGCTTCAGTTGGTAGATGTTCTTCGAAGTTTATGAGGCTTGATGTCTTGTCATGTAGAGAATCTTGAACTTGAGACTTCTGAAGCTTGAAATTGATTGTAACGCCCTGAAAATCAGGGGTCGAGCAGGAGCCCAACTCCTGAGTTCCAAACGCACCACTTATGCAACATAGGTAATGATGATTTAAATATTGTCCGTATTAGTGCGTAAAACATGAATGAGATTAAGCTAAAAAGTAAAACATACTCCAGGGACAATCGAATTACGTAAGCGAAAGACTGAGAGAAATACATGGAACGTAAAAGCCACTGTAGGTCCCAAAGTATGTACGAGTTGCCAGGTCAAACAGTTACAAGTATTGTTTCAAAATATAAAATGTTAAAATGTGGTGGTCCACTACAAAGTATAAGCCCTAAAGCCCCACCGATTAGAACAATCTATATAAACTGGCCTGAATACTGCATATATGAGAATGCCTCCTCATCATCCTCAAAGTCTGGCTCTGCCTCGTAGATTGCATCATCATCTGAAACTACAACAGGGTCTGGTTGGTGTTTAAAACACCATCCCAGAACATGGGAGTGAGTGATCAACTCAGTGGAGCTATAAAGCAAAGGTTAATATGTTATCAATTCAGTCAAGCAGTAATGATAAAGCAATACAATCAAGCATCCCTAAGTACTCTGATTAATGTAAGAATGGTATGTATTAATAATGCATACCCTCGCCTGCACTCCCTCTGCGAACTTCATCTCACGGTCATGGCATGCAATCACTTCCTTAGTGCCCAACTCCAACGCCAAAGGCACATGCAATGCGGTGCATGAGCGTGATTACCAAGTTCTTATTAGTCATTTCATACAGCAGGATTGGGAAATAAAGGTACCTCCTTTATATTATTTCTCAAACAATGATCCATTCTAGGGTCGTCAGTCCTAGTAAATCTCATACGATGTTACGGTTCTAGGTCACTACAAAGGGCTCGTCACCTCGATGCAGGCCTAACTTATACTTTAGTTGCTACAAAAAGGCTTGTCGCCTCAACACAGACTCAGAGTATGTTCGAGGTCACTACGAATGGCTCGTCACCTAGTCGTAGGTCGACAATTCGAATACAGCATCCCATACCACCATATTCAGCTCACGAGCTTAGGTTGCTCACTTGTCACTACGGGTGGACTCGTCACCCCGGCGTAGGCCGACAGTTCGACCACGGTGTCCCATACCATCATGTCCAGCTCATGAGTCTTAGCGGATCGAGGTACCAAGGTTAACGGGGTTTTTATTGGTAAGTTGGTACCTTAAATTCAAACAGTAGCGTCCATACATGGTGAACATACATTGGGCTAATTGGGTTACTTGACAAGCTCGACTGGTACGAGCATACGTTGAATTGATTGACATAGAGCACGTAAGTACTCCATGTGGCCTAACCACTGTCGGCAATCTCCGTACGACTCGGATTCCTCGAACATATCCGTTGTGGCGAGGCTAACTCAACCACTCGTTCGGGAGCTATTACCGATAACCTGGACTATGTAGTAGTCCCAAACACATTTAAATAAAATAGGATAACATGTGTGATAGGCATTTTAACATTAAACAATTGATTCGAAGAACGTAACCATTTGAGCATTTCATAAAATACAAAGTAAGCATGTTTCGCACATATGCATTTCATACTAAATCACACAGTTTTAAATCTAAGTTGTATGAAGGGATTTATACACATAGCTAAGGAAATTGAGAATCTCACCTCAACACCTTCATAAAGTTCAAGTTTCTGAATACTTACTCGTTCAGACATTTTTACAAACACTTAGACTACACACTTCAACACACATGGCGTATATTGGCCATAACACGAATTAGGGCAATTTCTTTCACTAAGGAGTTGTCACACGTGCAACCATCATGTATCCACGATGGATAATCATGGCAAGCATGAATCCCAGTTCTATACTCATTCAGACATTTTTACAAACACTTAGACTACACATTTCAGCATACATGACGTACATTGGCCATAACATGTATCAGGGCAATTCCTTTTACCAAGGAGTTGTCACACGTGCAACCATCATGTATCCACGACGGATAATCATGGCAAGCACGAATCCAAATTCTAAACTCATTCAAACATTTCAACAAACACATGGAATGCACTGTACTCAACATAGTTCATATATATCTGTAAAGCGAGGGAAACATCACATTTAGCATGTGAAATGACACCCAAGTCAGTTATATATCATTAGCCGACATTGAAAGCCTTAAAAACCATAACCTATACGTTATCAATGGATTTGGGTCTTACAGATTTTTCCGAGATAATCTGCACATTTTTGCCAAAATAAGTAACTCATTGTCCTTGTAATGAACTCAGTTTAAATACTAAGTCTTTGTCTACGGCACAACGACAACCTACAGTATGAAATAGGTTAGCTATTTCCTCCCTTACACTATTTGAAACCCTAAAACAGATTAGGGTTAGAATTTCTTACCTAAGAACGAGATCGGAATCGCCGGAATAGTGATACAGAGGTGATAGTTAAGTACGTGGAGTGGCGGGATGGAATCCCACGGACAAACTCCAACTCTCTTCCTCACTCTCTCTTTCCTTCTCTTTCTTCTCTCTTCTCTCTAGGATTTATAAATTCTTATGTGAAGGAAGTGAGAGGGTTTAAGGCCCTTTTATAGGCCCAGAAGTGATGGGAATGGCCCTAGGGCCATGGTATACTTAGGTTATAGCCAAATAGGGTTCGTTTCGATCCAACGGAGCACACATGGAGGCCCCTTTCATCACCTTATTAATGTAGGTCGACAACACGACGCATACGGTCGGACTTAAGCTCCCCCACAACAAAGGTACACTACTCCCCAATCTAATACCACCATAATCGGCTCTACGAGTTTGGTTGCAGGCATTGGATCTAGGTCGAGTTAAGTTTTCGGTCCGATCGATTTACTTGACGATCGACCGCGTTGACTTACATAAGCACGGGGGCTTCAATGGTCACCGACACTTAATCAGGGCCACGAATACACTGACATGTGTATGAAATTTTTCCTGATCAGAGGGTGTAATTGGGTCAGATTCCAACAGTCTGAAATCTTAAATTTGGCTCGTAAGTGAATGGCCTAGTTTACTTAAATCCAAGTTCATTTCCTAAAGGTATTCGCGTTTCTCACACACTTCGCTCCGAGCTCAAGTTGTGCATTTTTGGGTATCATTAGGAATTGATTTCTAAGATGGTTGTCAAACCTAGTAAGGCGGTCATAAGCATATAGTTTCGTAGTCATCGGACTTTCGACACATGGTCCAAGTTCGATACGAAGTTTCAATGTGCTCCCGAGAGCAACTGGGTTTAGAGATTAATCCTAGATTTTAGGGTAATGTAGCGTTAATGGTTCTGCAAGTTTTGGGTCTTGCAGTTCATATTTAAAGTGGTTCAAGCGAATTTCACAGCTAATCTAGTTTAACACTTAGTTAATTTCATCTAATTTCTAAAGGATTTGGTCCTGAGTGATTTCTGCCTGAGGTGGTACTCGGGTCTTTGTACGGATTTTTCCGAGATGTTACATTGACATTCATTGAAGCTTGAGCTTGAGGTACTTGAGATGTACTTCACCTTGAGTCTTGAGTACCAAAATAAGGACTATTGTCTTGCCTTTAGATGTAGCTTTAAAACCTTGCACTTTGAAGTTCTTGAAGTAGAGACCATTGTCCTTGTATATACGATGCACAGACCTGTAAAGGTGCTACACAAGACAAGGATTCCAAGAGGTTTTGGCACTACAAAATTTGACAACCAAAGGAGCTAGAAAGCATCGCACTTACAATGTTGATACTAACTCTCTGTAGTCCACAACAATCAATAACCCACAATGACTGCCAAATGTTTCCTTATGGTGTGATTCACATGACTTTTGGATCTAGTTGATTCTTTTGCCCATGGCCTTTCATCAAATGCTGACTCTAATGAAAGGAGTGGATTCAACACATACCTCATGGTGGGCCCCACAAACAATGAACAAAGACCATTTAGGTAGGGTCGACGCCATTATTAATGGTCGAGATTGTCACGTTTTAAGGGTCTAGGTTGTCATGTATTAATGGTCAAGGTTGTCATGTGTTAATGGTCGAGGTTGTCCAAGAAGGTTCCAACGTAGGTATTTCTTTTCCCAAAATTTCCACTTGTGTGGCCAACTTAAATTTTGTATCTGCCTCATTTTTGTTCGCATTTCCTAAGATGATCTTGTAATGGATTTCTCACAAACATTATAATGGCCCCAGCTAGCTTCCCAGGACTGGAACTTCCTGGGAAAGGCTTTATTGCTTTAGTATTAAATCCGCAGCCCCATGCAAGCTCGACTTATCTGCGACCCAGGAACCAACAACGTGGGTGCAAACCTGATTGTAGGGCCCAACTTGATGCATGAATTATATATCTAGGCCATCCATCCTTTAGACAACTCATTTTACAGCATGATCCAAAAAATCATAAGCAAGTTTCAATATGAGATAGACCATACCAAACAAAATAATGGTAATTGAACATCCACCATTAAAAACTCCCTGGGGCCTACCTTAATTTTTACTTGCAATCCAACACATTGATAAGGTGACAAAGATATGGATGATGGGAAAAAACAAATATCATCTTGATCCAAAATTTTTGTTGCCTACAAGAAGTTTATAATGGCAAAAACGATTGTTTCTTATGTTTTGGTCAATCTGAGATTTGAATTTACTTAATTTTTAAGCCTATGCCACGAAATAGTTTGAAAAGACAGGTGGATGGTGTGGATATACAATTGGTACATCAAGGTGGGCCCACATTCAGGGTGGCACGTACTGGGTGAGATATGGGCCACACCTAACCATTCCACACACTCTCTCTCTACCACATATTACAACTGACTGAGGTGAGTTTGAATGAGGTACCCTATTACAACTGACTGAGGTGAGTTTGAATGAGGTACCTAACCCCATGGCACATGGACCCATCGTGATGTTTTTGAGAAATCCTCTTTGTCCATCCATTTTAGCGGTTCATGTAAAGATATAAGAACAAAAATCAGGCAGATCTGAAACTGAAGTGGGCCACATGACTAGAAATAGTGAAAAGGAGCTCCACTATGATGTTATTATGTAATCTAAACTGTTTATAAAGTTGCACAGCCGTTAGTAAGGTCATTATTATTGGGATGAACTGAAAGAACAAAAATATTAGCTTAATCCAAAGCTTCCGTGGCCCACGAATGTTTCAATCATGGGCGTATAATCTTTACTATTTTTTAATCATGTGGCCCACTTGAGTTTTGGATTTGCCTTATTTTTTAGATCATGTCATAAAATGATTTGGGAAAACATGTGAACGATATGGATTTATGACAAATACTTAGTGGGCTCAATAACACTGAGTTTTGCAGCAGGCAATCCACTTCCCTCCGGCTATCGAGCATGGGCCTTTTTGTCTCTTGAAAATTCGAATTCAGGTATGGGTTTACACCGAGTCGAGTTGGCCTCATCTTGACTCGGCTCGGCCACTACCTAACCCCAACTCGAACTCGGCTTGGCTCAGTCCTCGAGCTTGACTGGCCGACTCGGCTTGGTTCGGTCAACAGCTCAGGCTAATTCTTTCCGAGTTCCAGCCAAAATCGAGCCTCTGTGGCATTTTCACATACACATGCAGTGCAATATCAAAATCAAGGAAAAATGGTATTTGTTTCATATACATACTTTCCTTGCCATTTATGATCGGTTTTGGGACAAGTATTTCATCGAACATGGAGCTAAAATCGGCCGATTCCGTTGATTTCATCGAACACCTTATAGGCAACATCAAAATCAAGGAAAAATGATATTTGTTTTATATATATACCTTCCTTGCCACTAGCCGACACTTCGTTGAGTCATTAATCAAACACTTGGTGAGCAACATCAATATCAAAGTAATCGAGTCACCGAACTAGTTCGATCTGAGTTCGAGTTGAGTTGGGGTTCGATTTAAGTCGAGTCGAGCTCAGGCAAGCTCGAACAAGAAATTTTTTTGAGCTAAAAAAATCAGCTCGACTCGGCTCGAACTCAACTTCGAACTGAGTCGAATGAGATTTTTCGAGTTGAGTCGAGCGAGCTAACCGAGCTAACTCGGTTCATGTACACCCCTAATCGGAGAGTTAAAAAAGGTTTTTCAAGGGAGGCCAAAGACGTAGTTTGACCATTAAATTGGGGCCATTTTCATAAAAATCCCAATAAATGAGGTGTTGTGTAGGACGCGGATTAGATACTGATAGGTTGAGTAGCGAGACTGGCTACTGAAGTGACGTCACCAAGTTATGTGGGTCCCACCATGATGTATGTTTTGTATCCACACCATCCATCCATTTAGAGAGATCATTTTAGGGCGTGAACCAAAGAATGAATCATATCCAAAGCTTGAGTGGACCCCACCATAGAAGACATTAGATAGAGTTATGCTCACCATTAAAATTTTCTAAGGGCCACGAAAGTTTTTGATCAAGATAATATTTGTTTTTTCCCTTCTTTAATGTCTTTGTTAACTTATTAATAGGTTGGATCTCAAATAAACATCACGATGGACCTTAGGAAGGTTTAACGGTGAGGCTCACTCTCCCCACTATTTTCTGTGGTGGGGTTCACTCCAGATTTGGATCTTATTCATTCTTTGGCTCATCCCTAAAATGATCTCTCCAAGTGGATGAACGGTGTAGATACAACACATACATCATAGTGGGCCCACATAACTTGGTGAAGTCACTTCAGTAGCGAGTCTTGCTACTCAACCTGTCTAATCTGCGTCCGTGGACAACTTCTTCTCCATTTCTCTTTTGAGAAAATGATTGACAGAATGTGAGACGATATGCAGGCACTTATAAATTACATATTTTCTATTAAATGTAGGGCTGTACACGAGTCGAGCTAGATCGAAAAGCTCACACGACTCGGCTCGAGTCAGCTCGGATTGACTCAGCTTAAATGGCTGACTCGGGTCGAGTTAAGCTAATTTTCTGAAGCTCGAGTTGAGTTTGAGCCGAGTTTGAGCAGGGTGCATTTCAACTCGACTCGACTCGAAGCTCGAACTCGAGCTCGACTCGGCTTGAGTAAAATTTTTACACTTTTTAATTATATATATATATAATATACTTAAAAGTTTTTATATAGATATATATATATAAACAACAACAAACCCTACTCGACCCCCCATACCCTTTACCCTCCCTCCCTCCCTCTCTTTTTTTTTCTTAATCCAACCCAGCCGCTGCCCGTATGGCCCCACCCAGCAAGCTTCATGCCACTGCCCGCCCACCGGTCGCCGCCTGCCTGCCCCTCTCTACTCTCTAGTCTCTATCTCTCTCATTCTGTCATTCTCTTACTCGACCCACTCAGTAGTTAGCCCATTTGGCCACCATCCTAGCATTCACAAACAAAGATAGGTTTGTTTTTTTTTTTATTTAATACAATAATTATATGATTTTAGTTGTATATTCTTTTAATTTTTATTTTCAAATAAGAATCAGATTGGGTCAGGTTGGCCGGTTGGGCAATGGGTGATGGTTCAAATTGGGGGGGGGGTGTAGGTTGAGTCGGGTTGGGGTTTGGGTTGTGTCGGGTTGGGGCCATTGGGGATTTATGGGTTGATAATACATCTAAACTAGGTACCACAACACAATTTGAGGATTTAACAATTTAGGTGACACCATATAAAATAATTTCCAGCCATTGGTAAATAGCAAAACAGAAGTGTGATTTGTTCATTGAATGATACTTGTTGGCTGTTACTGAGGCTTTCAAAAGCTGATCTATGTGATTGTGCCAACCTATTGGATTGGTTAGATTTTATATACAAATGGAAGCATATAAGCTATACATTGGTTAGACCTTAACTTATAATACAACAAATTGGACTTTAGACCTTCTGAATAAAATAAGAAGTCCAAATTGATTATGATAGAAGTGGCTCTAGTAGTCTAGTTGCATAATTTTTGGAAGAAAAGGAAAACATTTGCTAAATATGCTCTGTTTCTAAATGGTGTACAGTAATGTCTTCAGATGATCCATCCACCGATATTTGGGATTATGGATCCCAAGTGTACTCCCCAAACTCTGGAAGAATGGAAATCCAATGTACTTTGTGTTGGGCTAGATTTGTTAACAAAACAAATCAGCTTAGACTACACTTATCAGGTCGATGGGGAGATGCAAAACCATGTCCCAAAGCATTAGAGGAGGTAAGATTTTTATACCAGGCTCTTGTAGAATCTAACAAGAAGCTTTCTACCCCTCCCCCACACCAAATACAACTAGCCATAAGATATACCATAACAGACCTATTCTAATCAACGAAGATTCTGAAATAGAGAGGGTGAAGAGAATAAGTAGGGAAGAGAAAGGGGATATTGAAGCTAGATTATCAAGGAAGAGGTAGATGCATCAAGATATCAATGATGTGCTCCTCGATAACATGACGCAGAAGCAGGGCCGAGCTCGACAAGCAAGAAGTCATCAAAGTTTATTTCCAAACTCGCCTCATTCTACAAGAACTTGGGTATTCTGTATATATCAGCTCATAAAAAATAGTTTGAAAAAATTAACTGAATTTATACAAGAGCATGGTAAAATAGTCTCCCCACCTTCTAATTCAAGGGAGGTTAATGAGCATATTGGAGTGGATACCACCAGTTCGAGCTTGGATGATGAAAATTATGGATTTGATCTAGAGTAGGATAAGAAGAATATTAAAAATTAACTTTGATGTATTAAGTTTTTTAGTTGTAATCTTGTAGACTTGTAGCTGTACTTGTATGGAATAATTATGTTGACTTAACTTTCCTACTATAATGAAATTGGATTGCGTATAGAGTTACTCAGTACCCTCTTATCATACTGAGTAAACTCTGTTGGGCGGCCCACTATAAATGTATGTGGTCTATCCAAGCCGTTCATCTGTTTTTCTATCTTATTTTAGTGGTTGAGGCCAGAATTTAATCATACTGTAATGCCCTGAAAATCGGGGGTCAAGGAGAAACCCAACTCCCGAGTTCCAACACATCACTTATGCAACATATTTAATGATGATTGTATGTTATCTGTATTAGTGCATAAAACATGAGTGAGATTAAGCCAAAACAGTAACACATAATCCAAGGACAGTTGTAATACACAAGCGGAAGACTGAAACGAATTATATAACAGTATAAACCAATATAGGTCCCCAAAGTATGTAAGCGTTGCCAAGTCAATAAGTACAAGTATTATGTCAAAATACAAAATATTCAAAATGATAGTCCTCTACAAAGTATGAACCTTGAAGCCCCGTCGATTCAGAACGACTCACATGAACTCGCCTGAATACCGCATGTACGAGAATGCTTCCTCGTCATCACAAAAGTCTGACTTCGCCTCAGGAGTCACGTCACCATCTGAAATCAAGATAGAGTCTGGTTGGTGTTTAAAACACCGTCCCGTAACGTGGGAGTGAGTGATTAACTCACTGAAACAATAAAGCAAAGGTTAACATGTGATCAATTCAGTCAAGCAGTAATGATAACACAATACAACAATCAAGTCCTAAGTACTCTTGTTAATGCGAGAATGATATGAAATAATGATGCATGCCCTTGCCTATGCTCCCTCAGCAACTTCATCTCATGATCGCGCATGCAACCCTTCCTCAGTGCTTGACCTGCTATGCTAAACGCACACGTAATGCGGTGCATGCACATGATTACCAAGTTCTTATTAGTCCTTTTCATACAGCAGGATCGAAAAACTAAGGTACCTCCCTTATGTCATTTCCCAAACAATGATCCATCCTAGGGTTGTCACTCCTAGTAACTCTCATATGATGTTGCGGTTCTAGGTCGCTGCAAAGGGCTCGTCACCTGATCAGTGCAGGCCTAGTTTATATTCTGATTACTACAGAAAGGCTCGTCGCCTCAACGCAGGTTCAGAGTATGCTCGAGGTCACTATAAAGGGCTCGTCACCTTATCAGTATAGGCCGACAGCTCGAATACAGTGTCTCATACCACCGTATTCAGCTCACGAGCTTTGGTTGCTCACTGGTAACTACGGGTGGGCTCGTAGCCTCGGCGTAGGCCGACAGCTCGACCACGATGTCCCATACCACCATGTCCGGCTCATGAGTCTTAGCAGATCGAGGTACCATGGTTTAACGGAGTTTCACTGGTGAGTTTGGTACCTTAGGTTCAAACATTAGTATTGATACATGGTGAACATACAATAGGCAAATCGGGTTACTTGATGAGCTCGACTAGTACGAGCGCACATCGAATTGATTGACGTGAAGCGCGTGAGCACTTCGTGTGGCCTAACCACTGCCGACGACCAATATACGACTCGGGTTCACCGAACACGTCCAAGGTGGCAAAAACAACCTCAGCCACCAAATCAGGGCCTATTACCGATTGCCTGGACTATATCATAGTCCCAACCTCATTCAATTTCAACAGGTAATCACATGAGACAGTCAAAGCAGTAATGAACAAATAATTCAATTCTTACAATCATATGAGCATGTTGTAAAGTGCAACACAAACATGATTTCACACACATTCATTCCATAAATAAAAAAAACATCATAATGTAACGTACATGGAGGAAACCATACACATAATTAAGGTAACCGAGATTCATATCTCAACCCTCATACAAAGTACTTCTTAGTAACAACTAGCTCATTCAGACATTTCTACAAACACTTTGACTACATACATCATCATACATGATGTATGTTGATTACACATATATTAGGCCAAATCCTTTTACTAGGGAGTTGCCCTGTATACCACACGCATATACCCACAGTGGATAATCATGGCATGCATGAATCCGGGTTCCATATTCATTTAATCATTTCCACAAACACTTGGGCTACACACTTTAACATATATAATGTATATTGGTCGTGATGTGATTTAGGGCAAATCCTTTCGCTAAGGAGTTGTCGCATCTATAACAAACATATATTCACAACAGATAATCATGTTAGGTACAAATTCAAATTCCATACGTATTCAAACATCTCAACATATATATATATATAATACACTATATTTCACATAGTTCATATATAATTGTAAGGCGAAACAGACGACGAATTTTACATGTGAAATAGCACCCACGTCAGTTATAAATCATTAACCGACATTGAAAGCCTTGAAAACCATAACCTATACGTTTATAGTCCACACCTTACGTCGGTAAACGCGTAACAGATTCGTTTTAAACACGTAGTCTTTGTCACCGGCAGAAAGGCAACCTATAGTATGAAGTAGGTTAACTATTTCATCATTTCAACTATTTGAAACCCTAGAACGGATTAGGGTTAAGTTTTTTTACCTAAGAACGGGATCGGTATCGCCGGTAGAGCGATACGGAAGTGGTGGTAAGGCACGTGGAGTAGCAGGGATCGAATCCCAGGAGTGACTCCAGCTCTCTATCACTCCTCTCTCTTTCCTTCTCTTTCTTTTCTTCTCTCTCTTAGGGTTTAGAGAATTCATATGGAGTGAGAGAGTGAGGGTTTTAAGTCCTTATATAGGCCCAGAACTGATGGGAATGGCCCCAGGGCCATGGTATACTTAGGTTATAACTAAAGGGTGCTTGTTCCGATCCAATGGAGCACTTCTGGAGGCCCCTTTTCTACCTGTGGTCGGACTTAAGCTCCCTGACATTGGATCTATGTCAATTTAAGTTTTCAATCCGATTGGATTTACAGATCGACCGCGGCGGAACAGTTTCAATTTGACAGTCACCGGTACTCGATTGGGGCCACAAGTGCACTGGCATGTGTGGAAATTTTCCCCCGATCTGAAGATGTAATTGGGTCAGATTCTGACGGTCTGAATCCTTACAACTTGCCCTCAAACGGAACAACTTAGATTACTTAAGTTTGAGTTTAATTCTAAAGATATTCACGTTTCTCATACACTTTGCTCCGGGCTCAAGCGAATAGCTTCGGGATACTATCTAGACCTGATTTCCGAGGTGGTGGTTAAGTCCATCAAGGCAGTCTTAATTATATAATTTCGTAGTAATCGGACTTTCGATGTGCGGTCCAAGTCCGATACGAAGTTTCAATGTGCTCCCGAGAGCAACCGGGAATAGAGTTTGATCCTAGATTTTAGGGTAACCTAGCGTCAATGATTCTACAAGTTTTGGGTCTTGCAGATCGTATTTAAAGTGATTAGTGCTAATTTCGCATGAAATCTAGTTTAACACTAGTTAACTCTCGCCTAATTTCTAAAGGATTTGGTCCTTAGTGATTTCTGCTTGAGGTGGTACTCGGGTCTTTGTACGGATTTTTTTGAGACGTTACACATACCCATAGATTAAGTAGACCATACCATAGGAAACAGTTGGAATAATGATTTCCATCGTTGAAACCTTTTTAGGGTCCACGGTGATGTTTATTTCTCATCAAACTTGTTAATATGATCACACGGACATGGATGAAGGGAAAAAAATAAATCTAAGCTTGATCCAACACTTTTGTGGCCTCAAGAAATTTTCAACGGTAGATGTTCAATTCACATTGTTTCCTGTGGTGTGGTCCACTTGAGGTTTTTATATACTTCATTTTTATATTAAAGCCCTAAAATTATCTGTTGAAATGGATGGATGGAGTGGATAAAATACATAAATCAAAGTGGACCCCACAGAATTTACTCAGTATGCTTAAGGTTACTATAATGCTCTAACTTAACTTGCCTACCATAAATGCATTATCTTCTTATTTATTTATTTATTTTTTCTTGTGGACTTCTAGTTGTATGGATAAATTGTTTCTTATATATTTTGATATTTGTTCTTTAAATATTGATGCTTATGATTATTTGTCATCTGATGTTGTCAATTAATATTTAAGCCACCTAGTGGTTTAGCAATATAACCCCCGTTTAGGAATTTATATTGAACAAGTACAATCATTCTTCTGAAAATACTTATTTTTTTATGGATTCCTAAATTGTCCCATGTTGGACAGTTCGGTACCATACCATGTACTTAGGTTGTCATCATTAAATTTACATGTAGTTAGAATTTCGGTAGTATTTCCCTATATTTTTTTTCGGATATGTGGTTCTTTATTAGTTAGTTTCTACTACATGTGTAATAGATTACATATGGGTGTGACAATTAATTAGTATTGAATTTTACATATATCTAGAGAATATAGGGAGATGCTGTCGAAATTTCAGTTCGTATGTAAATTGTATGGGGATAATACATGGTATCTTACCAAATGGGATAGAGACAATTAGCACTTCTAGATAGAGACAAGTAGGAATAATTAGATATTTAGAGACAATTAGTAAACAATATTTGAAACAATTATAAATAATTTATAGTTATGTATATGTATGTATCCCGGTGGATTTATTTATTAGGAGACTATTTGAGACACTCGTGTCTTGCAGTTTATGGATAGGCTCGATATTGTTTGTATTATATATTAATTTATACATATAAATGTGATTGGGTGATTACTTCAACCTATATAAGCCCTAATCTTACCCACACTTGTTATCTTTTGATTTTTAGATGACTAGTAAAGAAAACCCAAGTACTCTTGGCCCTGGTGCGTCAATCACATATCCTTTTATTGTAGAGGGAGACAAATTAGAAAATAAGGTTGAAATAGCTTCAGGTTCAGTGAAAGAGAAAAAAGATCGGCGATATGAGAATCTTTTAATAAGATCATGTAACCAAATGGTTTAGTTAAGATTAGATGCAAGTTTTGTAAAATTCTTTACAGCAAGCATTCTGGTTCTTCTACAATTTGCTATCAGAGGCATCTTGATAAATGTGTAAAGAGACTAAGAACATTAAAGGGTGGAGTCCACCAACTACTTTCATTTACCATTTCTAAAGAGGACGACTCCCAAGCTACACTTTTAACGTATAAGTATGATCTGAATAAATTGAAAGAATGGTTTGCAAGGATAGTGATAGTCAATGAGAAGCCATTTAGTATGGTAGAAAATAAAGTTTTCATGGGATTTTGTAAATTTCTAAATCTCAAATGTGAGAAGGCCTCTCGTATTATTATGAAAAGAGAGTGTATGAAGATGTATGATGTTGAGAAAGCTAACTTGAAAGCTCTCCTAACATCCGTATCCAGAATAAGTTCAACTTCGGATATGCGGATGACCTTGAATCAGAGAAAGGGATATATGTTATTAACCATATACTTCGTTGATGCGAATTAAAAACTACAAAAGAATATTTTAAACTTCCGCTATGTTCCTCCTCCTCATTTACAACTGCATTTACAACTGTCTTGTTGAGTGGGGCATTGAAAAGAAAATTTCTTCAATTACTTTAGATAATACTTCTTTCAACGATACTTTATTTTCTTTCTTACCTACTCAGTTCAAGGCTGCCGAAAATTTATTTTTCGAAGGTAAAATATTCTAAGTTAGATGTTCTGCTCATATACTCAACTTGATTGTGCAAGAAGGGCTGAAAGTAATTGATTCAACGATTGCCAACATACAATATAACGTTAAATTTATTTTTCGAAGGTAAAATATTCCAAGTTAGATGTTCTGCTCACATACTCAACTTGATTGTGCAAGAAGAGCTGAAAGTAATTGATTCAACGATTGCTAACATATAATATAGCGTTAAATATATAAGGGGGTCACCTTCAAGACTGAGTACGTGGAATGATATAATCCAACATTTAGATTTGAAATCTAAACAACAGTTGAAGTTGGATGTCTGCACATGCTGAAATTTCACTTTTGAAATGTTGGATACGACTTTATAATTTAAAGTTGTATTCCCTAAACTTGCGCTGCGTGATAAAATGTACGCATACGTGCTAAGTGATGAAGACCGGAAGAAAGCTGAAGATGTTCATCAGTTTCTCAAAGTTTTTTTACGACTGCACGAAGATTTTTTCAGGAAATAAGTATTCCACGGCAAATCAAATTCTTCCTGAAATTATTTTCATTATGGACTCGCTAAAAAAGTGTGCCGCTGATGGTCCGGATTTTTTAAAAGCAATGGCTTTAGTAATGCAGTTGAAATTTAATAAGAATCGAGCTGAATGCCACTTGTTAATGGCCATTGCAGTTGTCATAGATCCACGATAAAAGATGGCAATGGTTAGATTTGTTTTCAGATCGCTTTATTCTAGTTCCGAAAGAGTTTCAACGGAGACCGCCATTATTAATGTTGTAATTGAAGAGTTGTTCTCTTCATATGGTGATAATTCAGCCGAAACATTAAGTGCAATAGGTACTTCTTAAATTGCAGGATGTTCTTTTATTGTGGGCAAGCTACTTCATGATTTTATATCTTTTTTAGACGAAGAAGAAACGGAGACGCAAAAAACTGAATCCGAAGTGGAGAAGTATCTATATGAGCCGATCATAAGACTACAAGAAGATAATTTCGATGTTTTGTAGTGGCGGAAGTCTCGAGCTCGTGAATACCCTAGACTTTCGGTGATGGTATGAGACATTTTATCAATTTCAATTTCGACCGTGGCATCAGAATCAACATTTAGCACCGGGAGCAGGGTAGTTAGCAAGTATCGAAGCTCACTCACCTCGAATACAGTTGAAGCACTGATATGTACGCAAGATTGGTTGCATCCAGTTTAGGGCGGCAGTAGTTTCGATGTTGAAGAGTATGAAGAGAAGAATGGAAGTGAAGAGGTGGACCAAAATGCTTGAAGGAATGTAAGCTTTAAAAATTTTCATTAACGTTTTATATTTTCTGATATATTTTAACTCTTTGGATTTGATGTTGGTTATTGAGGATCACTAGTGGTTTTAGTATTGTGGCATATGAGACATTTTATACTTAACATGATTGACATTTAACTTGTATTTTTTAGTAAAAAATATAATAAGTTAACATATGAACAAGCTCGACTCAACTCGAGGTAAGCTCAACTCAACTCGAACCACTAGCTAGGGGTGTTAATGGCCGGGCTCGGGCCTATAGAATCAGAATTTTGAATAGGCCCAGTCCGAAACAGTTCAAAATCTGGGCCAAGACCAACCCAGGCTCGGCCCGTTGACAGCCCTACATGTAACTCCTCTCCTTTCCGTAGGGTTTGGTAATTAGACGTGTATGTGGAGCCGAACACCAAAGACAAGCACATGCGTCACAATATGAGACTGTAAGATCTGGGCTTTCCATCAGTTGAGCAACACTATTTAAATCCTCTGGCATAAAAATTAGGACATTCCATCCCTTAGATGGACCACAGCTTATCAAAATAAATGAATGGCTATAAATTTAATTCGTGGGCCTACAAAACAATAAGCTCTATACATTTTTATATAGTAAACTTCTTCACACATATAATCGACCATTGGATAGTGTGCTTGATTGTAATTAGCCCATGTAATAGCCTATTTGATTGCCACCATGGGTAAAGTTGTCAATGGGCTGAACTAACCCGTTGGGCTTTCGGGCCTAAAAAACCTCTATATATTTTTATATAGTAAACTTAGATTGTAATGAAGCTATCCAATAGATTATTAGATATTTTAGGTTGTAATCAACCTATGTAATAGCTTATTACATCATGCATGTTGGTAAGGTTGTAATCAACCTATGTAATAGCTTATTACATCATGCATGTTGGTAAGGTTGTTAATGACTGGGCCAACCCATCTTAGGTTGGGCTTGGGCTGGAGTATAAAGCCCAAGGGCTGGTCTCCGGCTTAAATTCAAGCCAATTTCTCAATCGGGCTGGGTTTGGACTGTTTGCAACATTCCAAACTTGGCCCATTAGGATTTGCAAGGGCATTTTTATAACATACACAATAGGTAAAAATCCTCATTTTGTTGCTCATGTTAATGCTCCAACCGGTCGCAACATAAACATTTCAAAGCTTGAGTTGGACTATTTTGGCTCATCACAACCTAGGTTTGTCTCGAGCTTATGTTGAATAATGCAAGCTAGGCTTGGGCTAGAGTATCAAGCCCGAGGGCTAGGCTCAAGCTTAAAATTGAGGCTCATTTCTCAATTGGGCCAGGTTTCGACCATGTAACAATGGCCCATTGCCTAGCTTGGTCCATTATATATATATATATATATATATATATATATATATATATATATATATATATATATATATAAAAAAGGTACAATGAGCTCGAGCGTATACGGTCGTCCCATGAGGTCGAGCTGTGTGGGCCCCACCGTGATGCCTTTCGAACATCTACCCCATCAGTCAGATGCACCATTCCATCGTGGGCCTAGACGGCTGAAAATCAAGTCAATCATGACTTTTGTGGGCCACACCACATACGAAGTTGAGAGGGGCCATGCACCATTAAAACATTTATAACCATTTGTTGGGGCCTTTCGAGATGTGGTTTGCAAATCCAGACCATCCATTATGTGTGTCCCACTTGGATGAGGGTTCTGTTGAGGGTCAAATATTGCATATCAGATCCCATTTATTGCCTAGATTTACATGCATAATATTGTTTAATGTTCGGGTTTAATCGTATTTGTGATGCAGAGTGTATTTGCGAACATGGATCAAAAAGGAGCTTAAAGCATGGATTTAATGCTCGAGGACACCACCGGCAAGGGACAGACATCCATGGGACCAAGATCATCAAATTTACACACCTGGAATCATGCGAAAATCGAGAAATCCAAGCTCAAGTGGCACGAAAGTCGACCTTAATGTAAGATCACAAAGTTTCCACCATCTCGCTTGGCTCGAAACTTCATACAGGGGCCTCGAGGACTCTAAATAAACCGTATATAAATTCATCCGTCGATCATCGCGGAAGCAGCCCAAAACAGATCAGCCCATAAATCCTTAATCTTAATGTCCACCGATATCTGGATGTTCTTCACTTTTGTTCCCACCCCTTTAATGGAAGTGCTAAAGACGATGGACTGATTGGATGTTACATATACATCACGATGGACCCCACATGGCCGGTGCGTGTATCACCATGTACACGAACACCGCCGTGCACCGAAAACCAAAACGGGTCAGGCGTCCGCTTGACCCGTCCTCTTCTTGCGTAGGCGTCTCAAATGATGCACACCCTCACCTTCTCGGGGAGTTCCACCCTCACCCAAATCATCCATCCGAACAATCCATCAGTGTGGATAGGGGGAGTATTAACCTCACTTAGGTGTTCTTTTTCTACCATGCGAGATATTGTAAGTTTTCACCATTAAAAGCAAGATGGACATGGAGTAGATGATCTCGTGGACCACACCAAAACTATTCCAAAATCATCCATTCCCAGCCTTCGTTTTTCGAGGGAAATCTTATGGATGGAGTGGATTCTCATCTCGACACCGAGGTGGGACACACCCATCGTCGCAGCATAAGAACCGCGGTGAAAGTCTACACACCTCAACAGCTTGGAACGTGTTCACTTTTAGCCACCATCTCGGTCCCTCTAATTGATCTGGACCGTTCACCAGAATCATAAGGCCTATATTACTAAGTCCTAGGTGACGAACTTCAAGAAATTATGGGGATCGGTTTTTCTACCGTTCAAATGCGAAACGGATGGCTGAATTAAAATTCAGTGGGCCGCATCGAAACGGACCCAAAATCGTCCGTGCCTGACCGATTCTTCATGGGGAATGCAGTGAACGGATTAGATTTCTCTGGAATGCATCGAAGTGGACCCCACCAGGCCACAGCAAAGAGAGTCCTACACAGACTGTTTGCGTAAACAGAGAGTACATGAGACTTTCGCATGATGTTCTCCGGCTAGGATTCCACGTAGCCACCAACCTGCCCTGTTATAAAAGAGAGAGAGAGAACGGAGGATGGATCATCATCGACGGCAGCCTTGGAGGCTTGGCTTGGACGTGAGGGCAGGCAGGGAGAGGGAGTAAATTTATTTTGTTTTTCTTTTATTTTTATTTTTTTATTTTTTTTATTTTTTTTTTTTTTGTTTAAGAGGTTCCACACTTGTGTGGAAATCCTCTTAGCTAGGCTAAGAGGTGAAGCTTGTAGCGTGATGGGATGCCTTTTGCTTGTGCCTTTGTTTAGACCGATCCGATATTGATTTGGGTTTAATTAAGGGAATGTTTTCATTTTAATGGTCTGTCAAGAATTGAAATTATAATGGATCTAATAATTTTTTGAAATATTTTTTTTCTCTTTTGTTTATGACGAGAATTTTGAAAACCATCGAATGGATGGTTTTGAAAAAGATTTCCTAACCTTCATGAATGTTGACTAAGATTGGTAATTAGTTTAATTTTGTTGTTTGCTTTGTCTCCGGGCATGGTTTGGTGATGGAATCCATTCTAATTCAAATACCTTTAATTATGAAAACTATATCAATTTTTCTAAAAATTAATTTTTAAAATTTTTAATCCAGGCAAAGATTTCCGATCTCTAAAAGTGGATCCTCTCTGAATCCCTGAGTTTCTTTTGGAATTTTTTCTAAGTTTTAGATTAATATTTCAATTATTCTTGAAAATTACAATCGATTTAGATTTCATCTCATTCTAGTTCTATTTTTTTTTTGATAACGTTTGAAAAAATTGAGAATTTTAAATTTTTTGATAAATATTACTACATCACAACCCTATATTCTTGAAAAAGTTTAAAATTTAAAAAAAATAAGTCCCACTTGATTTTTTATATGTTTTTGATGTATACTTTGGTTTTAGATGGTATGGCCCACCTAAAATTAAGATTAATTTTAGTGCGTCAGAACCCAAAAATGAATGGTGCAAATCTCATTTTGATGTTCAAAAGGAATCACGGTGGGGCCCACACAACTCGACCTCATGGACGACAATACGCTCGAGCTCATTGTACCTTTTCCCTACACGATATATATATATATATATATATATATATATATATATATATATATAAGTAAAAAATCTCATTCATTCCTTATCTTAATGCTCTCCCATGCTTCAACTCAATCAACTCTTGAACCAACATAAAAAAACTCTATCTAGGCTTGAGCTGGACTATTTAACTTATCACGGGTTGCCCCAAGCTTAAGCTTATGTTGAACAATGCAGGTAGGGCTTGGACGGAGCTTGACCCAGCCCTAACTCGGCTTATTGACACCCTTACCTATGGGAGTTCTATGCTTTCATTGCCAATCCTAAGCTCGGATAAAGGAGGCCTTTTTTATCCTCTTTTAGCCAAGAAAATAGGCCTTTAGTCATAATTTTTTAGCCTCAGTTGAAAAAATGGAGGCTAAATGTGTCTTTTAGCCTCGGTTGCTAAGGAACTGAGGCTAAAAGTTCATCTTTCGTCTCGATTGCTAAGGAACTAAGGCTAAAAGTTCATCTTTCGCCTCAGTTGCATAGGAACCGAGGCGAAAAGTCTACCTTTTAGTCCCAGTTGCATAGGAACCAAGGCGAAAAGTCTATCTTTTAGCCTTAGTTGTATAGGAACCGAGGCGAAAAGTCTACCTTTTAGCCTCAGTTGCATAAGAACCGAGATGAAAAGTCTACCTTTTAAACTTAGTTGCATAGGAACCGAGACGAAAAGTCTACCTTTTAACCTTAGTTGCTAGGATTTGAGTAGTTTCTGCATTGCAATATCAGCGATTAGGGTTTGGTGTTCGATCTGAGAGCAAAACCTTGTTCTCTGCTGCGAAATCTACTCCTCCATTGCCGTTTTCCGTGCAGGCTAGATAAACAAGGGGCATATACACCGATATCAGCTCCTCACCGAATCGAACCCTAGCTCTTCTCTGTGTCTTCTCCAATATTTCTCTCGTCTTCGTCAGATCTACCATCTCTCTCTCTCTCTCTCTCTCTCTCTCTCTCTCTCTCCGATCATCAGATCCTCAAAAGACAGGGAGCTTTTTTCCAATTTTTTTCCACTTATGGTTTTTTTTTTCTCAATTTTTAGTGCTTAATCTATTTTAATATGAATCTAGCTTATGTCTCTCGATTCTGAGAGATTTTGTTGGATTTTGATCCGATTCTTGCTGATAGATCTGTTTCCTTTCGGATCTCGTTGTTTGGAGCTTTGCTTTTTTATTTTTGTTTTGAGTTGATGATGCATATTGCCTTCCTTTTCGATTTTTTTTTTCTCAGTTTAACTATTCATTTGAAGAAGTTACTCAGATTTACAGTTGACATTATTTGAGGACAAAGGAAGTGTTTTAACTTTCAATCAGGTGAGCTTCCCGCTCTCATTTCTCCAAAAATTTCCACTTAGGGTTTGGTTTTTGTAATTTTTTCTTGATTTCTGGTGCTTGATCTGTTTTGATCTTGATCCAACTTATGTCACTTTATTCTTAGACATTTCATTAGATTTTGTTTCGATTCTTGCTGATTTAAGTTGTAATTTAGGTTTTAGAGATTTATCTTTGATTTATGTAATATCATGTATTTGAAATACATTTTGAGATTTCATTGGATTTTCTGTTTCTTTTGGTGATTTGAAATACATGAACCTGCAATAAAACACAGATTCTTAGGAACCTTCAATTGCTTCTTATCTACTATCAAACTCGATCTCTTGTTAGAAATTATCTCTGCTCATGCTTCCTGCTATCAAAATTGTAATTCACAACTTAATCCATGTGGGAAGACATTTGCTGAATTTTCTCTTCCTACGCTTTGTCCTGCAACTTGTTTCAGTGCAACACCATCTCGTTTATACCAAACCAACAACTTGAAACCATGAGCTCCTGTTCGTATTTTAATGGGCTGTCTTGTAATCTTCTGATTGCCATAATCCACGTATGGGCCACGGTCCACTTAGATCAAGACACGAGATTTATATTATCTTAATGAATCAATGTTCTTTGACAAAGCATGCTCGTTACTATGTGGTGCATGCACGAGATTACCAAAAGTAAAAGAAAAGTCCCACTTTTTCATGCGATATAAAATAATATACTTGTTTTAACATTTTTCATCATTGGGTTTTTTTTTTTTTTTTTTGCTTTTGCTGAAAATCTGGAGCTCGTCTTCACTTTCCATTGATTTCATGTTAGAAATCCTGAAAACAGCGCTTTTGTTTTCCATTGTTTCCCTTTAGCTTTTCTAGAGGATTATACAATTTGCTGGCTGATGGCAGGTTCTTGGTCCTTGTCATAGAACCCAATTTGTTTGGTTGAAAATGGAAATAACCGATGTTGGTTTCATCGGTGTTGGCATCAGAAACTGCCTCATGATCAGCCATATCTGAGAGTTCACCTGAGTGATCAGAAGGCTCCTTCATCAGAGAAATTTTACAGGACAATTTAATCCATATGTTTGTTAATACATCTTTCCACTTCAATCAAACTAATGCAAGTTTTAGTCAACTTTTTCAAGTAAAAACTACCAATAGAAATTAACTACAATGAATTATAGTCCTGAAATTTATCAATCATTGACATCTCAGTTAATATTTTTCATTAAGTCATGATATTGAACAACTTATTTAATGTTTTTCTACACTATAAGAAATGATCGAGGAGTTACGGGCAACTTAGACTGCTGAGTCCTCTCAGAGTAGCACTACCCGAGACGATCTCTTATCCCAGATATTGGGACCAGAGCATCCAGGTCGGGTCTGCATGATGGGGTTAGGTCCCACAGCTTCCACGTTATGGGGCACGAGAAATACCATTGCAGAACTCAGGAGGGAGACTGATGAGTTGCGACGACACATGAATGAGCGGGTAAAGCAACTGGTGGAGGAGCGGATGAAAGAACAGATGGCTAAGCATCTAGAGCAGATGGAGCAACGGATGACAAAGCGAATAATGGAGCAGATGGAGCAACAGATGACAGAGCGAATAACGGAGCAGATGATGGCACGAATGCGAGATACTATGAACTCATTGGCAGCAATGGACCAAACTTCGGGCAATATACTAAATGTAGAGGCTGACTCAGTATCCACTCCTAGGGATAGACCCGAGGAGCGGATGAAAGAACAAATGGCTAAGCATCTAGAGCAGATGGAGCAACGGATGACAGAGTGAATAACGGAGCAGATGGAGCAACGAATGACAGCGAATAATGGAGCAGATGATGGCACGAATGCGAGATACTATGAACTCATTAGCAGCAACGGACCAAACTTCGGGCAATGTACTAAATGTAGAGGCTGACTCAGTATCCACTCCTAGGGATAGACCCGAGGCTGAGGGACCTCAGTCGAAGGTTCCGAAGAATCAATAGGTAGTTTTTTGCTGGGATTCATTTATGTGTAATCTTTTACATATATATATATATATTTATGTTTTATTACATTTCATAAGTTTTTTGTAGTTCACCATCATGGGTTTTGTGATCCCTTTGTTTTTTGTAGTTCACCATCATTGAATAGTTGGTCCTTTCTTTTTCAGGTCAAGTCGTATTTATGTGTATTTATATGTTTGACACGCGAAAGAATCTGAAGAGCTATCTTGAAATGAGTTGCAGATTGGAAAAAGGTGGGCCATGCTTTTTTGCTTCATGCTTTGTTTGCTAATGAACTCCATTAGCTAGTGGCTTGTAGCTAGTTATTATGTTGACTTCTGATATCAGCAAACTTTCAACAACTAGTCCAAGTTTTTAAAATGCTCTAACTATTCATTTTCTTCTTTTGGTTTTGTAACAGACAATTGCAACATTTTTTAGCTGTGTTATGTCTGCTATTGGAGGAAATAATGCTGGTCTTGGTCGGTATATTGTATTAGTATTGCAGTTTCTTTCTTCCGTTCATATTTTGAGCATGCTCTTGATATGGTTGCAGCACTTCATCACCAATTAGGAGATACAGACGAGCCAAACGATGGCAATGCCTCAGTGAAGAAGAGAACTAATGTGTTACTTCTTGGTGATCACCTTGGAGATCTAGGAATGTCTGATGGTTTGAACTATGAGAACCAAATTGCTTTTAGATTCTTGTAAGTAAATCACTGCTTTTCTGTGTTTTGTAGTTATAAATTGTCAGTTTTCCTTTTTCCTATGAACTATTACTTGTAGATAAATGGTCTTAGTTGAATTGTTGGGGTTATGTTTCAAAAGCTTGTTCCATCAGCAGAATTCCATGGGAAAGACTAATCTATACAGGATGGGCCTCGCATGCAACACATGTGAGAGTTCTTTGGGAAGTCTTTTGTATAAGAGTTCCTCTAGAAAAGGTAACTATATGGAGGAAGAATTATTTTTGGAGGGAGAATTTTGTCTGTATGAAGGGTAATGGTGTCAGTTAAATTCACATGAGAAATTGAATAGAGGAAGGGGCTGCGGCTAGTATTGCTCCCTATTGGTTACTTGGGCCCTACTTGATGTCTAGGTGTTAATTAGGGAATCATTATTAATTGTCTCGGTCAAGTAAAAGACAGTATGGCTGTGCACATGCCAGTTTTTCATTGGTTGGGGAAGGACAACTATAATAGCTTTAGGTCCAAAAGTGGTAGGTCTTTGGTTGTTTTGGGTAGTTGTTTCTAAAAGTTAGGAGTCCCAGTTGTCTTTAGCTAATGAGAGTTCTATTTTAGAAAGATTTAAGCACAGCTGTTGAAGGTTTGTGCTGTGTGCTTGTGGGCGGGCGTGTCCATGGGCATGTGCAAATCGTGCATGTGCATGGGCATCTGGATATGGAAACACTTCTCATGTGCATGGTGTAGAGTTTGTGTGCCTGTGTGGGTGTGTGTGTGTGTGGTGGCTGGTGCAGAGGTCTGTATTTTTTCCACTGTTTCCTACGACTGGAAATACCAAAAGGTAAATGCCTCTAAGTGTGGTGAGACTCCACACAAGTAGCTTGGTGAGAGTTCGGGCTATCTATATTTCCATTCTAAATAATTTCATATTTGTTTTATCTTAGTTTATTGGTAAGACAAAGCTATTCCCTAGTCACTCAGTAATTCTTGTTGGATTTTTAGAGGTCTGTTTCTACACGTATCTTTTATATCATCATCTGTTTCTACACATTTTCTACATCATGGATGATATCATTTCAGTGATAGGATTTTAATGTGAATGGGAGCTCTTCCACTTTTAATTTTTCTAGGCCATTTTTTGGAGAGGTAATGATAATTTATTTATTTATTTAAACGAGTCAAAAAGCCCAAATTGCAAAATGAAAATTACAACCTGGCTAGGAACAACCACTCATTTTGCCGAGATCTTCGATACATGAAATCCACCCTATTACATACATTTTTGCCCTCTCATATGCATCTAGCTTAGAACTACTCTTATTTTGGAAGCATCTCCCACTTCTCTCCCCTCATATAGCCCAAAAGATTGCCATCATTACTATCTTTCCCACCACTATATCCTTTTGTCTTCAGACCACCTGTAGGCCAAGCTAGTAGGAGTCGTACCATCGAACCTGACATCACCCGAGGAGATCCGAAGGAGATGACAGCCCTTTCTCGCAGGATCGCTGTAGATATCAATTCCCTACAAACATTGCATAGATTGTTGCATGGTGCTTGCTCTGAACTAGTCAATTTACAGAAGATAGTAGCTCATAAGGATTTCTAGCTTCATAAATTCAATCTGATCAAAATATAGGTCTTCGGAAAACCTTTCTTTGTGATGGCACCTAAAATCTAGTGTTCCTACCAGTAGCTTGCATTCAAGTAGAACTCTCTGGAACATCGATGGCGTGTTCTTGGGTGACTGGCTGAATTTTTGGGCTGCTGGTTGTGTTTCAGTTCAGGATGCATTTGCTTTGTGTGTGTTTGTCTTTTGTTTTGTTTTGTATCTTGTTCGCTGTGGAGTGACAATAGGGTCACCTTCCTCTGCGCTTTTTTTTTCCTTAGGGCCTGTTTGTTTTTCAGAGAAATGGAAAATGCAAGGGAAAAAGGTAATTATTACGATTTCCTGCGTTTGGAAATTCATAGGAGTTTGCGCCGGTAAAATTGGTTTAACGGATGTAATTTTTTTATTTACTTGCAAGGTAATTATGATATATCTATTAGTCAATCTGTTTTATTACAATATTTTAAAGCATGAGACAAAAAATGAAACAAACACTCAAATGGTGGCTCTACAACGTTTTTAACTATTATTCGATTCTTTTGTATGATGTGGTTCACTTGAGTATTGGATATGCCTCAATTTTTTTCTCTTAATAATGGATGAACGGTGTGGATAAGCGAAATACAAATCACAAAATACCCACAGATATTTTATAATATTCTTGATTTTTGTGTCAAAAAGTAAGAAGATGTGAATTCACGGGGAAATAATCATCACTTTTTTTACGCGAGATTTACCATATCACCGGAAATCAAACAGGCCCTTAATGATTCCGTCAATAAAATAAAATAAAACTAAGTGATATTATTATTGGTGCAGGTTAATGTTAACTTGGCTGGACTGCATGCATTGGTGCTGCCATGTGGATTGATTGAAGGTGGACCCGCCGGCCTTCCTGTTGGACTTCAAATGATTGGTGCTACCTTTGATGAGGTATTGAACTGCCTTTCTTGTTTCTGAGAACATGTCGCTTTCGGTCCAATGACTGAGAATTGAAGACCAATCATGAGAAAGGAAAAGTAGGAAACGATGGGGAGGGAGGAAGGGAAGAGGAGAATGTTAAGAAACAGAGAGATTGTGATGCATGGAGGTCAGGGAAGGTTTTGTTTTGGGGGAACAATGTGTGGGAAGGAGACTATTTGGTGAGAGTGGATACTGTAGAATGTGGAGGCAAATAGATAAAGGATGGTAGAGGTGGAAATTTAGGATACATAAGAGATAAAATAGATAAAGGATGGTGAGAGTGGATGCAAGTCAGTTCAATAGTGCATCTGTGCGCACAAACTTAGCTGATTTGAAGTTCGAATGGTTTAACTAATTTGAAGTTCGATTGGTTTTTTTAGAGTGACTTGCTATACCACTCCATTGATGTTTGCATGTTTGAAAATATATTCTCTTCATTCAATAAGCATATGCTACTTTCATGATCTTCCGGGCCTATACAGCCGTATCTTTCATGGATGATACTGGTCGGTATCAGATGATATGTACTGGTTTCAGACCATACTTCAAACCTTGCCATTGGTTTTAGTTGCAACTTTTCTTCTGGTGCATGCAAAAAGGGTTTGAAGGCTGTGCATGTTTTAAAATAAGTTACCTAGTTTTTCAAAGTGATCTATAGAATTAAGAGGAAGCAATTTTGCCTGAGTATGTGTACAATTATCAAGTATGGCAAGGATTTGGGTAAGTTGGATCATCAATGTTGAAATCTGAGGATCTCTGTCATAGATAGGAAGTGAGGAGCCTTTTCTTTCCCACTGAAGAATTATGTTCTCAATTAATTAATTGGTGTGAAGTTCTTCCATTATGATGAAAGATTTATCTGATACTCTGGCTATGTATGATGCTTTAGTTGGTTTAATTTGAGTTATGGGCAATTGAAATGGCACTCATTAAATATATGAACTCAAATTAAACCAGCTAATTTATGGAGTCCACTGGCTTAGTTACAGTCTGAAAATCAGATAGTTTGGACAGTCCCAACCTCTGATTTGTGAACACTTGTTTTTTGAAATAAGACTATTGGATATTTTCATTTTAACTGTCCAATAGATGTCCAGCAATCTAATAATTAGATAACAAAGTAAAGATAATGTTTGGTTCACGATGCATCCAATCTGGTACCCATAAGTTGGGCAGTTTATTATGCACCGACACTTGCTTTAATGTGTTCGTTAAGAAGATGACTATTTTTTTGTGTATGCAGAAATTTGGTCTTTTTTGCCTCCATCTGGCTGTGTTTCATGTCAGATGATTAAAAAAGAAAAAAAGAAAAAAAAAAAGATATAAATTTAGGAAGCCTGGTCGAGGGGCCAACCAAATGTGTGCATGAGTGTCTGAATTATGTTTGCCAGTGATGATATCTTATTCCAAAAAATACCATCTTTTGTGACAGCAGCTTTTGCAACATTGCTGTTATTTTGCAACTCTGAGTCGGCTCTCAAATCTGTTTGTTTATACACTGCAACCTTGAAAATATTCGTTTTCACTCCATCTGCATGCTTTTGGTGCACTTGAAACATTATTAACTCGCTTTTCTATATTTAGAACTGGAAGATGTGTTTCTCATGTCTATTTTCTCATTGTATTTCCTAACCTTTTGGTCTTCTGATGACATAATACTCACTAGCTTCTCGCTCGCCACAGATCTCATAAGAAAGCTGATCCCGGACTCCTGTTGAAGGCTTACATGAATACATCCAAGAAGGCTGCTCAGGAGGTTGTATACCAGACCTTCTCTTCAGCCTGCTGCTGTTTGTGTTGAGATTTCAAGTCTCTTGGATTGAGGGAGAAAACCCATCTCTGCTTTTCTTCTTTCCTTTTCTTTTCTTTCTGTTTTTTCATGTTTTATGGATTGAGATTCCAAGTCTATTTGACTGAGAATTGAAGCCTCTTTCTAGGTTTTCTTGTGTTTTATTTGAGAGGAAAAATCCATTAAAATATTATAACTAATGTTGTGGATTTGACTGACTATGTACAAGTTTATGAATGTGTTAAAATAAATGATTTAGCCTTAGTTGTTGAGAAATGATGTCAAAAACCGAATTTAGCCTCGGTTGATGCCAAAAGAGGCTAAATCCATCTTTAGTCTCGGTTTTGCCTCAGTTACATAAACTAAGACTATAACTCTTGTGGCTAAGGATTTAGCCTCGGTTGTTGAGAACTGAGGTTAAAAATAGTTTTAGCTTCGGTTGGAGGCAACCGAGGCAAAATTTAGATTTAGTTTTAGTTGGAAACAATAGAGGCTAAAATTTTGATTTAGCCTCATTTTGAGAAAACTGAAGCTAAAAAAATTCTTTTAGCCTCACTTGAAGAACCGAGGCTATAAAAGTCATTTTAGTTTAAGTTGCTAAAACTAAGGCTAAAGCCTTTAGCCATGGGGGTTTCAACCTCGGTTTCGATAACTGAGGCTAAAGGCTTTAGCCTCAGTTTTTAACCTTTTTAGCCACAGTTTTGAACCAGGCTAAAGCCCCATTTTCTTGTAGTGAGGGTGACATCAAGTTGATAGTGAGTGTCACACTTATGTTGTCATAACTTTCATCATAAATCTGAATAATATGACATTTCAAAACCCTAAATAGAGTGGAATGACAAAACAAGATTCATGTAGCGGACCCCAATTATTTTGGGATGGAGTAGTACACTTTTATATAGTAATATAAATATAGATATTGGTATACTCTTTGGAATTAATCCATGCCAAATCAAAAGTACACCTCTCTCCTTAATTCTCTTACACTGAAACTACATTAAGAACAATGGGACTTCTAACCACATGTCTACCATCACTCCATGCTATGGCCCCAAACACGAAGCTCCCATTACTATCCTTATATGGCACAAAATCAACCCTATAAGTAAGCTTTTCTCCTGTTTTATTAAACTTAAGCTTATATGGCACGACCGCAACCTTCACGCCTGTTGGATTCTCTATCTTGGGCACGTAGACTGATCGACCGCTACCGTAGTTAGTGACCGTCCGATACACGGATATGCTCCCGTTCATGCTGCTGATGCCGATCGAAGGATAGTTGAGATTGTAGGATGGCATTGACGTCTTCTTGCAGGCGATAGCCTCCCCGGTGATGTTCCGAAGCTGCGCGGGGTTTGCACCATTGCTACATAGAAAATCAATCATGTCGTCCACATTGTAATCATAGACCAGGCCTGGATTCAGTGCCGCAATCGGGTTCATGTGGCCGGATCCGTAGTCAAAAGGCGTCGTCGGGGCGCCATTCGGTTGTCTAACAATGGTGTTTCCAGTGTTATCTATTAAGGTAGCTATATCAAGGATGTAAACAGGAAGAATTCATTAGTGATTGTTAGTAGAATTTCTACAATAATGTTTTCAGTTTGTGTAAGTGGGGCCCATTGTCAAGTGATCCAAGCCATTGATTTGATGGGCCTCACCATGTCCACAATCTTAAAAAATCCCTTAAGAGTTGAAAGATCTTATCTTCTCCATTTGAGTGTACAAACTATTAACTAATCAGTTATCATGGTCACATAAAAAAAGATTATTGGGCCATGGGCCATCAGCTGTGAGGCTCATAAGATCAACCGTTACGATAATGTCACGGGCCCACTTATAAACAAATACGTTGCATTATTAAGATAAAAAAGGCAAACCTGTGGTCATTAGTGCTGATTTTATCGTGGCCGGGCTCCAATATGGATGGCAAGATTTTATGATTGCGGCCGCACCAGTTACATGTGGGCAAGACATGGAGGTGCCTGAAATAATGTTATAGTTGACAGACCGCCCGCCTGCACTATCCAACGCTACCGGCGACCATGCGGCTAGTATATTCAGTCCAGGGGCTGTTATATCTGGCTGCAATTACAAATTTTGGTTAATGAAATACGAAATACAATGTAGGAAGAGAATAGAAATGATCACATCCAATAGGCCAGGATAGGCCCGGTCCAGCCCACACTGTGCTATAAGGCCCAAGGGCTAAGCCCAGCATGGACTGGCACTGTAGGTCCCAGGTCGAGCGAAAAAAGATTGGTTGGGCATGGGCTTGACTCAGCTCGACTTGAAAATTGATCAAATTTAGGGTTGAAAGTCGGGCGGGTTGAACCCTATCAACCTGACATTAGGTTGGGATCTAGCAGAATGTATCTGGTTTGGCCTTGAGCTTGGGCTATATAAACACCAACCCAAAAAAGGTTGGGTCAGGCTTGGGTTGAGGTCTCGGGTTGCTCAACCCAACTTGAACCTGATATAAGTTATAAATTATAATTGAGTGTCGATAGTCTGTATTGAAGGTATAGAAAATTCCAGTACCATCAGGTATTATTGGTCCATACCATTTTTGATGACTCAAGCTAACAAGATGTGCTATATTTCTCTCTCAAATAAATTAGGTGTTGTGTGGCACGACCTTAAAAGGAGTAGTCTTATATTTTAGCTTGTATGTTTAGAAAAAAATAAAGTTGTTATTTTATTTTTATTTTTAACAATAAATAATTACATATATAATTAATAAAATTATATGCAAAAAAAAAAAAAAAAAAACGTGTATTGAAATATAATAAACTAATGTAATAATAAAAATATTAGCATGTATCCACCTGACCAAGCCGACTTGGGTTAGGCTTGGATTGAGAATTCCCAACCCGAGGTTGGGTTAGGTTAGGGTTGAGCACCAAACCGACCCAACCCTAGTCAAATCCCTATTTCCCATCCCTTGATCAGGTGGGCCACAACTTCACAAACAAACATACAGAATCCATGTGTTGCCTAACTGATGATTGAAACGTAAAATAGAGCCCGAACTGGGTCAAATGGACGGGCTAAAATCTGTCCTGAATTGATTGGCCCATACATGTGGGCCCATTGGCCAAACTAATAGGCAGGGGCGCAGCATGATGATTTTTCAGAATATCTGATCCATTGAAAACTTGGGCCACAACAGGAAGATCACATGGTATTAAATTCAGGATAATCCATTCGTTGGGTGGGCCACACAAGTACATTAACTCATATCATTGTTTGATCATATTTTTACATCGTGTCCCTCTAGATGATTAGATGGGACTTATTTTTGGGACACTTGATCATCATGATGTGGCCCACCTTCTTAGATGAATACACTATTCTATGTACATCACATATTGGCAAGAAAGAAAATGGACGTACCTGATCATTTCTCAAGTTGTAAGAGATAATCAGAGGAAAATTCAAATTAGTGTGCCGTTTAACACTTACTTTGATAATATCCGGAGTGATAATGTTGGGTCCCATCGAAGAAAACACGGCCATCTCAGGGGCGGGCTTAACATGAAGAATTGTCTGTGATCGGGAGATCGTGGCCGTCGGATTCCTATGATAATTACAAAGCAAACAAGAACATGGCAAGATTAGCTTGGAGAAAGAGAGAAAAGGATGCGTAGAGATGTAAGTTAGTCATCAAGCACTCAGTGCAGACACGTGTATAAGATCTGGACCGTTCATCTGTTGGGAGCACCGTGGATGAACCATTCTACTAAAGATGGCAACGGTCAGATGATCTATCCATCAATTTCAAGAACATCGTTGTTGAAAATTGATCATGGATTGGACTTTTCGCCAACCTCAAATATAGCTGAATCAGTGGCTAGGATCATCCAATTGGTGTGATTTCTGGGCGATCACCAACCTATGGTACGGTTAAATATATGAACGATCCAAATCTCATACATGTGTGCCGCACATGGGGAAACTGCATATAAAGATGATAAGGTATGTGCTACTGTTGCGGAGTATGGTGGATCATACTCACGCATGCATCTTTCACCATCTGATCAATGGACATTTTTCCAGACCATTCGTCTATTCCTTAGCCGTCCTTTTGATGAAAATTGTTCGATGGTCAAGATCGCACGGTCATCATGATGGACATATCTGAGAGATCCACAATTAGGATGGTTGTGATCATCCAGATCGTCCACCACATGTACGGTCCATGTGTGCTTGAGTATTTATTCACCATACTCCTGCCAGAGTATCATAAAGTTCTAAAGAATTAGATTCTAACAGTGCGTTTGGATGCACAAACGAATTGAAATGCAAACATCCAATTCAATCACATTGCAGTTACATTTCTTTCAACTCCAACTTCAAACTAACCCAATTGCAATTTTGAGCCCATGAGGCAAAATTATCGCAATCCAATTCGATAGTGCATCCAAACACGCCCACCTGTTTCAAACACACTTGATTAAGAACTCATTAACTCTACTAATTCACGGCATTATAGAATTCGAGTTAAAACTTGTATTAAGGAGCCAAAGACCGGTCTAACTGAGTCAACTCGGTGAGTAAATCTTAACTGAGTCGACTCAGTGAGTTGTCTTAAGAGATTTAAAACTCACTTCTCAGTAGCTAAGTATGCTTGAAGTTCTTGAGCTTCTTCAAGCCCAATCAAGGTGGCTGGGATTACGAACGAGAAGCCGACATCTTTGGCAATTGGATCAATCAAGATCATCCCGACCCCGCCCCCATCATTTACGACGACGCTTTTATCCGTCCGATTGTCTGTAACGGATTCGATCAGGCAAACCACGATCTTACCGTTGATCAACGTAGGATTCAATGAATCTCTTTGGCAGAAGCTGATTAGAAAAAGATTATTATTAGAATAGAAGGGATAGATTGAGAGTGGTAATTATAATTAGTGGATTACCTTGCATTTTGAGATGGGATGCCGGTGGCGGCCGCAATGCTCGCCGGTATCACGCCGGAGAAACCGTTCATTTTCAATGGATTCACTGATTGGCCCTGAGATTAGACATTGATCAGATGTTACAAAATGGCACATTAACAGCCAATGGATGTGTAATCATGTTTACTTAGTGAGTGAAGTGTGTAAACTAGCACCCACGTTACTAGTGGATGTATCTATTGATCCAGACCGTCCACTGGAACGAACACCTCTTTGATGGGTCACCCTGAAAGAACTAGATTAATCGGATGGTCCAAACATGTAATTTAGTAAAATCCAATTACTTGAATTTTGTAGGTAGTGTTTTTCAATGGTTAGGATCATCCCAGGTTCTCAGGTAAGGTGGTCATTTTTAGAATGGCCTAGATCAAGGAGCACCTTTCACCTTTACTTACAGTGCTCTTAGAACACTGGATAATTGAAGCCACTGATCTGATGGGCCCCAATGTGAATATACCATACCTCCAAAAAAACTCCCCACTGGCAAAATCCTCCTATGGGTGCACATGCAACTGGTAAACCGGACCGGAGCTGAGCAGACCACACAGTTTGGTCCGGTTCTGAAGTGCACCGGTTTTGGTTGCACCTGCGACTGCTGGAACCAGTAAACCGGACTGGAACCGAACAGACGGTTTGGTCAATCCGGAAGACTCATGGTTTGTTGCATCCACTGAATTGGAACCATATAATCGGACTGGAACCGAACAGATTTGGTCTGGTTCTGAAGTGCACCGGTTTTGGTTCCGGTTCTGAAAATCAAAGAACTGATTAGTTCGGCTCAGGGAGTTCTATAAAACCAAATTAGACCGTAGAACCAAACCTGGATCTGAACCCCTTGGTCAATAAATATTTAGAATTTATTTTTAAAAACATAAAAAACTAGACTATTCATCAAATGAATCATAACACGAATAGACATTAACAACAAAATCATTTTGGGAACACAAAAGGCGATTATAAAAACAGACCATGACAAAATTACTCTATGTGAAAGTTTTCAGTAGAGGAGCTTGGCCTGGATTATAAAAAAATAACCATACAATTAGGCTAGATTATAAAAAGCCCAGAACCGTAAAATTGAACCGGAACGAACTGGTTTTTTACTATCCGGTTCCAATTTGATTCTAGGGTGCAAACGGTCCGGTTCCAGTTCTGGTTTTCCTGAAATAGTTGGGAAGGGTTCGTTCCGATTTCATCCCAGAATCTGACTGAATCGAGCCGTGTGCACTCCCCTAATTTGATCCTGCTTCATCTCAAGATGGCCAAATATTGGATGGCTAGGATCTTCAATCTGGAAGACTTACGGGGCATTGTTTATCTATTGAATCAAATTTATATAATTCCTTTAAAAAAAAAGACATTTCCAAAATTACCTTTAAGATTTTCAAACTTCCCAAAGTGACGTTGGAGTCGAACCGACGGTCCACTGAGCTAGCACCAACGGTGAGGATCCAAGGTGCGACGTTGGTCGCAGTGCTGGGAAGCCCAGAATTCCCAGCTGAAGCTGATGTGAGAATTCCCTTCTTGAAAGCAAGGAAGCTTCCAATCGAGTTCGTGTCTTGGAAGAAGCTGGGCGGGGGCGGTAACGGTCCTTCGGAGATAGAAATGATATCCACACCATCGCTGATGGCGTCATCAAATGCCGATAGAAGGTCAGCATCATTACATAGGTTGAACCAACAAGCCTTATAGATGGCGAGCCGTGCGCCTGGTGCACCACCTCGTGCAATGCCAGTGGCTAGACCTAGTAAGCTAGCATGAGCCACGGTGGAGCCCGCGGCTGTAGATGCAGTGTGGGTGCCGTGGCCATCGGAGTCACGTGCAGAGCGGAAGAACGTGCCACCATATAATTCAAGTGGGCCATGCTCGGCCTCGAATCCTTGGGAGTAGTAGCGTGCACCGATTATTTTCCTACGAAATTCCAAGCTTTTTTAATTGGAGTATATAAATCAT